>CM053593.1:331469749-331487880 GCA_028646575.1 Pseudocheirus occidentalis | reverse complement strand
AACTAGGAATTAAGATATACAGGGGCTGGGATAGGGAGACCCTCCCTGCCCTACCAGAAAGTAAGAGAGCAGAGTAGGGGAGGGGCTTTACGATGCGATTGCTGTTTTAGGGTTGGGACAGGGGAAATATGGGGAGAAAATTTGTAATTTAAAAATGTCATGAAAATGAATGATGTAAACAAGAATACAAATTAAAAAATATACCTCAGGAAAAAAAAATAAAAATAAAAAATAAAAAAATAAAAAAAAGAATGAGGTATATGTGGTAGGGGCTGGCCTTAAGAGTTCAGATGATCTGAGTTCAGAGCCTTCCTTGTGACACTTCTTGGTTCTGAAACCTTTGGCAAGTCACAAACTCTTTTGAGCTTCAGTTTTCATATCTGTAATAGAGGAATGATCATGGTAACAACTTAAGAGAGTTGAGGTGAGGTTCAGATGCAGTCAAGTATGTAAACTGCTTTTAAAACCTCAAAACATTGTACATATTTATGATTATTAACAAGAGGAATTCTATCTACTATGTCATGCTCCTATGTGTTAGATCAAGCCTCAGCTTACTACCTTCTATTCTCTTTCATGCGCAGATAGGTGAGGCAGTGAATAGAGCACCAGGTCTAGAATCAGAAAGACTTATCTTCCTCAGTTCAAATTCAGCTTCAGACACTTACTAGTTATGTGACCTTGTGTAAGTCACTTAACTCTGGCTACCCCAGTTTCCTCATCTCTGAAATAAGCTAGAGAAGGAAATGGCAAACCACTTCAATATTTTTGCCAAGAAAATCCCAAGTGGGGTCACGAAAAGTTGGACATGTCTGAAACAACCGAATAACAATAAAGGAGGTAGGCTATATGGTGGGTAAAGTATTGGATATGAAGTTAGGAAAACGTGAGTTCAGATCTCTCCTCAGACACGTTAACTCTGTGACTCTAGGGAAGTCACTTAACCTCTGTTTGTCACAGTTTTTTCATTCAGAAAATGGCTGTAATAGCTACTTCCTATGGTTGTTGTGAAAATTAAATGAGATAAAATGTTTAAAACACTTAGCACAGTATGTCTGTCAAATAGTAAGCATTATATAAATGTCAGTATGATAATAATAATAATTTATGATGATGATGGTGGGGGTGAAGGCAGTGGTGACACTGTGCTAGACTGGAACATGGGATAAAAACTGGACTTATGAATTCACCAATATAGGAAGCTCCCAGGAAGATTTCCTCAATCAACATAGGTTGCTAGCATTTCTTTAGTTTATAGTCTAAGAAATCTGACTGGGACACTGAGCTAGGATTTGAACCTTGGTCCTTTGATTCCAAATTCAGCCCTCTCAGCTGCCTGGCTCACTGAGAACTTAAGTGACTTGCCAAAGTCCCCTCATTAATATTTGTCATTTGTGAGACATGAACCTGGTCTTTCTGACTCTGAGGCCAACTCTCTATCTACCAAGCCATACCACCTCCCTTTGTTAGACTGGATCCTTAGAATTTTTACAAAAGAGAAGAGAGGTCACTATCCCTAATCACTTTATAGAAACTGAATGTAATAATTAGTATTGACAAATGAGAAGACATAAGAAAATTTGAGCTTCAGTTTTCATATCTGTAATAGAGGAATGATCATGGTAACAACCTAAGAGAGTTGAAGTGAGGTTCAAATGCAGTCAAGTACGTAAACTGCTTTGAAAACCTCAAAACATTGTACATGTTGATGATTATTAACAAGAGGAATTCTATCTACTATGTCATGCTCCTATGTGTTGGATCAAGCGTCAGCTTACTACCTTCTATTCTCTTAAGAGAATATTAGAATATTCTCTTCTCTTCTATTTCTCTTCAAAAAAAATTTAAAGCATTATATGTCTCTGTGTGAATTTTAATAACAATTAGTAGTACCATTATCATTATTGCTTAATGTGTTTTACATGAAAAGAGATAAGCCCTCTATTTCCAATTTCACTGAAGGTAAGATGAGGAAATAGATTGAATTGATATATGGGAAATTTACATAAGTCACTATGTTCCATTGATGAAGATTGCTTGATTCAGATATAAGTTACTCTGGAGTATAATCTTATTTTGCCCTTGCTCCACTTGGAATGTGATTCACTCTACAATTTCTGTTACCTGCCTTCTGGTACAAACAACATTTATGGGCTCAGAATTCCCATGTTCCAAAGGGAGCATAAAAGAGAGCAGAGCAGACAGTACAGAACTTCTGGCCCAGGATCAGTTCAGTTCTCCTCATTAATGATGTTCTTGCTGGTTCCTTGACCTCTTAGACCCTGACCCTGCCTTGTATGGCTCCTCCTCCTTGACATACAAAGCTGACCTCTCTGGATGCCACAGTCTGTCTAGACCTTCTGTACCTGCCCTATTCTCCTTGCCTTAGGACAATTTCTAGTCCCTGATCCTCCATCTGCCTACACCCCAGAATGGCAATTTGTTGTTGTAAATTTGTTTACACCATGTCTGACTTTTCATGACCCTATTTGGGGTTTTCTTGGCAAAGATGCCAGAATGTTTGCCATTTCCTTCTCCAACTCATTTTACAGATGAGGAAACATTAACTTGAGCTTATTGTGGGAATTTTAAAATAAGTGATAAAATTTTATCTGTCTAAAATGAATTATAAAGAAATAATTTATTGAGTATTGTATAGAGTATATTTTTTTGCCAGAGATGAAATGGTAAGTTTTATACTTATGTATGTAATAGAGTTGACCAATGAAACCCCCAGAGCTTCTGGACTAGATCCCATTCTCAGGGAGCCAGATAATATATCTCCTAGACACATAGATCAGTGTTGTAAGTTTTGAGTGGTAATGTTGTAGAAAACAGTATTAGGTCAGACCTCTGGGGACCAAAGAGAGGGCTCCGGGGAAGGATGATGACTTGTTGGAAGAAAGTGAGAATCAGAAAATAAGATAATTTGATCCAGCATGGGGGAACTTCAGCTAAAAATGAGAAAGGCACATATCAGTTTCTTACAAAAACAAATAAACTAAAAAAGATGGGAAAGTAAGTAGAAGTTTCTATGGCACACAGAAAGACCCACTTCTGAAAGCAGTGAGAGTTCACTTTGCAAAGGAAGAGAAGGAAAAATACCCCCAAAATGAAAACAAAATCACCAAAAATTATTTTTAAAACAGTCAGGAAAACATCCATGACTACCTACCAAACCACAGATGCTGTTCTATTTGAACTCATCCTTGATAATATCATGTAGCATTCAGGCACTCAGGTAAGGTTTAAATTTGAGCCAGTGAAAAAACTAATACCTACTAATTGTTCAAATAAGGTCATTTATAAAAAAGAGGTTTACTAGGAAGCCAAGAGTCAGCCTGGCATAGTGGATAGAGAGCTTGCCTTCCAGTCAGGAAGATCTGGGTTCAAGTTCACTCCTGCAAAATGATAGCTGGGTGACTCTGATTCAAGGAAGTCACATAAACTCCCAATGTTCTAAACTAGAAGATGCTTCCTAAATTGGTGGAGAGTGTTTTCCTCATTTGGAAGCTCCTGATAGGAATGAGCTTACTGGCACAGTTGCTATCCCTTAACATAAACACAACCTTTTTAACTACCCAGTAAGCTCTAAGCTCCAATAAGTCCCATTATGAACATGCCCACAGTGAGCAGTGGAAGCAAGAGTGAGCCTAGGGACAATTACAACTGCAAATGTCATGGGCATGGAGGCAAGAGTATCGGCCTTCAGCAGCACCCTGAGAGTATTATGGCCCAAATTTTATAACACTTGCTCTTCACACAAAAAGACCAAAGACAACTTACTGATCCACCATTATGTAAGGGGAGATGGTATTAGGAATTTGGCAAATTGCCGAAGTAGAATGGTTCAGAAAAGGACATAGCATTGACCTAATTAGCCTTTATCATGACAGAATAACTCCTGTTCCTTTTTTATCATCTATGACCATCAGTCTCAGCATTGTCTAGAAGAAATGGTAATATATTTATAATTCCTTCATGTCTTCTCTCTATCTTAGCCATGTTGCCTATAGGAGAATGTGCATTTATTAAGCTCCTACTACATGCCAAGTTTGCATTGTAAACATTATTTCATTTGATCCTTCCCAAAACTCTGAGAGGCAGATGCTTTTATTATTCTCATTTTATTGTTGAGGAAACCAAGACAGACAGAGGTGAAGTGACTTGCCCAAAGTGACATAGCTAATAAGTGTCTGCAGTAAGATTTGAACTCAGGTCTTCCTGATTCCAAGCCTAGGACTCTATCCACTGCACCACCTGGTTACCCGTTATAGATCTAAGCATTATAAAATATTCCATTGTAGTACCCTAATTCAGGGTTTTCTCTGTCAATTATAATGCAAGCATGTCAGAGCTTAAGGTTTAACATCCAATTGAAACAGTTATAAACAAAAGAGATTACAGAATTATAACCAATTACATTTGACATCGTATAGGCATTACCTCAACCATACCGTGGATGAGGAGATCTCATCTGCACTAGATTTGTCAAGGTGGTGTCTGTGAGTGGAAGTCTGGGTGATCGTGAAAAAGAGACAATCTGTTGAAAGTTAATGCTGTAGACCATGGAGACCTATAGCTATCATGTCTTCTTGGTCTGCTTTGCCATATACTATTTTTTCATCTTTACAAAATCTTTAATATTGAATCTATATGTGTATTAAGAATGCCATTAATGAAAATATGTAAGAGAAAAGACCAGCTTTTGTAAAGAACATTCTGCAGCATGCCCCATCTTTATAGTTACGCAATGAATTTGCCAGTCCAAAAATGCATAATATCCCTTTACTATTTATTATTTTAAAAATGTGTATGATTTAGTAAGTCAAATTTCAGACTTAAAGATCCTCTTACAACAAATCATCTGCCCCATACATGCTAACTATTCAAAGGTTCCTGGGTAAATTTGACCCTCTGATAATGAATATGAGGCAAGAAATAAAAATGACAGACAGAGGCTCAAGTGTTGAGAATCTGGGCGACTGGAAAGATGGTGGTGCCCTTGACATAGACAAGTTAGAAGGTTGAGTTTTGAAAGAAAGATAATGAATTTTGTTTTGGACCTATTGAGTTTGAAGGACTATGGGATGTCCAATTGGGATCAAGAGGCATAATCAAGATTTCATTAATAATGAAAATGGGCTGAGGGTTGAGTTCCAGTCACGCCCCTGACTATGCTGGCAGACCTAAGCTGGTCTCAACCTCTCAGTGCCTGAAACAACTCTCTAAGACTCTTAACAGGATATTCCAGATAAGCATTGGTAGAAGGAGATTCCTTATCTAGGAGTTCTCTATAGCAACAAATTCCTAGGCCCACTTTCTGTAACTCTACTACAAGGATGCATGATTTCATGGATGTATTTACTCCAGTGACACAGATCACAATTTCTACAACCTAAGGGGGAAAAAATTGGTTGCCATGGTCAAAATCTTTCATCAAACAGTGGCCAACCTTCTGGTGATGAATCTCTTAAAACTTAGCTTGGTTGGTCATTTGGTTTAATTGAGAAGTCCATAATGAAAGTCTCTCTAACTTATTTATATGGATATTTTAAAGCTTATACACTGCTGGAATAGCCTATGAGAACCCAGGGCCATTTCCATGATATGATAAGGCACTGGAGTAGGATTTTAGTGGAAGGTAATATTAATGATATTGTAAATAACAAAAGATTCTTCATCAGTTCTCCAAAGGTCTATGATTGTGTCAGTGAGTTTTCTGCCCTATTTGCATTTATAGATGCACTACATTAATTGCCTTAGCTGAAAATTTTGTCATGCTTCAGCTAGCCTAGAGAGCAGCTAGGTGGCCCAGTGGATAGAGTGCCAAGCTTGGAGTCAGGAAGACTCATCTTCCTGAGTTCAAATCTGGCTTCAGACATTTGCTAGCTGTGTAAGACACTGGGCAAGTCACTTAACTCTATTTATCTCAGTTTCCTCAACTATAAAATGAGCTGGAGAAGGAAACAGCAAACTACTCCAGTATCTTTGCCAAGAAAACCCCAAATGGGGTCACAAAGAGTCAGACATGACTGAAAAAGTGACTGAACAACAAGCCAGCCTGTAAGCAACCCTCTGAAATAACTAATTCTGGTTGTCTGATGATAGATATACAGACCATTGCTTGTCTGCATAATAAAAATAACTGATATCACTGTGGGAATGTATTCCATGCCATATGGCCAGAGGGAAGAAAATGGATGAGGAATTTGGAAAACATCACAAAACTGGCACAAAGATTTGATTTAGTAGATATTAGTGACTTCAATTGTACAGACATAAACCAGAATTTGTCCTCTGTCAAAAGCAGAATAACCAATAAATTTTTGACTTGTATAAAAGATCATTTCGTTTTTCAAAAGGTTGAGGGAATGACAAAAGAAACTACTTTTCTGGATCTCTTTATGGTGAACAAAGATGGATCAGTTGCTGAAGTAAAAATGATGGGAACTTTGGAAGGAAATAATCATTTCACCTCCAAGTTTATTTATCTCCGAGAGAGAGAGAGAGAGAGAGAGAGAGAGAGAGAGAGAGAGAGAGAGAGACAGAGACAGAGACAGAGAGACAGAGAGACAGAGACAGACAGAGACAGAGACACAGAGAGAGAGAGAGAGAGAGAGAGATGGAGGGAGAAACAGAGAGAGAGGAAGACAGAGAGGAAAGGAGGAAAGGAGAGACAGAGACAGAAAGACAGACATGCTTGTTCAGGCAGTAATAAATTGTTGAGCAATTTGTTTTCAGCCATGTTGTTATGTGTTTTCAATGAGGATGAAGATGGCATCAAGGTCAGCTACCACACTGATGGTAAATTCTTCAACTTGAAAGGGCTACCAGACAAGACCAGGTATGCTGGTGCATGATTTTCTGTTTGCAGATGATTGTGCACTCAGTGAAGCCTCTGAAGCTGAGATGTAACAAAGTATGGTTTGATTCTCTGTTGCCTGTGCTAATTTTGACCTAAGAATTAACACCAAGAAAACACAGGTGCTCCATCAGCCACCACCACACCAATCCATATGTGGATCCATCGGTAATAGCAGATGGAGAAGTTTTGAATGCCATGGATAAGTTCACTTACCTTGGTAGCATACTTTCCAGGGATATACATGTTGGTAATGAGGTTGATGCACAAAATGCCAGAGCTAGCCTAGTGTTTGGGAGAGTCCAAAGGAAAGTGTGGGAGAGAAGAGGTAGTAGACTGACTACCAAACTCAAGGTCTGTAGAGCTTTTGTGTTGATTGCATTGTTGTATGCCTGTGAAACCTGGACAGTCTACCAGCACCATGCCAGGAAATGGAATTGCTTCCATTTGAATTGTCTTAGGAAGATTCTGAAGATTACCTGGCAGGATAAGGTACCACACACTGAGGTCTGGTACCTTTTCAAACTAAACAGACAAGCATTCAAACTCTGCTTCAGAAAGTGCAAGTCTGATGAGCAGTCAGTCACATTCAACTACAAAACTTGCCAAAAAGATTATTTTTGGAGAAATTACAGAGGACAAGTGTTCACATGATGGTCAGAAGAAGTGACACAAGGACACTCTCGAGGTCTCTCTTAAGAACTTTGGAACTGATTGTGTGACATGGGAGACACGAGCACAGCACTGCTCAGCATGGCATGTCCACATCAGAGAAGGTGCTGTGCTCTATGAGCAAAGTGGAATCGAAACAGCTCAAAAGAAATGCTAGATACACACATTTAGAGTATCCACCCCAAATGTTCACACAGACTGTTTGTGCCCAACTTGTAGTAGAGCAATCTGAGCTTGTCATATACCCTGAAACTTGACTCTAGCATAGTGACGTCATTTTGGTCTTTGTTGAGAATGAAGGACAACAATAAAATTGCTGTATATTGATTCCTATTGTATTACCCTTCTTTTTCCTATGTGTAACTTTTAAAATGTTTTAATCATGCTCATTTTTTATATATCTATCAGTGCCTATCAATTTTCCTTTCCTTTTTCATCAGTAGAAGCCTTCCCTTATAACAAATATGAATAATTATAATAACAAATCATAAATCAAAATATTATCTATATATGTCTCATTCTAGTCTTTCATTTCTCTATCAAAAAGGATGGGAGATGTGTTTTATCAGTATTTTGAAGTCATGTTTAGTCAAAATTCTCAAGGTCTTTCAGAATTCTCTCTCTTCATGATTGTGATCATCTTCCCATTTCACAGAAATCTTTCCATATTTTTCTGAATCCCTCCTATCCCATTTTCTTATGGTGTGATAATATTCCATTACATTAAAACACTATAGTTCATTTAGCTGTTCTCCAGTTAATGGACACCTGTTTTGTTTCTGGTTTATTGATATAAAAGTATGTTTATAGCATATATGTTCTTACAAATAATCACTGGTACTAGTGAACAACTATGATGCAGGATCTGATCATTTAAGTCAAAAATCTGATGAAGAGGACTTTGTGAAAGGGTAAGACCTGACCCTCAGGCTGATCATTTATTCAGAGGCAGATCTAATGAAGAAAATGGCAGCATAGGCACCATTTATATGAACAAATATTAGCCATGACTCACACTGAAGAATTGATTAGGGCCCCTCAGACCCTGAAAGACCCCGAGACTGTCACACCCCAAAGCCAGTGAGAGAGCCAGCTCCATGTCTTTCCCTGCCCTTCTACCAATGCACATCTTCTATAGTCACTAAATGGACTTGTTTATCTCTGTGTAAAAATGTAAATCCACAACCTTTTAGAACAGGTAATGCTTATTTCTTCTGCTCAGGGAAGTCACATGTCAGAGACAGAATTCCAGGTTTGCTGCACTGTTCTCTTTTTTTAAAATTTTTTCATTGTGATTTGTATAGTACCTTCAAACTTAAAATGTAGTTTTACATAAATTTTGGATTTGTCTGAAAAAATATATATTGTTCTTCTCTGGCTCTGATCTCCTTGGGATATATACCTCGTAGCAGTATGAATGCTAAGCTCCCTTACTTTCTTGTGGGCATTTAAAAAGGGAAGCAATTCCAAATCATTTCAAATTAACCTACTTTCCTTTTATGATTGAGTTATTAGACTGTTGGATCAGAGGACTGAGACTGATGTAGGTATAGGGTTTGACAATAACTTTCATGCTATCCATGTGGACAAAATGGGAAGCTGTAAGCCAAATAATACTATTATGTGTATTTATAACTGTTGGAATGTCTAATTGTAATTAAATATGTTTTGTTTGGCCTTTGAGAGGAGAATTGGGAGCAATGTGTAAAGCCTGCAAAAAGACCAATTTTGATTTGCAAACAAGTGGAATGAGCTGCCTTGAGAGGTAGTGGGTTTCTCTTGGCTGAAAAGTCTTAAAGCAGAAGATAGAAGAATGAACTTCTCAATAAATGGTCATGCAGAGGGGATCTCCTAATAGTATGACACATGGATCCGTGGATCTATTCTTGGCCCAGTGTTGTTCCATATTTTTATCAATGATGTGGATAAAGGCCATGATTGTATAATTCTCCAATTTTCAGGCAACGTAAAGAGGGGAGGGATGGCTAAAAATAAAGAAAGTGGAAGGAAAAGATTCACAGAAGGCTTGATTGATGGGCAAATCTAAAAAAAAAGAAAGTTATTAGTGATAAGTATTGGTCTCTTCCTTCTCTGATTATCTTTTGCCTCAGCTCACCATAGCAAAGAAGTGTAAATAAGGTCTTCTGGGAAGGAATCCTGATTGGCCTCCATCTTGTGTGTTAGCCCTTTGGTATTGATGACAAGAGAATCGTGGACAGTAGTATTAAAAAAAGTCAGAAACAAAGATGCATCAAAAACCAATTCTATCAGTTCAAAAGCCAGACACTAACCATTATTCAAGGGAGCCATAAACAGAGGCTCATCCTTCTGTATTGGGTTCAAATAGAAAAATAGCAAAGTGTCTAGAAGGACTGGGTCTAAGTCTGAGATAATGAAACGGGGAGACTGAAGAGAGTCACTGGTCATCAGAAATTTGTCTGACACTGTTTGACAGTTCATGCCTTTGCCCTTTGGAGAAGGAGAGTGGTACTAGCCAAGCCTTCCTGTTTTGCTCAGTGACCTGCAGTTGGTCTCTTAAGGGTGACAGTGATACTGACCTTTATCCTTTCTTTTGCATTCAGATTCAAGAGTCAGTCCTACCCAGTTTAGCATTAAGCATTCTTTCATCTTCCACCTTCATTTTGTTTTGCTCTGCCAAACTAGAACATGAGTTTCTTGAGGGTAGGCACTAAGTTTAATGCTTTTAAAAAAAGGAAAGAAAAAGAAAACTCCTATCACTGCATTGCAGAGTTCTGGATACATAGCACTGTCTACATTTTGGCCATTTTACTAGATGGAATGGAAAGACTCAGTTTAAAAACTAAGAGACCTAAGTTTTTATCTTTAAAGTACCTAGGAAAATAATTAGATAGTCTTCCAGTAATTCTAGCAGCATCATGGCTGTTCTTTCATAATCTCCCTTACCTAAAGTCACATTCATGCCATATAAGACCATTTTTTAGGTCTCTCATTCTCTCTGGGGCTCAATTTCCTCATCTATAAAACTGAGGATTGAACTGGGTGATTTCTATGGTCCCTCCTGTTGCCAAATCTATAATTCAATGAAAATTAAGGAATACTTCCTAGGAGAGATGAAACTTGAACTGGATCTTAAAAGATTAAGTAGTAATCTACATCTATTATTCAACAATTCTTTTCCCTCTAGTCCCTTAAAGATAGTCCTTTCTGAGAAGCATAGTCTTTTTTTTTTTTGAGAGGCAATCGGGGTTAAGTGACTTGCCTAAGTTCACACAGCTAGTAAATATCACCTGTCCAAGGCCAGACTTGAACTCAGGTCCTTGTGATTCCAGGGCTGGTACTCTATCCACTATGCCACCTAGCTGCCCTGGAATATTCCTTTCTAATAGAATGTAGGCATCTCAAGAGCAAGGACTGTCTTAGTCTTGTATATGTACTTATGTCCTGAGAGTTCAGTACAGTGCTCGGCATATAGCAGGTACTAATTGATTGATTGATGGATTTCAATGAACAACTAAAAAATCTGGAATTCTGTGGACTCTTTTCACCCAACCCTAAATCTGCCATCCCTAAGATAAATAGGGGTAAAAATAGTTTGTGGAACTGCTTTTGTTAGCTCTTTTGATTTCGTCAGCTTTTTCTGTAATATTTCCTTTCCCAAAGATTCTTAACTTTGCAACACAATTCATCCAGTATTTAGTATGTCTTTGAGGCACCTTTCTTTGATTAAGCCTTTCTTTGTACATGAAAACAGTTGACTTAGCAGTTCTAATAGAGCTCAAGTCTTCCCTCAATCTGACTCCATAAAGCCTAGATACATCCAGGATTGATCTATTCAAATCTCATGAGTCCCTATCCTATGTTTCTTTTTTTCTTTTATCAGACCAAACCAGATGGCTCATACATTCAAAGCATCATTGAATGATGCTTTTTCATGGATTTAGATTTCCTGCTCTTGAGTTAAGCTATCTGATTGGTGAGTGTTAACTCAACTAGTCCACTTTAAATAGTCTGCCCAAGAAAGCTGGACCCAACTATGCTTTACATCTCATCCAGTGGCACATACTAGTCTCTCTGCTTCATATCCTGCTGCTGCTGCTGCTGCTGCTGCTGTTCTCTGAACTAGATCAGCTCCTCTGGGCTGGAAAATTCCCTCAGTCCCCGGAAGAGTTAATTCACTGGATTTTAGAATTCCTACCTTGTGCCAAGATATGTTGCTTCATGAGTGTGAACTCAATTAGCCCATCATTTTTAGCAGGCTCCACACCAGTCTAAACCACATTTCCCATTCCAGTTAGCTGGCCATCTCAGCCATCTTCCATCTGCCTTGCTACCAAATGCATTCCCCTTTCTTTCATCTTTTTTTTCCTGGGCTCAGTAATCAAACAGATATCCTCCTACTACCACGTTTTTCTTGGAAGGGCATGACAATCGATTGTTCTATAGACAATCTTACCACTGCCTTACCACCCTGACACCCCAGATAGTGTCTTCCTTGGACACCACTTTCATATATGTGCTATCTATCCAGAAGAGGCTCCCCACCCCTGTTTTAGAATATAAGCTTCTTGAAGGCAGAGTCTGTCTCACTTTCAAATTTTTATCTTTAGCACTTAGCATAATCCCTGGCACATAATAAGTGCTCAGTAAATACTTCATTCATTCATTCATTCATTCATTCATTCATTCTAGTAGAAATATAAAGTAATGACAAGGAATTAAATCAAGCAGCAAATGTTCCCTGCACAGATGGCTACCTTTCATATCCTCAAGGGAAACAGCTAGTCAACTCTCTATTCCATTATCTCTGCTTCCTCAACACAGTATGAAACGGACACAGCAGTTTAAATTCACTTTCCTGGTGGTAGAAGCTGTGCTGTCCAATTATCTCCCCTCACTCTAAGCCTATAGAGCAGAAATCACTGCTCGCCTCAGGTACTGAAGCTTTTGCCTGCCGTTCATAGTTCTCTATCTCTCTTTGTCTATGTCTCTCAGTTTCTCTGTCTCCGTTTTTCTGTCTTTCTTTGTCTGTCTCTCTCTCTTACACACACACACACACACACACACCCCTATCTTGTAGACATCTTCAATTTGACATACCCCAAACCTTTAACTTCACCACTATTGTCACCCTCAAATCCCTCTACTCTTCCTAACTTTCCTACTACTGTGGAAGATATCACCATCCTTTCAGTCACCCAGGCTAGAAACTTCCATGTCAGCCTTGACCTCTTACTCCCTCTGACCCATTCTAGCCAATGTGTGCCAAGTCCTACCTGTTTGACTTTTGCAACATCTCCCATGTAAGTTCCTTTCTCTCTTCTGATACTGTCACAACTCTGATGCAGACCCTCATCACCCCAACCCTGGATTATTGCAATAGCTTCTATTTCGCTTCCCTGCCTCAAGTCTCTCCCCCTTCCAGTCTACCCTCCACTCAGCCGTTGAAAGGATCATCCTAAAGTATAGCTCTGACCATGGTACCCTTCTACTAGATAAACTTCAGTGACTTCCTTGCGCCTCTAGAATCAAATATAAAATCCTCTGACTTTTAAAGCCCTTCCAAACCTTTCCCTTTACCATGTTTTCAATCTTCTTACACCTTCCTCTTCCTCCTACGTTCTTCACTCCAGTGACATTGGCCTCCTTCCCCAGCTTTGATCATGACACTCCGCCTCTAAACACAGATGTTTTCACTGTCTATTCCCTTTTTTTCTGGAATGCTGTCCCTTCTCATCTCAGTGTCTTGGCTTCCCAGTCTTCCTTCAAATATCAGCTAAAATCCCATCTTCTGCAAGACTTTCCCAGTTCTCCTTAAACTCAGTGCTTTCCCTCTAAGATTTCCAATTAATCTTGTTATCCTTCTTATTTGAACTGCACATATTTGTTTACATGTTTTCTCAACCATTAAGCTTCTTTCTTACCCAAATGAGCATCTTGAGAGTGAGGATTGTTATTTTCCCCCTTTCTTTGCATTCTCAGAGCTATGCACAGTAGGTGCTTAAAAAATACAAATGGACAGGATGACTGGCTGGAGATAGCAACTATGTCATCTTGCCCTGCTTTGTCCAAAATGTTTTTTCTTCTTGGTTTGGAATTTGATTTTTTGGTCTTTTTTTTTTAAGTCAACCTACTTACTCCAATCTCAAAGGGGCCACTAGTAGAGCCTGCTTACATAAGTACCCCAGGCATTCAAAAGGAACAAGGAGGCTGTGGATGAAAAGAAATGCTATCCAGACCATCAGATGGTCTCACTACAAGATGCCAACTTTAGAATCTTTCCTTTTTTTTTTACTGGTTTCCTTCCTTAGTAGTAATTGGGATGAAATAGGAACACTTTTCAGAGAAGGAATTAAGACCTTTCTTCAGAGTAAATCCTTCTTTACTTTGCCTCCTTTCAAGTACATGAGAAGAGCTGGGAGACAAGTTTCCTTAATCTCTCAGAATATGCTGTGTTAATGCCGGAAAGAAGCAAAATGTATGAAGAGCCCAGGATCAACTGTGCATAACTTTTTTTTCCTCTCCTCACAAAATCTGGTTCCAATAAAAACCATCTTTACTGCCTGAGGCTAATGTGTAAGTTAGTGAGAGATTATGGCTTGGTTTTTATAGCACTTTATGTAGTATTTGACAATCCATAGGGACCTTAGCTGTTAGTCCTTTACAAATATAAAATGTAATTTTAAACTTCACTTCATCATGGTAATAGGCTATAAGCTCTCTTCCTAAAACCCACAGCCTACTACTGTCATCCTAGGAAGCCTTGAAAAACCTGACTTAATCACCTACTGGTGGCTCATTGCACCTTGCCCACCCTTTCGAAAATATATAAATCTTAATTATTTTTAAGTCTTTTTCTCAAACACAGGGAAAGCTGTTAGACTTGCAGTCTAAGCTTGCAGGCAAAAAATAGACAGGACAGGCTTACTCCCAGACCTTCCTTTTGGTAAACAGCTCACTATCAGTCACTCTGCCAATCAAGCCTTTATTAAGTGCTTCCTGTATGCCAAGCACTAGGGATACAAAGAAAGGTAAAAACCTCAAACAAATGAAAAACAGCTCCTACTGTCAATGAGTTCACATTTCAATGGGGGAAAGAAACATGAAAATAACCAAAAATATACAAGAAAGATATGCAGAATAGAGGGAAGGGAACGTGTGGAAAGGTCTCCAGCAGAAGGTGGGTTTTGAACTGAAACTTAATTGAAGGAGAAGTCAGGGAGTCTGAAAGGGGAGAAAATATGTCAGGCACCAAGTGCAGCCAGTGAAAAGGTGTGAAGGTGAGAGGCAGAGTGTTGTACACAGCAAGCAGGCCAGTATGGATGGATTGTAGAATTTGTGGAGGGAATTAAAGCATGCCGTGTCTGGAAAAGAAGGAAAGGGCCAGGTTGTGAAGACAACTTTCTGGGCAAACAAACACAGCAAAATCAATTCAAGACTGAAATGGGGGTAGAAGAAAAGATATGGTCACCTAGGTGGAACAGCAGATGGAGTGCTGGGTTTGCAGTAAGGAAGACCTGAGTTCAGATGCAGCCTTAGATACTTACAAGTTGTGTGATCCTGGTTCAAATCAGGCCTCATAAAATTATCAGCTGTGTGACCCTGGGCAAGTCACTTAACCCTATGTCCCTCAATTTCTTCATCTGTAAAATGAGCCAGAGAAGGAAATGGCAAATCAGCGCCAGTATCTTCGCAAAGAAAAACCATTTGGGTCATGGAGAGTTGGACACGACTGAAACAACAGAACACAACAACAACAACAAACCAGCATATACACAAACATTGTTATGGCAAGGAATAGGTTCCTTCACTCCTTACATTCAGGTAGACCATGTTGTACATGGAAGCCCATAGAAATAGGGAGGTAGCCAAGCTCATCCCCTCTGCTTCACATACTTCAGACTTCTAATATACTAATAGGATATCTCATCCACATTGGTGTTTCCCCCAACATTAAAGATCAGAACTCATGCATATCTCTTGTTCATGGAATATGTAGAACATGGGTGGTTCCTCTTTCTTGATACATGCCTGGCCCATTTTCTTTTCTGGTAATATATTTCTCCAATGTCTCACTTTGCACTATTTCTCTTGCATTATTCCCCATTTATAATGAAACATAAGCTGTGTGTACCCACCCTAACCTTTTAAATTGTCCTTGTGGGTGATCCTCAGTTTCCATTCTTTGGAGGCCTTAGTATTTCATGTATTAGAACCAGACAACACCATCCAATAGAATATAAGTAAGCTGCCTGGACACAAGGACTGTTTTCATTTCAATTTTTGTACATCTAACATTAATTACAGTGTCTGGCACATAGAAGGTACTTAATAAATGCTAATTGAGCTGAATCACTGGAAGTACATTAATATCAAGTGAGGGGCATAGAAGCAGGAAAACTCCACAGCTCCCCCACAACCATCTCAAATACCAATAAAATATGACTCTAAACAAATTTTAGGGCTCTTGAACTCACAAAATTACAGAGGGGTACATCTCCTGCTGAAGGCAGCTCGTCAGCAAAGGATCAGCCTGAAACTGTGGCTTGGCCCCAGGGGCAGCCAGGACAAGCTGCAGCTGGAGCATTCAGGAAAGTGGATCAGCAGCAGCTGTGGCAGTATCCAGAACTATCAAGGCATAAGAAACAAGGACAAAGTGAAAGATCAGTGGAACTCAGCTAAATTTGGGGGAGAAAAGCAGTCTGGCCAAATTGCCTCCAGGGCAAGGAAGCATCAGAAGTGGCAACCCTGCAGTGGTTTCCACTTGGCTGCTTCAGAAACTTCTGGCCTGGAGACTGCAAGGGGGCCAAGCAAACATTCAGAGGCTAAGTACTCTTGTGCTAAGTGACTTGGATCTGGATCATGTTCTTGGGTGGTGGTCCTGGTGTGTGTTTTCAGTGAGCCAAAACTAGTAGGGGCTGCAGAAGCCTCCTACTATCTCCAGCAGCTGCAAAAACCCCAGTGATTTAGGACAAAGCACTCCCCTCTGGAAGCCGAATTCCACAGAGCTAAAAAGTCAAGTAATTGACTGGCAACATGAGCAGGCAAAGGAAGCAAAGTAAGAACAGCAACCAAACGTTAGATTCCTTTTTTGGGAACAAAAAGTATCAAAGCATAGAAGAGGAGGAAGACAACACAGTCAGAACTCCCACACCAAAAGCTTCCAATAAACATGTAGACGTCCCACAAGCCATAGAGCAACTTAAGAAGGATTTTGAAAACCAAATAAGAGAAGTGGAGGAAAAATTGGGAAGAGAGATGAGAATTATTAAGGAAAATCATGAAAAGAAAGTCAACAACCTGACCAAAGAAAATAACACCTTAAAAATACATTAACTCAAATGGCAAAAGAGGCCCATAAAAGCCAATGAGGAGAAGAATGTCTTCAAAAGTTGAATTTGCCAGATGGACAAAGAATCTTAAAAGCTTTCTGAAGAGAATAATTCTTTCAGAATTACAGTGAAGCAAATGGAAGCTAATGACTTTATGAGAAATCAAGATACTCTTAAACAGATCCAAACACATGGAAAAATAGAAGGCAATGTGCAATATGTCCTTGAAAAAAACCACTGATCTGGAAAATAGATCCAGGAAAGACAATTTAAAAATTATTGGACTATCTGAAAGCCATGATCAAAAAAAGAACTTAGAAAGCATCATTCAAGAAATTCTCAAGGAAAATTGCCCAGATATTTGAAAACCAAAGGGCAAAATAGAACTTGAAAGAATTCACCAATCACTTCTTGAAAAAGATCCCAAAAACGAAACTCCTAGGAATGTTCCAGAGTCCCCAGATCAAGGAGAAAATATTACAGGCTGCCAAGAGGAAGCAATTTGAATACTGTGGAAACACAATCAGGATAACCCAGGATCTGGCAGCTTCTACATTGAGGGATGGAAGGGCCTGAATATTGCATTGATATCCTGGCGATCAAGGGAGCTAGGATTAAAACCAAGAATCACCTACCCAGCAAAATTGAGTATAACGTTCCAGGGGAAAATATGGTCATTCAGTGAGGTGGAGGACTTTCAAACATTCTTGCTGAAAAAACCAGAACTGAAAAGAAAATTTGACACTCAATTTCAAGAAGTATGAGAAGGTAAACATGGAAATGAAATAATAAGGAACTTATCAAAGTTGAACTATTTACATGCCAACATAGATAAATAATAATTGTAACTTATGAAACTTTTCTCAGTATGAGGATAGGTGAAGGGAATACAAATGTATATATGTATACATACACATATGTCTATATAGGAGGGTATATATGTGTATATGAACACATATCTGGGTATGTGTATATACGTGTACATAGAGGGCACAGGATCAATTGAATAGGAAGGGACAATACTTTAAAAGATGAAATTCTGAGGTGGGAGAGGATTAGAATGAGAGGAGATAGGGAGAGACAGAATGGGGTTAATCATCTCATATAGAAGAGCCAAAGAATAATTGTTACAATGGAAGGGAAGAACAGGAAGGCAAAAGGGAAAGGGTCACCCTCACTCTCATTGAATTTGGCTTAGGGAAGGAATTATATAAACTCTAAACTGGGTATCTTGCCACACAGGAGAGTGGGGTGGATGGGGATGAGAGGTGGGATGATGGAGG
>CM053593.1:331450809-331469249 GCA_028646575.1 Pseudocheirus occidentalis | reverse complement strand
GGGAGAAAATTTGTAACTCAAAACCTTGTGGAAATGAATGATGTAACCAAGAAAATAGATTAAAATTAAAAAAAAAAAGAAATTACTCTATCATCATGGGGATTTCACTTGTTATCTTTGAGCCTGAGGAAAATGGCAGGAGGGAGGGTTTTAGAACACATGATCCCAATGGTCCCTCCAGCTCTAACACATTCTTTGACTTGAAATGATGTCCTACTAGTAGGTTCATGTTGGACAGTAAGGGGACAAGTAAGGGGACCACTGGCATGGTCTTGGTGCCCTCCAAGTCTTTATAATCTAAAGATGTAGCATAAACCATTCATACTTCTCCAATCAAAAGTCCAGTCATTAAGGGGTTTCATTTAAAATATTGTTTCACAGGTCGGCTGTGCTAGAACTGTATGGCTTAGTAATCTTATGTACTTTCTGCACTAGATGGTCAAAATGGATTTAGAACCACATCTGAGTTCAGATCCTAACTCTGTCACTCGCTAGGTGTGTAACCTTGGGCTAGTTACTTCACTTCCCTGAGATTTCATTTTCTCATCTGAAAAAGAAAAGTTTATCTTAGATGATAACTCTCTGGGCAAGTGTGTGCTCAAACCAGTTAGAAAAGATTGTTAAATTTCCAGGATGAACATTTATACCTCAGAGTCAGAAAACACTACAGATCAGGACTTGATTTATTGTTTTGTTGATTGTTTTGAGTAAACTGCATCCAGAGAAAGAACTGATCGATTGATGTATAGAACAATGATCTGTGTGTGTTATGTGTGTGTATGTATGTATACATATATATTTGTGCCTACCAGTAGCCATTTCTGGGGTAGAGAAAGGAAAGGAAAAAAAGGAAAATAGAAGGAAATTTACACGAAAACTATTATATATTTAAAAGGAATAGCAAGTTGTGACAGATTTGCAGTTTCATGTGCAATCATCTTTTTTATATTATGCTATGCCAAGGGAACGCTCATTTTATTCCATAAATTAAAAAAAATAAAAATTAAAAAAAACTGATGGAGATATTAACAATGCACACTAAGCTGAAAAACACATAGTTTTAGAGAGATTTACCAGAATATGTCAGCCTCTAGCTCTAAATCTATGCTCCTGTGATTCCGTAACTATAGTCTAATATAGTGTTTCCCTGACCCACAATTAAGGCATATTATCCCATCAATTTCTAACAGTTAGAGCTGTCCTGGAGTAGAATGGGCTGCCTCACTAGGTGGTAAGTTTCCCCTCCTTCAAGATCTTCAGCCAGAGGCAGGATGACCACTCATTGGGTATGTTATAGTGGGGATTCCTTTCATGTGTGGGTTGGACTAATTGGACACTGCTGAGATCACTTCCAACACAAGAATTTTGTGATTTCTACCAATCGAAAGACCAGAAAAGCCTTTTTTGAGATACAGAGAGATAGGAACTGAACATGCAGTTTCATTGGTAGAGTTTCTTTGAAATTTCATAAGGAACTGCCAGGTGAGGACACTCCCTTTACCAGGAGATGTTGTTACTTTCTTTTGTTATTTCTATTCTCAGGGTTGCCTAAAACCAAAAGAAGTCATGACTTCCCCAGGGTCACTCAGCTAGTATGGGTCAGAGCTTTAAACTTAGCTCTACCTGTCTTCAAGGATAGCTCTCTATCTGGTGTATCATGCAGCCTGCTTCTCTTTTTTAAATGAAGAAATTCAAATTTTTTTTAAGAATGGCAATTTTGAAGAGGAATTGGTTATAACTTGAAGTTGAATGCTTCTATAAAGATTATTACATATGGCAAGATAGAGAAACTTTTTGAAAAAAAAATTCCCTAGAATGTGTGTGTGCCTGAATTCATTTACAACTGTTGCTGCTTTAAACACTTCAGGCAGAATAAGTGGATGGCGCTAAACAGCTTAGCTACAATTATTATGGAATGTCTGAGGTATAATTTCCCCTGCGGTTTTGTTAGGCGTACAAAATTCATAATTCTGATTTGTGGCAGGTACTTATTACCCATCACAGGTGGGGATATGCAAATATTATTCTAGTCGGGGTGAGCAGCCTTTATTTCAGTATTCAGCCATTAACGAGATTTGCGAGGCTGGTACTCTGGGGCCATTTAATTAATTAGATGGTACAGATAAAATATAAATTGTTTTGTAGGCTACACAATTCCAGTGCGAGAAGATGTTTTTAAAAATGTAGGCAAACGAACTTAGTATGGATTGATTTGTTGCTTCTTATATGGGTCTAAGTAAATGTAAATCCTACTCATTATTTTTCCCATATTAATTCCACTCAGGATCCTCACATTTGCTGAATTTCATGAAAATAGATATTTTGAATTTGACTGGATTGGTAAGTGCCTTTATCAACGAATCTCTTTGTCCACAAGTCAGAAGCATGCATTGTCCATGAAAAAGATTACATCTACAATCAAGTATTAAAAAACAGCATTTTATAGTGTTTTGTGTAAAGGTGAGAGTGTGGATCCTTTGCCAGTGTGGTAATCTTTATTTGATTGCTTTTTTTTTTCTAAAATGTACACAGAAAAGCAGGACAGCTTTGAAAGTAACATGTTGAATTTATTATGTACTTTAAAACAAATCAAGCTGCATATAACAGAGATTCATGGTTTCACATATAATCTTCTATTCTACTTTATATATGGAAATGGTTTTTTTCAGTCTGTTAAGTTTAGAATAAAAAATTTTTTATAGATACTGAGTTCTTTTTTTAAGCATCTCCATTATGTCTCCAGACCTTCTGATCCCTAATAGAGCCCTCCCTTGTAACAAATAAGTAGTCAAACAAAACAAATCAATATAATGGCCATGTCTGAAAACATATATCCCATAATGCACTTGCTGTTCCATACCTATTTTGCATTCTCTTTGCCTGTAGGAAGGAAGCATGCTTCCTGTGTGTAACATTTTAAACAAATAGCTACTGAAATGGATTCTGGGAAAAAATGTATGATACTTACTGGAGAGCTTTTCCTCAAGAACAACCATATCATGCCATAACTGCCCAAAGATAGAGAGCTAGTTTTCTTGGACATGAGGTTTGGCACCAGGCTGTCTTAGAAAGATGAGAAGAGCACAGATTTAGAATTAGGGTACCACCAAGCCTATTGTCTAGATCAAAAAGCTGAAGACTCAAGAGAAGTTACTTGCCCCAAGCCACATAACTAGTAAATTGTCAGAGTCCAGATTTGAACCCAGATGTTCCTGACAAGTCCATTGTTCCAGCCACCACACCACACGGTCTCCTTTAGTTTTATTCCCCTGGTAAAAGCTAAAGACAGCTCATGAGCAAAGTTTAATAACATGGTTGAGCACCCTATTTCATACCCCAGCAAAGATGAGCAAGTAGTTAATTGTATTCAAAAAGCATCTGCTTAAAACCCTTCACCTGTAGAGAAGACTCTTTTTTCTTATAAAAGATGCTGGGAGAATGTATTTTAATTTTTTCAAAATAGAAAATGGCCATTCTCATCACCAGTGCCCTCAGTGTCCTCCAATACAAATGTCTGGCCAGAACTGTCTCTAGGGAAAAGCCCATACTTGTTGCACTGCTGACTTTGAGAATAAATAGTGAGTTTAAGTCTCTGCTATACCGCTTTCTAATTATGTGACCTTGTGTCTCATTTGGCCTTTCTGGGCCTAAGTGGGAGGTAATAATATCTTCTCTGTCTACTACACAAGATTGCTTTGAGGAACAAATCAGAAAGCTGGTGGTTGAATCCTATGTGATTTGTTTAGAGGAAGCCAGCATGGTGTACCAGATAGCTTAGAGGAAAACGAGTTAACTTTGGAGGCAGGAAGAAAGACCAAAGTTCTGATCCCACCTTTGACTCATACTGGATATGTAATGCCAAGCAAGTTTATTTAACCTTCCAATTTCCCAAGCCATTCTCTGAGACTACACATGGCAGAACTGCTACCTACCTCTATTGGCAGAGGGAATTTCCTTGCTGATATCAAAGAAATCAGATGTCTCAACAAACAAAAACCATAAAGTGCTATGCAAAGGTGAGACTTTGTTATTATTTCTTCTGACCTTACAAATCTCTCTAGTAGCTATCATATTGCTTCAAATTTAGGCTATGCTTAAGAACATCTTTTAAAAATGAAAACCCAGTTGCCAAAATTTTTTTTTCACCATATTGATATTTTTTTCCAAATAGATGTCCTTTTTTTTTTTTTTTTTGCTTTTTTAGAGGGCAGTTGGGGTTAAGTGACTTGCCCAAGGTCACACGGCTAGTTTTTGTGTTAAGTGTCTGAGGCCGGATTTGAACTCAGGTACTCCTGACTCCAGGGCCAGTGCTCTATGCACTGTGCCACCTAGCCGCCCCCAAATAGATGTCCTTTTAAGGAATGTCCATACTTTGGGCATAAAAATATTTTCAAGGTCATAGGCCCCCATCTTCTAAATTTGATTAATTTCATCAGATTTATTTTTGGTTATACCCCTATCTTTAGACCAAGTTATTCAGACCAGGTTGTCTCCAGGATCACAGTGAATGTCAGATGGAAAGATTCAGTGATGGAAAGAGAACTGAATTTAGATATAGAAAACCTGTTTTCAAAGCCCAGTTCTACTTCTTATCCGTGTGACCTTGGGCAAGTTATTTTTCCTCATTGCCTCATATGAAAAATGAGAGTTGCAACCAGCAGTCTCTGAGGCCCCTTCTACTGCTGTAATTCTGTATATTTTTTCAAGAAGTCTACAATTTTCTGTTATGACAACTTGATATCCAACTTATTTAAGGGAGTCACAAAGTAAAAGGACTTCTGAAGATGGGCCCAGAAGACTCTACCTCAAAGCATATGTCCTGGAGTCAAAGACAAGTTCTATTTTCCAGAACTTTGGCTTATACTCTTATGGATTCCCCCCAAAAGGAGAAGGCACAGTGGGGCTGAGGACAAGAGAACACTGGGCAGTAGTACTAAAAAGTATGACAGTAGTCCTATATAAGCACAAAAGGGATGGCCACAAGCTTGTTGGAAGAGCCTGGACAATATGACAATCCAGGGCCCCTTTCTTATTGGGATGGAGGGAATTAGAGAACTCTCCTAGAATAGTAATAATAACTAATATTGACATAGTGCTTTAAAGGTTTGCAATGCATTTAACATGTATCATCCAATTTGCACAGGATATTTCATTTTACATACATTCTCTCACAACAGCCTTGTGAAGGAGATTGAGAGAACAGAGGTGACTGGCACTTAAGTACATCTCTGTGACCATAATCAAACCCACGTCTTCGCGACTCAAAGTACAGTCCCATTACAGCTAAGAGGAGAGGTGCATTACTAGGCCAACATCCAAGTCATGAACTTTTGGGCCATAGCAAACCACCTACAAAGTTATAGAGATGATTGAACCCTAAATCTGCACTGATGAACAGAAAATTCACAGTGATAAAGTTTTGAAGTATTAATTTCAGCTTATCAGAATCAGGCCATCATTGAACATATTAAGGTACCTTCCTCGCTTACCCCTGTTGTTGCTGTTCATTCATATTTGACTCTTCATGACCTCATGGAACATAGCATACCAATTCTGTCCACAGGTTGGACAGAAAAAGAAAACAATTTTTGTTTGTTTGTTTTTAGCAAAGATACTAGAGTGGTTTGTCAGTTCTGTCTCTAGTTAATTAAGGCAAACAGAGGTTAAGTGACTTGCCCAGGGTCACACAGCTAATCAGTGTCTGAGTTTGGATTTGAACTCAGGTCTTCCTGAATCCACACCCAGAACTCTATTCACTGAGCCAGTTACCCCTATCCTATCCCCTATTTAAAAGTGTGGCTATGATGAAAAGGCAGTCTAGGCATCTGGGGGCTTTGGGATGCCTAATCACAGTTCCTGGGAGCTGTGTGAGATACATTAGCCCATTCAGCAAATAAACACTCATCACTCCATGTGCACATCTCCTCAAGATGTGTTTGGATGACTCACCCAAACAAAAAGCAAGCCCTTGGGCCTATTGCCCTTCATCTCTGTCCATTTGAAAGGCTGAAAGCCTAATTTAAAATCCTCCTTGCACCTGCTGATTACAAATGCCTCTTCCTTGTATGCGCTAAAATGACTTGCTCTTCATGTACATTTGCTATCTTCCTGCCAGTTACATGCATAAATCCTGTAGAAATCATAGGGTCTCCTCTAGAGATCATATGATCATAGATTCAGAGCTGATAAGGACCTAGGAGGTCACCAGCCCAGTGTTTCTTAAACTGTGAGTTGCAATCCCATATGGAGTCTTGAAAAAATTGGCAACAGTAAAAAGATTTCTGAAGGTACAACGACCAAAAATTAATTAAAAATCTAACGTATAAAGAATTCAAATTGTTCCTGGAAGTACTTGCTGTGTTGCATCACGTGTTTTTCAACCTTAGTTCTGAACACAAATCATGCACACTTCCTACCGCACATGTTCTCAGGCCATGCAACACTAAAGGAAGGCTGATGACAGGAAAAGGGGTCACAAGTGGAAAAAATTTAAGAAGCCCTTTTTTACTGATAAGGAAGGTAAGGTACCAGAAACAGTTATTTGCTGAAAGTACATAGCAGAGGCGAGACTTAAACGCAGGTCTTGTAATTCCAATAATACATGTGAGATAATAGTAATAGCTCACATTTATCTATTGCTTTAATGTTTGCAAGGCATCTCATAAATATTACCTCATTTGATACCTACAACAATCCTGTGAGGTAGGTGGTATTCTCCCCGTTTTATGGATGAAGAAATAGAGACTGAATTTAAGTGGCTTATGCAGCTTCCCACAGCCAGGAAGTGTATGAGGGCAGATTTGACCTCAGGTCTTTCTGACTTCAGGGCCAACACTCTATCCATTATGTTAACTAACTGACCACTTAACTGGAAATTCTGTGAGGGCTGGCAACTGTCTTATTTCTTATGTTTCAGAACCTTGTGCATAATGCTTAATATATGTTTGTAGGATTGGATTTAATTGAATTTTTTTCAGTTGAATAGATTTGGACGACTCACTAGAAAGCCTATGTTTGCTTTAGAAGGCTCTATTCGTTCTCAACTTAACAACCTCCCTGGACTACCCCCACAATCACCCACTTTCTACTTAAGAGACCAAAAACAATATTTTATCTTTTCTCACTAGAAGCCAAGTTACCTCTGGGCTTAAAGAAAAGAAGAGGTTACTGAGACAATGCAAGAATTGGAGGATTTTTTTTTCCAAAGGGGCTTGAATAATACATTTAAAACAATTGCCTATGCAGACATCAACACATGTTGGCAGCTGGAAATGCTAAAGAGAATATTTAAATGTTTAGGTCCTGGAGCACCATGTGGCAGTCAGAGGCTTACAGGGAATATGTTTTCAAGAGCCTTCTGTTGCTCCCCATAAAGAACAAGTAAGAGTTGAACTTTATCAACTTAAAAAGAGAAAATTTACAAGGGGTTGTGAGAGTCGATTCAGTGTCTCCAAGGGAACAATATAATTGAAGGATGATAATTATTCACACTCAAAAACATGGCATAGAACTAAAGGTAGGAACTAGATAATCAGAAAAAAAAAGTTATTTTGTTAGCAGAACAAATATCCCAATGTGTGTAGAGTCATGAAGTTATCTACAAAGGGAATTGATCAAGGCAGAACCACTAAAGTTTGCTTAAGAGTGGTTGATACAAATAGTAATGAGATGTCATGTTAATGGTGGCCTTTTTAGAGAGTTTTATAAATGTTCGCTTTTGCAAACTCTACTAGGTACTAGATTTGGTAAAATTACTATAAATGATAAACTGGTAAATAATTATGAAAATAATTTAGGCTCCATTATTGGTTCACAATGTTTTCTCTTGCAAGTTACTTAATATATTACAGACATAAATTTACAAATAAAGAGGAAAGAAAGGGAACAGATTCTGCACAAAACACATTTCCCCCTGAGGATGACTTTCTTTCTTTCCTTCCTTTCTTTTCTTTTCTTTTCTTTTCTTTTCTTTTCTTTTCCTTTCTTTTCTTTTCTTTTCTTTTCTTTTCTTTCTTTTCTTTCTTTCTTTCTTCCTTTCTTTCTCTTTCTTTCTGTTTTTGTTTGTTTAAATTTATTTTCTTGTTTACATCATTCATTTCCATGAGATTTTGAGTTACGCATCTTCTCCTCATCTTTCCCCCACCCACCACCCCAAAACAGCCATCTTACTCTATAAACCCTCCCCCAATCTGCTCTCTCCTATGTCCTCCCCCATCACCCCCCTGACTTTCTGGTAGGGCAAGATGGATCTCCTTACTCCTGTGCCTATATATCATAATTGTCAGTTGCATGTAGTTAATAACAATAATAATAATAATAAATGTACATATATATTTTAACATTTTATTATAGAACTTTAAATTCTAGATTCTTTCCTTTCCTCCCTTGTCACCCACTCCTACTGGAAAGACAAGCAATTCAATGCAGGCTGTACATGTGTAGTTATGCAGAACATGTCCACAATGGACATATTGTGAGAGACTGTTTATATGTCCCTCCTTCCTATCCTGCCCTCCCCTTGTTCTATTCTCTGCCCTTTCCCTGTCCCTTTACAAAAATGTGTGCTTCCAGCAGCCCTCCCCCCCCACCCTTCCCTCCCCTCCATCATCCCACCTCTCATCTCCATTCCCCCTACTCTCCTGTGTGGCAAGATACTCAGTTTAAACTTTATGTCATTCCTTCCCTAAGCAAAATTCAGTGACAGTAAGGTTGACCCTTTCCCTTTTGCCTTCCTGTTCTTCCCATCCACTGTGACAGTTATCCTTTGCCTCTTCTATATGAGATGATTAATCCCATTCTGTCTCTCCCTGTCTCCTCTCATTCTATTCTTCTCCCACCTCACAATTTCACCTTTTAAAGGATTGTCCCTTCCTATTCAATTGATCCTGTACCCTCTACGTACACATACACATACTTAGATATGTATTCATATGCATATATGTATATACACATATATATATACCCTCCTGTATAGACATATGTGTATATATACATATATACATTTGTATTCCTTTCACCTATCCTCATACTGAGAAAAGTTTCACAAGTTACAATTATCATTTTTCCGTGTGGACATATAAATAGTGCAATTTTGATAAGTTCCTTATGATTTCTTTTCCATATTTACTTTGTCATGCAGTGTCAGGCCAGGCTGGTTTTGGCTCCCAGCACACCGTGATGACCCCTTCCTGTCCCGCCTGCCAAGATGCCTTTACCAGGAGATGTGTTTTTCTGTAATTTTCTGAGTTTTGGAGCCCTAAAATTAGTTTAGAGTCATATTTTATGGGTATTTGAAGTGGTTGTAGAGGAGCTGCGGAGTTTTGCTGCTTCTATGACGCCATCTTGGCTCTGCCTCCTCTTTCTTTCTTCCTTTCTTTCTTTTTTTTTTTTTGCTTTTTTTGGGGGGAGGGCAGTTGGGGTTAAGTGACTTGCCCAAGGTCACACAGCTAGTTTTTTGTGTTAAGTGTCTGAGGCCGGATTTGAACTCAGGTACTCCTGACTCCAGGGCCGGTGCTCTATTCACTGCGCCACCTAGCTGCCCCCTTCGTTTCTTTCTTTCTCTTTCTTTCTGTTTCTTTCTTCCTTTCTTCCTCTTTCTTTCTCTTTCTTTGTTTCTTTGTTTCTTTCTTTCTTTCTGTTTCTTTCTTTTTTCCTTCCTTTCTTTCTCTTTCTTTCTGCTTCTTCCTTCCTTCCTTCCTTCCTTCCTTCCTTTCTTTCTTTCTTTCTTTCTTTCTTTCTTTCTTTCTTTCTTTCTTTCTTTCTTTCTTTCTTTCTTTCTTCCTTCCTTCTTTTCTTTCTTTCTTTCTTTCTTTCTTTCTTTCTTTCTTTCTTTCTTTCTTTCTTTCTTTCTTTCTTTCTTTCTTACTTTCTCCTTTCTTGTCAAGAACATAAAAATAAGATCATAAAAATAGGAGATTCATATGAAAGGCTCCTCATGGGGAAGTTCCCGAAAGTTCACTAAAGCAGTCTTGTGATATTGGGTATCTATGAAAATACTCCTTTTCCTTACTTCCTGAGGACCCATGGGGAAGAGGAAATATGCACTTTTGGTAGGGGAAAGAGGACACTATGAGATATCCTCTTTTGGGGGGGTGGACGGAGGTTCATAAATGAAGTTTATTCTCTGTCAGTTTCAAAACGCATTTAGCCTGCATCTCTTCCTTCCCTTCCCATAAAGGCAACATGAGAGATTTTGTCAAATGTTTTGCTAAATCAAGATAAACTATATCTACAGAATTTTCCTGATCTAGCAACTGTATCAATAAAGGTTAATGTGGTATGTCATGCTATATTTAAATTTTTCTTTTTTTAGAACAAAAGATAAGACTGTTCAGTCTTAGAGGGACCATGAAAAAAGAGGCATACTAGAACACTGCTGGAGGATCTGTGAATTGGTCCAACCATTCTGCAAAGCAATTTGGAAGAAGATCCCTAAGAAAGGGATTTGAAATGTCCATACTCTTTTCCCTATAGTTCTCAGTGAGTGTAACCTGAGGAGATCAATGATAGAATGAAAGGTTCACATATACCAAAATACTTAGGAGCATATTTTTAGTAGCAAAGAACTAGAATTAAAGTAAATATAGGAGTAACCCACTAGATGGTGGTCCATAAGTAAAATGGCATATTGCTGTGCTGTAAGAAACAATGACTCTTAAGGATGCAGTGAAGCCTGGGATGATAGATGACCTGAGGCAGAGTAAAGGAGTCAGAATGAGGGAAATTATATACAGTGGCTCCAAAAATGTACAGGAAAGACAACAAAACCAAATGCTTTGAAATTATAACTGATTTGTCCCAAAGAAGATATGTATATATAAATATACACATGTATATACATACATATAGATATAGATATATGAGTACTATGTATGTATGTATTACATGTATGTATGTATGCATATATGCATATATCTGCACACATATATATGCCATTTCTCTCTGTAGAAATTGTGGAATATTTGTGTATATAATACTGTACTTAGTTGATTTAGTGGTTAGTTTTCCAGAACTGTTCTTTCTATTCTTTGTTAAAAAGGATGAATCCAAGCAAGAGAGTTGGGGAAAAGATATATTAGAAAATGTAGATGATGCAAAAACAAAAGTTATCCATAATTTTTAACATTTTATGGCTGATTTTGTTTTTAAATCATATTCCATTCCCATTATACATTTCTTCACCATCTTGTCCACACCTCTACCAACCAATCAGCATAGTAGCAGGACCTGAAATTATGCACAGTATTCTAAGACCATAGTCCTTGCTGAAAGGAGTGAAATACATTTTGTCATCTATACTCTGGAACCAAGATTGGTCATTATAATTTATCACAGTTTGGCTGCATTTCAATGCTGTTTTCATTTGTATTATTGTAGTATTTATGTTTCTTATTTTCCTGGTTTTGCTTACTTCAGTTCTCATCTATTCATACAGGTCTTCTCCTACTTCTCCAAATTACCCTATTCATCATTTCTTATGACACAGTAATATTACATTGCATTAATATTCACAATTTGTTTACCTATTGCCCAATATATGGGAGTCTATTCTTTTTTGTACATCTTTGTTCCCTTAAAAAGTGCTACAATGAACATTTTAATATATTGGAGGGACCTTTCTTTCTCACATGAACTGATCTTGATGACGCCATTTCTGACTGTTCAGGATGACTACTTTCTTTTCTATTTATTTACTGATAATACTCAAATGAATATGAGATTTCATTAATTTGGAAATTCTCTCTGATGTTGTATATTGTAACCTATCTGTATCTGCCCATCCCGTGCAATTTTTGCTCAGACCTTCCATAAATTCACCACAGAAGTGAACTTAATGGACTGGAAGCCTTTCTGCCTTTCTTCAGACATCATGAGGGTAACAATGGAGAATTCTGAATGTCTATCTGTCATCTCTCGCCACACAACCAAGGCCATTTTAAATTTCTATCATACAGTTCTTTGACAACTTTTCACTTCTTTTACTCTCATGACTTCAATGCAAAGCTTGGAAAAGGTAAGCATGGAGAAATCAAATAGCTGATAATCAAAAAATGGAGAATAGCAATGACATCACCAGCCTATATAGCATTGTTAATATGTTCTAGATCTACAATCTGTCCAGGAATCAAAGTCAAGTTCAGTTGCTTACTGTTTTCATATTTCATAAAAGTACACTCCTAAAACCATGTAATTCTTCATTTTGGGTATTCTGACCTAAGCCTATTCATCCATTCTATAAACCAGGCTTACTCTAAATTAATTGGGGAACTTCTTAATACAGAAAGAGTTTTTTATGCTGATGACATCCATACCTAATTGTATACCTCTACTCTCTCTGCTGAACAAGGGAAAGGGACAAAAGAAAAAAAAATTGTTAATTTGTTTCCCATTCCCCAGAAAAATAAATTAATCAAAAATCTAGTTTACCCTTTCCATCACAAAAGCACAAAAAAGACACTATCTTTCATTACAGCATTCCAAACATTTTTTTGTTATGAGTAATTACTCTGATCCTCACCTAAAACTCTGAGGTAACTAAAGGCCTGAAGGTTAAGGGTAAGGATATGTGAATATATTAGCAATGGTTATTGGGGGGGAAATGTCAGTGATCACTTTCCCAAATATGGACAGAATTCCATGTGGTGAGATCCAGGGAGGTATTAAGAAATGTTTGGGGAGGGGCGGCTAGGTGGCGCAGTGAATAGAGCACCGGCCCTGGAGTCAGGAGTACCTGAGTTCAAATCCGGCCTCAGACACTTAACACAAAAACTAGCCATGTGACCTTGGGCAAGTCACTTAACCCCAACTGCCCCCTTAAAAAAAAAAAGAAATGTTTGGGGAATAGGACTGGCAGCAATAGCTCTCGCCACCCCTGGGTGGGAAAGAAATATTCATGAGCCACAGAACAGAGGTTTTGTCAGAGATGTTCAGTCTGAGAGTATCCTATTATGAATCCCTGTGATAAATGGCAAAAAATTGAAGATGGGAGAGAACACAATCATTGCTTGTTGGTCAGAGAAGTCTTTTGGGAAAAGGTAAGGGTAGGATTTAAAATGGCAGGAGGTAGGTCTTATACTTTGCTTTTTAAAAAAAAATATAAGAACAGATGTATACGTGGTTATTTAACTTTTCTGTCTGAGTCAAAGATCAAGTGACAAAAGCTCATTGGATCAGAGATTTAGGATTGAGAGGCTACCTTATAGTCTCTTTATTCCAATCCAATCAGCCCAATAAACATTATTAAATGCATATTGACACACAGTATCAGGTACTGGGCTAAGTACTGGGGATACAATTAATAAAGAAAAGCTGTCACTGCCCTCCATGAGTTTGCAATATAACAGGATGAGACAATACACAAAAGGAGGCAGAAAATGTTGTTTGTGGTAGGGAATGGTACACCAAAGGTACCTGGCACAGGGGCATCTTTTTTCAATGGAGTTTAAACCAGGTAGATTAGTAGATGCTACTGTGTCCTAAAAAGGGAAATTACTTGGCTGAGGTCAGCAGTATTAAGTAGCATAATAAGGATTGGAATCCAAAACCTCATCATTACAGGAAAAAGTTAAAGAAAGGGGGGAAGTGGAAGCAGGAGACACAAAGGAAAAGACTGCATGGGTTAGAATTCTGAAGTGCTCTGGCAAATGTGTTTTCTGTCATGTCTTTTTCCTGATGAAGAGGCTTATTTAGCATTGCCTAAATGTAGAAGGGGACTTACTTTGATTGACCTATTACATCATGAAACATCTAGCTTCCTTTTATAGTTGTATTCATTTACCAAACATTCTTCTTTTATTCCTAATTTCCTACAGGATATAGGTCAAGCTTTTTATCATGGAATTGAAGGTATTCTACAGAATAATCTGAACCCAACTTTCAATTCTTATCTCCATTGGATTGCCAACATAGGATCATAGATTAAGATCTGAAAGGGACGTCAGACATCTTCAGTTCAACCCCCCATTTTATAGATGAGTAAACAGAGGTTTAGAGAAGCATGTTACACAAACATCAGAAGCAGAATCTGAATCCTGACCTTCTACATTCATAAATCCAGTCTATGTTATTCTACTCACTTTTACCTAAATGTGTCCTGTGTTATCCTACCCCCATTCCTTGCTTTTAATATAATCATATTCCTAGATGCCCTCCCTTTCCTCCATCAACAGTCACCAAATTTCTATCTATACTTAAATGCCTAACTTGAGCCATACCTTTTCTACAAAGCTTTCTTAAGACTGCTCTCCCAAATGGCCCTTTCTGTCCCTTTACATGTGTCATCTGTGCTGCCTGGAAAATTCTTCTTGTCCCCTTTACCTATATAAATCATACTAATCATTAAAGACTCCCCTCAATTCTGTTTCCTCTCTGAAGTCTTCCCTGAATACCTCAACCCCTCCCAATACCTTTCTCTATTTCTTTCTCTCATTTCTTCTCTCTCTCTTCCCCTTTTCTCTCTCTCCTTCCCTTTCTTTCCACCCACTTCCCTTTCTCTTACTTTTGCATTTATTTTTCAGGATACCAATTCTTCTACTTGTTTTTTTTCCTTTTCCCTTTCCAACTGTACTCTATATCATGTTCAGGAGTATGGTGGTAGGAGGTGGGTGGGTGGGCACAAGAGAAGGGGAAAGGCCTCATGAAGTATATCAATCTCCTCCTCCTCAAATCCTTTGTCATTTTTCCATCACTTCCTTGTCAATATAATTTGCCTACCAAGGTCTTTGATGACAGAAGGAACTGATACGAAATATGCACAGGCCCACACATGCCCGCCCCCCACACACACAGAGGAGAAAACAACAGAAACACAAACAGAAGGGTGACGAATAGAGTAAATATTGAATATGTGTAAGAATTTGAATATTTCCATGAGCCACTGATCTGCTTTCGCTGTGGGCAGGGGCTGACAGGCACAGCTCCCCAGAAAGATGGACAGATCCCATGTTTTGCTGAAGCTACATCTGTTTCCAGCAGACCAGAATCTCTAAAGGAAGTCATAGAGACTGCAACACCACTATGGATTTTTCATATGTACATGAATGATAATGATACTAACCAAAATTATGTAATGCTTTAAGACTTACCAAGGAAGCCCTGTCTTTGTAAGTAGTGGGAGGAAGCATTGTAGTATCATCTTTATTTTGCTTGAGTGAAAATGAGGCTGAGAAAAGTTTTCCTGGTATATTTTTGGTCATATAGTCAACAAGTGTCAGAGGTAGATTTAGAATCCAGTTCTTTGGATTACAAGGCCAATACTTTTTCAGACTTGCACTTACTTTTTAGGTGCAGGAGATGGTATGATACTACATCAGAAGTATGATGAATAGCCAAACTAAAGTCATTGCTTCCAAAATAGATCGTAAATACTTTCCTATCCAGGGTCAATGTGATATTGGTCTAAATATAAGCCTCCCTTGAAGAAGAACTTTTTGTCATTATTTCAATACTTCCTGGGACTATGTCTCTATTGAGATGAATAGTCCTTTCAGTGAAAAAAAAATGTTAACCCCTCTACACTACAGTAGATAAACTTTGAGAATTTTAGTAGTCCAAAAATTCATCCTACCAGCACCCGCCCTTATGACAATATAAAGACAGAGGAAAAATTTGATATTTGTCTGTATATGTAAGTCCTGTACCAATGTTCAAACTGTATTCTTAAAATGTCAAAACTAAAAGCTGAAAAAGCCTGATATAGAATAGTTATCTCATCAAGGAACGTTGTGAGTCTTATTCTATTAACACCAGCTTCAAAAGCCTCCCATCCTCCAACCTGTAATTAAAACTCCCTTAATTGTTTCAAATAACTCTCACCTGCTCTCCCCCCTGAAAAAGTAAATAATCCCTGTCTCTGTTTCATCCTGTTTTTAATTTGCCCTTGAGACATTACAGCCTCCTATAACGGTGAACTGATATCAATATATAACCCTTTTCTTCATTTTTCTAATAGAAAGCAAAGATGTCTGCCCCCTTTGTTTCATATTGAATTCACTGTTAACTCAAATCTGCATTTATTACTCTTTGTGCTGGTCCCTTAGCAACAGTGTCCCTGAGGTCCTGCTTGAAGAGGCTATTACATTATAGTTATAAAAAATGTATAAAAAGCCCCCAGAAATATTATAGGCTAATCATTATTTACTCTTGAGTAATTATAGAAACTCAGACACACCCCAGTAGCTCGACCACACGTACATACTCACAAAATATTTATTTAACATATATTTTATATTCCAAGGAAAACTAATGCACTTGATTAAAAAAAAACCTTGGATCTTTCTTGGAACTTAATATTCTCTTCTATACTAAAATTAAAAAGATTATGAAGAGTCAAAGTATACGTCATATCCTTTCCATTGGTACTCATGTTCTCTACTACTGAAATGGAAATCTGGAGGAAATTCAGATAATGTGTATAAATTCAAGGAAGAGAGCAGAAAGGTTAGGTAGCCCAATCCTCTCATTTTACAGATGGGAAAACTGAAGCCAAAGACCTCAAAGAGAATACATTCTAATGGGTGAGGTAACATATACACATAAATATATACAGACACAAAACAGATATGTAGTTATCTAAGTTACATAGTATACATATATATATGTATGTATGTATGTATGTATATGTACATATATAAATATGCTATCATCAATATCTAAGCTATGTAAGTATGCAGGTACCTGTGTATATACCTATAAACATATGCATATAGAGCAAATAGATGGTGATTTTAGAAGGTAAGACACAGGCAGCTGGGAGGACCAGGGAAGGTGTCCTGCAGAAGTTGCCATTTGTGCAGACTCTTGAAGAAAGCTAGGAACTCTAAAAAAAAAGTGGTAGGAAAAGAGAGAATTTTGGGCACAAAGAACAGTTTCTCTCAGATATAGAGAAAGGAGATGGAATATTGTATGTGAGGAAAGTTACTCATTAGAGTGCTTAGAGTGGAGTAATTAATTAGCAAGAAGACTGGGAAGAAAAGAAGGCATGAATTGTGAAGATTAAATGCCAGACACTATATAGAGTTATTGGAGTTTGTTGAGTGGGAAGATAATGTTGTAAGATATGTGCTTTAAGAAACTCACTTTGGCAGCTATGTGGAGAAAGGGTGGGAGCTAAGAGAGACTTGAGACAGGATCTCAGCTAAGAGGGTGTTGTGTGAAAGGGAAGAAAGGGGCATATATGAGAGATGCCATTAAGTTGTAACTGATTAGATATAAGGGATGAATGAGAGTTAGGGGTCAAGTATGACTCCAAGATGGTAAATCTGGATGACTGGACAGAGGGCATTTCCCTTAGCAAGAATAAGGAACTTTGGAATAAGGGTAGGTTTTTTGGGATATAAGATTTCAAATGTTTAATATAGAATTGGTGATTCAGTAGGGATGCTCAGGTGAGAGATCAGGGCTCAAACTAAAGTTCTAGGAATAATCTGAATACAAATGATAATGGAACCCATTCTATCTAATAAGCTTATAGTGGAGACAGCAGAATTAGTGATGCTCTTTCGTGCCCTGATATGACAAAAAGGTAAGAATTGTTTTTTTAAATGAGAAATACCAACACCTCATCTGCTCATAGCTCAATTCTTTAGTGCTCATAGCAGTAACAACTAAAGTAGGAAAATCATGAGTGCACACTAGAGGAACTAAATATATACATAAATATATAATTTGTAAATGTTTCTGTTTTACACCATAATAGAATTGGAAAAATAATAATGTTAATAGGCAAGGGTTTCATATTGCTTTTTTGTCAATACTACCTGTTACTCTTAGTAATGTAACAATTTATTGCATACCAATGAAGGACAATCATAACTAATAATTCTATCCCTAAATCCATACTAAATTCAGTAAGAGCTGAAATTAAGGAATTCTAAAAGTCTGGAGAAGTTTAAGAACCTGACATAACTGAAAATCTGCAATAATGAAAACTTTAGATATTATACGTAATAACAAAATAGATTGAAGAAGATAATTCTGATGTTTCAAATTATGTTGAAGAGATGTTTACTTAAAATGGAATTTCAAAAAAGTCCTTTTTGAGTTTGACGGCATGAGCTAGCAAACCAAGTATATCAAGACAGAATAATTTTTAAAGGTTATCTTTTTTTTTTTTTTTTTTGCTTTTTGGAGGGAGGAAGTCAGGGCAATTAGGGTTAAGTGACTTCCCCAAGGTCATATGGCTAGTACATGTGTATCAGCAAGCACCCTAGCATACCCAGGGCAGCTGCTAGCACAGATTCTTAGATCTGCTTTACTAAAGGAAAGCAACTCAAAATGGGTTAACAGTCTTTCTTAAATCAAACATATCATTTACCTAGCTCAGGGGAAAAGTCAGCACCCTGAACTCCAGAGAATACAAACCCAAGTTACAAGCACAAGTTACAAGCAGACCAAGAAACAGATGAGCAGATGGGCTTCCAACCATCTGACCATCACATCCA
>CM053593.1:331422903-331450309 GCA_028646575.1 Pseudocheirus occidentalis | reverse complement strand
CCACTATGAAGATGTCCAGTATAATCACACATCCACAGCCTGTATTGAATTGATTGTCCCTCTAATGGGGGTGGGTGACAAGGGAAGAATTGAAAGAATCTAGAATTTAAAGTTCTGTAATACCTGCAACTAGGAATTAACATATACAGGGGCTGGGATAGGGAGACCCTCCCTGCCCTACCAGAAGGTGAGAGAGCAGAGCAGGGGAGGGGCTTTACAATAGGATTGCTGTTTTGGGGTTAGGGCAGGGGAAAGATGGGGAGAAAATTTGTAATTCAAAAATGTGATGAAAATGAATGATATAAATAAGAAAACAAATAAAAAATATAGAAAAATGAATAAAATATCAAAGAGGCCTATGGAGGCCAAGGTCTGCTACTGACCACATTCCCTTTAGGCTTTGTGGCTCTTTAGGGTTTTAGATCTTAGCATAAAACTCTTAGGCTTTTTTTCCTTAGTAGAAAGTGCTACTGAGGCACTACTAGGCTATTGGGCAGCCCAATTTGAATGATTTCACTTTTTGTAGCTGTAAGCTCACTTCTCACTCCCCCCAAAATGAGGTGATGAAAACTACAGTGGAGAAAAGGTTGTGAATCACAACTCAAGCAGAATAGTGAGTTTGGACATTATCATACTACCTTAATAAAAAAATCAATATTCAGTCAAATTTTTAAGTGTCTCCCCTGCACCTGGAGGAAAAAAATCTACACAAATATATGCTAAAAGAAAGCATACATTTACTGAACCAACAGTCCTTTTACATTGAGGTTGTAGTATTAGGATTTTGCTGAAGCTGAGATAATTTATAGGGTCTCACCCTTCCCCTAGGTTTCTGTTTAAAAGATAAATGTAAGCATCTCTTGCCATCTGCAATTCACAGAATCTGAGACTTTAAGAATTGTAAGGAACTTTGGAAGTCACTTGGCCAATCCCATGCATGCAAAAGAATTCTCCTCTACCATTCCCCCACCCCAAAGTGATTATCTTTCCATGATTTGAGGAGTATCCCACTACCTCCTAAGGTGATCTATTCCACTTATGAATAGCTCAATTGGTTAGATTTTTTTTTCCTGGCATTGAAAGGGAACTTATTTCTTTGCAATTTTGACTGATGGCTTCTAGCACTCCAAAGCCAAGCAGAACAAGTCTAATAATCCCTCCTCAGTAATGCAGCCCTTCAGACATTTCTTAAAACCATAAATATGTAGCAGAAAAGGATATAAGAAGTCAAATCTAGTCCACTCCCTTCATTTTACCTTAGAGGCCTAGGGAGGTTACATGCTCTGCCCAGAGTCACACAGGTGATAAATGTTGGAGGTGAGATTTGAATCTAAGTGTTTTCACTCCAGAGCTAATAGTCTTTAGATTGTATCTGCTATATCAGTATAACACTATATCACTATAACAGGCATCACGTCTATTGTAATGGTAATGTAATTTGAATTTGAAGATCCCTTTGTATTGGCAAAGGTAATAGGTACTTAGCACTTAGTAATTAATCAAGCCTCTGTTAAAGAAACAGAAGATATGGACTCCTGTCTCCTGTTGCTGATATAACAGGAAGGGGCTGAACAGGGAGGGGGCAATACTGTATATAAAGAAAAACCCCAGGGAAGGAGAATCAGATCTTCTTGGAGCAAGCTCCATGGAGGCAGAAGCTGCTGCCACTGGAAAGACTGAAGAGAAGCTGGGGAAGCTGAAGAGGAAAGCCTCCCCCAAGCTGAAGAGAATGATTTTGATTTGGAAAATCCTGATGGAGTGACTGATTTTGGGAACAGGTGAAAATTCTGCTGAGTCCAAGGGCCAGCCAGAGCTGCTGAGGATTTCTAAGAGTCAGTCAGAGCTGAGAGCCAGCCAAAGCTGCTGAGGCTCTTGAGGATTTCTGAGGGCTAGCTGGAGCTGCTGAAGACTGAGGAAGCAAGACTGTGATGCTGGTATTTTGTATGAACCTGTTTGTGGCTTTATTGAGCCTTGATGTCCCAGGAACAGAGATTGTGAAGAATTTGAGATGGATTAGACACTATGAGCTTCAATGTGGAGGAGGAACTGCAAAGACAGCTGGACAAGGACCTGGTAGTCTGCCTTTGAACCCAGGGGACAGTTTGGTGAATACAAGTAGGATCTGGGACCATGGAAGGGGATGCAGGGAATCTGAGAGACCACCCTGAGTCAAGCTTTACTTGTCTATATATATACTATATATAGACAAGACTTTATTTGTCTACTATATACTGACTAAGAAAGTATAATTAGGGGCGGCTAGGTGGCTCAGTGAATAGAGCACCGGCCCTGGAGTCAGGAGGACCTGAGTTCAAATCCGGCCTCAGACACTTAACACAAAAGCTAGCCATGTGACCTTGGGCAAGTCACTTAACCCCAACTGCCCTCCAAAAAAATAGTTATAATTAACTAGTGACCTAGGGATAGGAGGCTTGTGGATTTTCTGATGATTGAATAGTGAATGATGAAGGATGATTGAATGATTGAGTTGATTGAACGATTGATTGACTAAATGATTATACTTATTGATTGATGACTAAAGAAGTGATTGATTGAGCTTAGTGTGCTCCATGAGTGGAGAATGACAATTATACTTTGTGTCCCTCAAGGAAGCAAACCTCCTTAAGGATGATTGAATGATTGAGATACTTGAGGTACTAAATGATTGTTCTTTATTCAAAACTTTGGGACCACTGTAGTGAAAATTATGTGGCCATCTTGGTGATAAGCTGTTTGAATTCTGTATTTTGATAGTCTGTGATAAGCTGTAACATTCTGAATGCTGTACCTTGAGTTTCTGTGAATGTTTTTCTCTGATTTCTTATGGAATAAATGGAATGTTCATTATACTGTGGAATCAGAATCTTAAAACCTGTTCACAGTAGCATTTTTCTGGAAAGCTGCTTGTGTTTGGCTTTACATCTACCTAAGTCTCCTCTTCTTCAGGATACCCAAATCCCGGATCTTCAGTTAGTACTTGTGACATGGACTTAGAACCTTTTACCATCCTCATTTCCCTCCTCTTATTATTCTAACATTGAGCAATAAACTTTCTAAACCATAACATCCAGAGTCTTATATTGTCCATAATTACATTTTCAGACTTTAGTGAAAGTTGGGCTGGCAAGACTTTTGATTACATTTCTCAGGTTGCTGAGATCTGTGAAAAAGGAAGAATTATTTATGGAATTTGCTAAGGTCTTGCCTTCTTTCCTTTTCTTAGAGTTACAGCTGACCTATAATAAACAGTCCAAACATAACTGGAAGAGCACAAGAGGGATATTATATTAACCATGAACCTGACTGCCCATCCCTATCCCTGGCCTATAAGACACATACAAGGTTAATGGTGTCCAGAGAATAAAAGTTGTGCCCTAAGAGAAACCAGTGATCTCATCTAGGTAATGAACTGAGGCAGCCCCATGCTAGTTGCATCACTCATACTAATCACCCACATCTCCCCATACCCCTTTAGCACTGAAACTACACTCAGTCTTACCTAAGGGGATGGTTTGACCAAAGAAAACGATTCAATGACAATGGCTTTTATCCCAATGAAGTATTTAACGAGACCTTGTTATAATCCGCAACTAAATTATTTACTCTTGCAACAGTCTAAAATTGCCTGGACAAGCTTGAGTAGCCATAAATTGTATAAATGATCGGAGGTCAGAAAGTGATCCTGAGGGACTCTGACTTGCTGCCATCTCTGAAACATCCCATAAAGCTATTCTCTCCCTCTCTTAAGCCAAGGAAGATTGGCTTACCTGAACTTGAGTTATCCAGCCTTCCCCCTTCTCTTTCTCTCTTAACCCAGAAGCATCTTCAAGTAATAAGCTTTTTCATAGTAATCCTTTATCCTGCAGACAAGTTTACAATGAGTGGACTCTCTGTGGAGAGGCCAGAGATGCTATTTTGTTTTCACCATAAGCAAATAGCTGGTCCAGATTTATTCAGTTTTCATTTTCAAAATAATGCAGTCATTTCTGTTAGACCAAACTGCACCAAAGAAAATCAGACCCTGGCCACATAGGAGAAAATGGTATTTTATTCCTGTTGATAAGGACCACATTAAGCTAAGGGGTTTCATAAGACATTGCTGAACTAACGTGCATTGGCATAAAAAACAGCTTTCTATTTAATTTACATCTCCACTGAAGGGTTCGTCTTTTGTCAACAGTATTGGCTAGTATACCCTTGGAGGGTAGAAGGAGGAGGAAGTAATCCAAATTATACTGGCCTCTATTTGAGAACTTGTCTTGAATTTTATATTACACAGCTTTTGATTTCTTTAATTAGAACCAAATTCATTTATTGGCAAGAGCAGACAAAGAGTGATTATCATCCAAATCAAAGAGTACCTGGAGGTTCATTTATCTGGTCATTGATACTATTGTCCCATTGCTGAGAGTTAACTTTTTAGAAACGTGATTGTTAAAGAATTGCGGCACATATTAGGCACCTAATACTTATTAGATTGATTGAATAATTGATTTAAGATATACATGAATCTAAAATTTGTTTTAAATATGAACACTGCCTCTTCTACTAGAGGAAATTTGGTGACCTAAAATTAGGAATACATGAGTTCAAATATAACCTCAGACACTTACTAGGTGTAATGACCCTAGACCAGTCACCTAACCTCTGTCTGCCTGAGTTTCCTCATCTATAAAATGGAAATAATAATAGTGTCTATCTCTCAGGGTTGCTGTAAGGATCAAATGAGAAACTATACATAAAATACTTTTCAAATCTTAGAGTGCTACACAATTAATAATTAACATATTGTTATTAATAACAATAACTAATGGCTTTGACCCCTTTAAAAAATTCACAATTGATTTTAAAATTTTGATTTCCAGATTCTTCCCCTTCTTTCCTCATCACATCACCCATCCCTACTGGGACAAAAAGCAATTCAATATATGTTATATATGTGTAGTTATGCAAAACATTTCCATAGTAGTTATATTTATTGTGAAAGAATGACTATTATTTCTGTCCCACACCCCACTCATTCTGTTTTCTACTTTGACCCTGTCCATTTTCAAAAGTGTGTGCTTCTAACTACCCTCCCCCCCCAATCTGCTCTCCTTCTATCATCTCCCCTTCTTATCTGCTTTCCTCCTACTTATCTGTAGGGAAAGATACCCAGTTTACTGTGTATGCTATTCCCTCCTAAAGTAAAATTCAATGAGAGTAAAGTTGACCCATTCCTTTTTGCCTTCCTGTTCTTCCTCTCCATTGTAACAGTTTTCTCTTACCTCTTTTATATGAGATAATTTACCCTGTTCTATCTCTCCCAGTATCCTCTCATTATATTCTTCTCTTACCTCTTAGTTTTATTTTTTAGATATCATCCCTTCCTATTCAACTAATCCTGTGTCCTCTGTCTATGTATACATGCACACATATATACACACACTAACATATGTATTTATACATACAAATACCCCCTAAACACATATATATGTATATGTGATACTGTAGTACAGTATCACATAAAACACACATATGTATATCTATATCTATCTATCTATCTATCTATCTATCTATCTATCTATCTATCTATCTATCCCTTCAACTATCCTCATACCAAGAAAAGTCTCATGAGTTACAATGATCATTTTACCATATAGGAATATAAATAGCTCAATTTTAATAAGTTCCTTATAAATTCTTTTCCCTTTTTACCTTTTCATGCTTCTCTTACTTATTTTTATTTTCATGCTTCTCTTACTTATTATTATTTCAAAGTCATATTTTCTGTTCAACTCTTTTTTCATAAAAATGCTTGAAAGTCTTCTATTTCATTTAATAACCTTATTTTCCCCTGAAACATTGCACTCAGTTTTGCTAAGCAGTTGATTCTTGGTTTTAATCCTAGCTCCTTTGACCTCTTGAATATCATATTCCAAGCCCTTTGATCCCTTAATGTAGAAGCTGCCAGATCTTGTGTTATCCTGATAGTGTTTCCATGATACTCAAATTGTTTCTTCCTGCTTATAATATTTTCTCCTTGACCTGGGAACTCTGGAATTTGGCTAAATATTACTAGGAGTTTTCTTTTTGGGATCTTTTTCAAGAGGTGATCAGTGAATTCTTTCAATTTGTATTTTGCCTTCTGGTTCTAAAGTATCAGGGCAATTTTCCTTGAGAATTTCTTGAAGGATAATTTCTAGGTTCTTTTTTGATCATGCTTTCAGGTAGCCCAATAATTTTTAAATGATTTCTCCTGGATCTATTTTGTAGGTCAGTAGTTTTTTCAATGAGATATTTCACATCGCCTTCTATTTTTTTCATTTTAAAAAAATCTGTTTTATGGTATCTTGATTTCTCATAAAGTCATAAGCTTCATTTTGCTCCAATCTAATTTTGAAGGAATTTTTCTCTTTAGTGAGTTTTTGAAATTCCTTTTCCATCTGTCCAATTCAGCTTTTTAAGGCATTCTTCTCCTCACTGGCTTTTTGGGCCTCTTTTGCCATTTGAATTAGTCTATTTTTAATGTGTTACCTTCTTCAGTCAGGTTGTTGACTCTCTTTTCATGATTTTATTGCATCATTATCATTTCTCTTTCCAGTTTTTCCCCCATTTCTCTCACTTGATTTTCAAAGTCCTTCTTGATCTCCTCCATGTCCTGTAATCAATTCATATTTTTCTTGAAAACTTTTAATGTAGGAGTTCTGACTTCATTGTATTCCTACCATTCCGTGCTTTGTGCTTCCTCTGCTTGTTCATATTGTCAGTCAATTACTCGACTTTTGAGCTCTTTGCCATAGTAGAACTCTGCTTCCAGAGAGGAGAGCTTTATCCCACATCACTGGGGCTTTCACTGATCTTGTCAGAGGTCTGAGGAGAGCACCCTCTCTACAGATACCACATTGGCAAACTAGTGTTTCTCACCCCAGAAACTCCACCCAAGACATCAACCCAGATTCAAACAGGTCAAAGCAAGAGTGATAACCCTCTGAAGAGTCACTTGGTTTCCCTACAATCTTGGGAGGTTCTGAGGCCAGGAGGTTCTGAGGAGGCCAGGAGCTTCTGAGTCATCCATGTGGCAGATACTGCTGCTGTGCCCCTGCCACCTCTTGTCCTGGAGGCAGGGGCCAGACCACACCCTTCTGTTCCAACAGTGTTCCTGTCTGACCTTTTTTTTTTCTTTTTGGCATTTAAGGGTTGAAAAGTCTGTAAACCACCACAGCAGCTGGCAATTCACTCTTCCTAAGTCTGCTCTGGCCACTGCTGCCTCCCTGGGGCTAAAACTACACCAGTCATGTGGGACTATGCTCAGTTCCCAGCATGCTGTGATGAACCCTTCCTGTTGGCCTGCCAGGATGCCTTCAGCAGGAGATTTATTTCTCTCTGTCACTTTATGGGTTCTGTAGCTCTAGAATTTGTCTAGAGTCATGTTTATAGGTATTTGAGGTGGATGTGGGGGTAGCTCATGGAATTTCTTGCTTCTACTCTGCCATCTTGGCTCTGTCCTTCTTTGACCCTTTAATGTAAATAAAAACTTACATTGTTATTGTGGAGTGTACTCTCTACCCCCTTTATTTTTCCAAGTAATTAGTGAGATTAAGTAATCATAGCCCAAGACACAGTGCCTGCTTTTGCTTGTTGAGAGTAATTTTCATGAGTACTTACTCAACTAGGATACTTCCTGCTTCTTCTCAGGAAGCACTTTGGATTTACTTGATACCTCATGTCCCTTAAATGATTCGTATCTCTAGGTCCAGTGGAGTCAATGAACCCATCAGAGGGGTCTTTTGGGCACTGAATCATTCTATACAGACACCTTATTTATTCCAAACAGTCAGATATTTGGTTAAGTTTTCTAGATAACTGAAGCTTACAATATTTTTATATTTCCATGAAAATCTTTCTAAAATATATTCCCTGCATGCCTGTCTTCTAACTAGAGGATACTGAATTCAATCTTTTTCCCCATATTTTCTGATTCTGCATCATTATTTAGAACATGCATTATTTATAGTGTATACAATGTGGAAAAAGAAAAAAAAACCCACTGAAGTTGGAGTCAGAAGACATGAGTTTGAATCTTTCTACTATGACCTTGAGAAAGTCATGGCCAATGAAGCCTTGTTAATGACTTGACATATTTTGTTATGGATTTTGTTTTTCTTTCTCCAAAATGGGGGTAAAGAGGGAGATATGAGGGGAAAAATCTATAACTGAAAAAAGGAATTTTTTAAAAGAAAAAGTCATAGCCTACTAAAATCAAGTATTTATCCATGATATTTAATCCAAACATTTTCCCCAAATGAGATATTTGTAAAGCACTTAGCACAGTGCTTTAAACATAATAGGTGCTTAATAAATGGTTTTTTAAACTCTCCCTCCTGTTCCCCTCCCCATTCTATATTCTTTTCTAATTTCTTCTTGATATTCTGTATGCAAAAGCTTTTATTTTAATTTTATGTATTCAGGAAAATTTGTTCTCCTTAAGTTTCTTTCCTTCTTTATCTAAAATGAAGGAACTCAATTAGATATCACCTAAATTCTTTCCCAGGTCTAGACTGATTGGTGATGGTATAAGTCTATGTTTTCTTTTCAGTCTCTGCTCTCCATGTCTGTCTGTCAGCTGTTAGTTTTTCTGATCACCTTCTGCCTACTTCTAATCACTCTTGTTCTCATCCTCTCCCTTGCTGCTTCTAATTTGTTGTGAACTAGGAAAGCCATACTTGTAAAATTTGTTAAGAGACTGGTGTAGTTGCACAGGAAATTCCCCAAGGCACCAAGATCTTAAGTCATGGTTGGAAAATAGAAGCTAATGCAAGTAAAAGAAAGTGAATAAAGTGGCATGGTCCCATAAGAATAGTGGTAGAAGGGTTATATGTTGCAATGAGCAGGAAGGATCATGGGAAACAGGATGAATACTACAAAACTAGAGTGGGACAACTATCCTGAATTTCAAAAAGGGAAGAGAAAAGAGTTGGCAAGCTATAAGTCTATTAGCCAAATTTTATCCCTGGGAAAATTCTAAAATGTATTATTAAGAGGATAGTTAGTAACCATATAGATAAGGAATCAAGATCACAATGAGTTAGCATGGCTCCTTTGAAAATAGCTAATGATTATCTTACCTTCATTTATTTTTTTTGACAAGGTTGCTAGACTTGTAGTTCAGGGACAATCTATAAGTAAAGTTTACCGAGATTTAGCAAATCACTTAATAATGATTCTAATGCTATTCTTTCAGAAAATATGGGAAAATGTTGACTAGATGACAATATATTTGTGTAGATTTTTAAGTTTGGAGAGTTGTAATTCAAAAACAGTCATTAATTATTTAGTGTCAATGTGGAAGTATCCTCCTTGAAATTCAGAGGATTAAAAAAAATATATTACAATTCTTATATGTTTCTTTTGATGTTGTAGTTCTGAAATTTGACCAAGATAACTGTTGGTGAATTAAACTTTGGACTGCTTTATGTTGGCATCATGTGGATCTCATTAGTTATAATTTTCCATTTGCTTTCAATATTTCTAAGTAGTTTTTTTTCTGATTGGTTTATTGAAGTATGACATTCAGGGGTTTTATGGTGCTTTCTGGAAGATATGTTCTACTTAGATTAGCATCTTGCATCCTATCTTAAAGGTCAATATATATCTTCTTGCATCCTATCTTAAAGGTCAATATGTTTACCTTGCAGAACTGTTGAGTGTTTCAATCTAGGTGGGGGGGGGGTGTTTTGTTTTATGTTATTATTTTTCTGTCTGCTTCTGTATTTTTTGCATTCCAAGTCTGTTGGGCAATCAGGTTGTTCAGCAGACAGAATGTGGGACTCAGAATAACTCAGACACTTATTAGCTATGTGACCTGAGCAAGTCACTTAACCTCTATCTGCCTCAATTTCTTTATCTATAAAAATGAAGAAAAATGATAGTGTCTATCTCAGAGTGTTATTGAGGATCAAATGAAAGTTCTTTGCAAAGCTTAAGGCAATATGCAAAAGATAGTTAACTATTATTGCTATTATTTACTTAAATAATAAAAGAGTTGAGAGTCTTTGTTTTTGTACCAAAATTTTTAGTACATTAGACTTTCTGATTTCTTTCTCAAGAATATTAATATCTTTACTTTTTAAAAACTATTTACATTTTTTACTTTTTTCATTTTTCTTATTGCCCTTCTGAACCATTCTTGGGGTTCATTTTTTCAGCAGGCCAGAAAGAATTTATTATATTACCTTCATCTTCCAAAATGGAATAAATTACTCAATTCTCTTTGTTTCAAGGTATTTGTCCGTTGGGTATCTCAGTCACTGTGATTATTTTTGTATTGGTAGTCTCTTGCTGAAATCATGCCTTTTATAATTGAAACTTTTTTTTTTAAAGGCCAAGCACAATTGTGCCCCTCTCACGGTAATTTGCTTTCCATTATCTGATCTCTTAATTTTCTGTCAGGATACATGACTACTTAGAACACTATTTCTGAATACTCACAGAGGCCAATTTTCCAGTTTTCCCAGTGACACCATTTTAGTTTCCCCACAGTCCTTTGTTATACTCACTTTCCTCAGTTCCATAGCTGATGGGGGACTAGAAGAGAGGTACTTTTGGAGAGGCTAAGGGAGAGGGACTTGGGAAGATGGTGAGGTAGAGTCTCCTACAAATTTATGTTACATAACTTGAACTAGGTTTGTAATGCTGCTAGGCAATTCTTGTACACTTCTCTATTTAACTCACAATCATACTCTCTGCAACGGCCCTTTCAAACCTCTTCATCCTTCCTCAAACCTTCCATCCCTTCCCCTAACCTTCTCACCTGAGAACCTTGACTTATATTTTACTGAAGAAAAAGAGAGAGGGAGAGACAGAGATACAGAAAGAGACAGACAGAGAGAGAGAGAGAGAGACAGAGAGACAGAGAGACAGAGAGACAGAGAGAGAGAGAGACAGACAGAGAGAGAGAGAGAGACAGACAGAGAGAGAGAGAGAGAGAGAGAGAGAGAGAGAGAGAGAGAGAGAGAGACCATTTTCAAACAGCTCCTACTTCTTTCCTCTTCCTTATTCCACATCATCCAGATTTCTTTGGCCACTATTTGCATATGCTCCCCCCCCATCTACCCAGTGATACAGAGACAATGTCCTCCTTGCTATTTACAAGACACTCCATCTTCTGGCTCCAAATTCCCGATGTTTTCACTGGGTGTCTCTTATGGATAGAATATTCTTTGTTTCTCATTTCCACCTCCAGGCTTCCATGGCTTTCTTCAAGTTCCAGATAAAGTTTTGGCATCTACAGTCAGCCTTTTCCAGTCCCTCTTAATTCCAATGTTTTCTCTCTGTTACTTATTTCCTATGAATCCTCTATATAGATTGCTTATACACAGTTGTTTGCATATTGTCCCCTCTATTAGACTGTGAGCTCCTTGAAGGCAGGAATTGGTTTTCACATTTATTTGTATTCCTAGCACTTAGCATGGTGACTGGCATGTAAGAAGTGTTTAATAAATACTTATTCACCCACTTCATAAAATAGGAATAGGGCCTGGACCCATGATTCAAATAGTATAGTCAGATGAGGGAACTCCCTCTGTTAATGAAAGTCAGTACACACTTTGTAACTTAAACTCTCATTTGCTTAGAGGCTAAGACAGTCGGTCTCAACCTTTCTAATGCCTTGACCCTTTAATACTGGTATGTGGGCGTATCTGCATGTGGGCAGCCCTGCCTGGAGACAGATAGAGAAGCAGTGTCTCAGTTCCTAAGACCATCAGAAATATGTGTTTTCTGATGGTCTTAGGTGACCCCTGTGAAAGGGGTCCCACAGGTTGGGAACTGCTGGGATAAGAGGTAAGTGACTTTCCCAGATTGTCATAGTCAGTAAGTCTCAGAGTAGGGTAACTGAAAGTTCTCCATAAACCTATGATATCCAGAGAAGTGTGTTGTGAAACTACCAAACATAAGAGCATGCTCTGAGAGCTCCGGAAATATTTTTTTGTATAATAATGGCAATGAGTTGTTGGATTAATGTATGTTGCTTTTCTTCCCTGCCATAATCACATAGAGATGAAACTTTTATTTTTTAATTCAACATACTGGTTGCATGTTTTCTTAATTTAGACTATTTTCTGAAACATAAGTTAAAGGGCTTGTGCTTATCAAGAGATTTAAGTTTGAAATCTGTAGGTATATGCATAACTATTTTTAATAGGACACACACAATTTTATTTTACTTTTTCTTTGAAATAACATGTGGTATTATTGAAAGGAAAAGACCTTTTGTACTACTATACTTTGGTACCTTTTTAAGATGCAGGCATTAGTGAGATTATACAAGTTAATCAGTTTATTTTAGAATCTGCCTGGATTATCAGTTCTACATAGATGGTTTCTTGTGTTTTAGAGCAAAATCCATCACATTTCTTTTTTTTTTTTTAATATTTTGTTGAAGAGTTTGTAAGCACTGCTATCATTTCACGATACCACTCTCCTGGTAGAACTCTTACTCATACCAAAGAATTGTGGTTAAGCAAAACAAACAAACAAACAGACAACAACTGATATATTGAATGTATTTTATAGTGCATGCCTCATTCTGCGCCTATAGACCACCATCTCTTTAGTGAGAGAAGAAATAGATCTTTTATCACTCCCTTCTAGTCGACTCATCATCATATAGATCTGAATTCTGATGTCTTTTACCCTTGCTTTTCTTTGCATCATTATAGTCATTTTGTAAATTGTTTCTTGGTTATGTTTACTTTCCTATCAATTTATAAATATCTTCCCAGGTTGTCTGAAATATTCATATTCATTTTTATTACAATATTACAATGAAAGTCATTATATTAAGATATTTTCATATTGTTCAGTCATTCTCTGCTCAATGGATACCTACTTTGTTTCCAATTTTTTAATTACCAATAAATAAATAGAATAATGTCTCATTTTTACATGGAAGAAATATTTATGAATAATATGTACTTTATTAAACCAAGAATTATGTATAATAATTAAAATTCTTTAAAACAATATGGAAGGAAATAAGCATTTATATAGTAACATGTGCCAGACAATATGCTAAATACTTTAGAAATTCTATTACATTTGAAAATTATATTATTGATATCATCACTTAACAAAGAAGGGGAGCATCCAAGAGAAGCCACCTAGAGTTTATCAAGTTTAGAATTAGGAAGATAAGTGTTCAAGACCACCTCTTGTATATTCCAGTGGTGTATCCTGAGCAAACTTTTTTACTATTTGGTGTCCTAGGCATTAAATTGCCACTTTGCATTAGTGGAGTGATTTTCCAAACTAGGATCTCTATACCCCTATGAAGTCAGGGCTAGGACCCCCCCCCCAAAAAAAGAAAGAGATAATTGGGGGGAAAAGATGATGGGTCCAATTTGACATGCCTGAACAGAGCATTCTTATGTCACAACATGACACTCAGAAATGCAATGAGAAGCATCAAAAATTAATACTTTAGAGCAGAGGAACATCTCTCTAAAAGCTGCTAATCTGAATTATTTAAGGGAGATTTCGATCTAAGAATAATTCCCAGGCATCATTTGCCTTTGGGAATGGTGAAAGCTCAGCTTGTAATGGACTTTATAGGTCCATAGGTAGGTTTTGTCTCTGAGTATAATACCCCTTTTTGTCTATCAGTTTTTACAATCATACAATTCATGAATCTTACACTGAATCCATTTGGTCAGGGATTTTGTTACTGAGAGGTTTTTTTGCTGTTGCTTTTTTTCCTAAAAATTGTTGTACATTTTAAAATATTCAGATATTCATGCTAAAAATTAAAAAGAAGAAAATGTTCATGGAGGTTTTCATTTGCAGTATTTTGTGTCCTCTCCCAACAATAGAGAAAGGAGATTAGTACATACTTAAATACTATAAATTACAAATTCAATGAATTTCTAATTGATCTGAAGCAACTATATAGAACATTTGATCATCTTCATAAGAAACAACATAGTATAGTGAATAGAGTACTGGGCTTAAAGTCAGAAAAGTCTGGGTTCGTGTCTTCCGTTGTGCACTAGCTGTGGGATCCAAGCTAGTTTTAACTTCATTGGATCTAGTTTTCTCTCTTTAACATAAAGGCTGTAATAGGATTGATGTGAGGGTCACATGAAACAAGGTATGTAAAATGTTTTGCAAACTTTAATGATGCCATATCAATATCATCATTACTTGCAATGAGCACTTAAGGGTTGTCCTTAATAAATCCACAAATCTGCTGCTCTGAAATGCTGGTAGCCTGGGAAGAGAAAAAGATGGATAGACCTATATGAAAGAACCATTGGTGGAGAACAGTGGTAATGGATTAACATTTGAAATCCTTTTCAGCCCATGTGGGAGAGAAAGAGTTCTTTTTAGTTGATGAGAGAAGACCCAGGAAACAAACAGGAGACAATTTGACAGCATCACTCTTGTCTAAGAAGAGAACAGAAGCAAAGTCTGAAGAGGCTGAGGGGCGAAAAAGGAAAGCTTATGTTTACAGGAGGATCTCAGACTTTTTGAACAGCAGAGCATTAAAAAGAGTAAGTTGAGAGTTTATGTTCCTTAGCAGAGTGTGCTGTACCAAATGTTTTTCTTTTTAGCAAAAGACTGCCCTACTTCTGCCTGTTAGAAAATTTTGAGAGTCTACGTCCCTTTTCCATTTTGGTAATGGAAAACAAATGCATTCTCCTCTCCTTTAGGATAGAGCAGACACTCACCAAACATGTTTATATATGTGTGTGTATTCCAACATGAATAAATCTAGTTTCATTTAGCTTTACTTTGGAATAAATGAAAAATATAATTTCTGAGAGGTCAAATTTTTGAAAAAAAATAGTTTGCATTCTTTTTCTTTTTCCAAACTTTCCATTTTCCCCAATTCATTTAATGAAATCTGACTCAGGGGATTTTCCCAGAGAACACATCCATTAGAAGGGAAAATGGTGTTACCTCTTCCATTTGTGTGTATTTGCAGTGGCCATGTCTTATACCTAGAAAGAAATCTCTCTTCAACTTTGCCTCCTAAAATCCTTCTTTCCATCAAGACACTATTTCAATAGTACCTTCCATAGGAAATCTTTCTTGCTCCTTTTCCCAGCTGCTAGTGCCCTCTTTCCTTAACTAGCTTATATTTTGCTGCTTTGTATTTATGCATTCATTTATTATATTCTCTTTACATTTAATCTGCATATACTTAAATGTGTAATTATTGTCTTGTTTGATTGAATGTTAACTCCTTGAGATTGTTTCCCTCTTTATAAATGAAGTTCCAGCATCCAGCACAATGCCTGACATGCAGTGATGCTTATAAGGACTTGTTGTTTGGTAGAAATGAAGAGTGCACCGGAAGCTCCATGATGCTTACAGTGGTGCTCTGAAAATCACTTAAATGTGTGCACCAGTCCAAGATTGAGGAGAACAAATAGTGAACCTGGAAAATTAATCTTGATTCCTAAACAGGGTCGATCAAAAACATTCATTTAGAAAGTCTCACATACCATAAATAATTATCATTTCTTCACAAACTCTTAAAAGTTATCTTTCATTTTATATGTATTGTATTCATACATATGTGTTACATGCTGTCTTCCCCATTGGACTATGAGCTCCTTCAGAGCAGAGAATGATTTTTTTTTTACTTTCTTTGTATCTTCAACCCATAGCACAATGCCTGGAATTTAATAAATGTAGTTACTTAATAAATGTCTGTTGACTTGCTTTTGAAAAAGGTCAGAGAAAGACCCAGTGACCATAGAGTTCGTTCACTCAGTTGGCTCCCATGATATATTTGGTAGTAAATAAAGGCAGGGGTTGTTGTAGAAATAGAAACTATTCTATTTTTGAGAAAGTACACTAAGGAGAAAAAAGTATGCTCAGACTTTGACCATCCATTTGCAGACAGTTAAACAGCACTCCTAAAAGATCGCTCTTTTTGAGAATGACACAAGAAAGCTATTTAGGAAGCTGGTACAAAGATTTTCCCTTTGGGGGAATGTCAAATCAACAGATATTAATTGAGTGCTTATGTTCTGCTCATTGCAGTGCTAAATAGAAGTGTAACTCCTGTGGGGTAACCAGGACTTAGTCCCAGCTTGTGGAATTTAGAGGATGTTTAATTTACAGGGGACTGACCGTATTTAGAGTCCTTCAACAATGTATAAACAATAGAACTTAACCCGTAATTAGCAAGAATGATTAGTTAAAATAGGAAGCCACAGATGTTAGGCAGGGGTACATTCTTACATTTTCTTATTATATCAGCATGCCCTAGGCCTGACATCTCTCCCTCCTGCCCCATTGACCACAGAGTGGTATTTTAACCAGTCATTCAAATGAGGAAAGCTATGATTCATATGATTGACTCATTCTTTTCCAGGTTTTACTCCTTACTCTTTCCTTATAAGATCCTAGGAAACCTCTTTACCCTGGACTTCACCTACTGGAAGTGGCCTCCAGCACATTGGCCCCTCCCTCTGCTTATCTAGCTTCTCCCAGAAACTCTCCTTTAAAGAGGAGACCCAGACCAGTCATGACTTTATTCCTCTCTAGGCCACATTCTTGAGTATGCTGGATTGTCTTTGCAACACATAGGCACTAGTTACCATTCCTTCTGGTGCCCCACCCACCCATCCACAACTCCTTTCAGCTCCCTTTTATGAGCTGTCTTCCCCTATTAAAATGAAAGCTTCTTCATGGCAGGGACTGGCTTTCTTTCTGCTATCATTTGTATTACCAGAGCTCAGCACAGAACTTGACACATAATAAGCTCTTAATAAATGCTCATTGAACATCTCTTGCTTCAGACATAGCTTGTGGGATCTTGGCTCCAGTTTGAAAAAAAAAACAACTAAAGAGCTACTTCTATTACTACTACTACTACTACTACTATGATTCCTACTACTACTACTACTACTACTACTACTACTACTACTATGATTACTACTACTATGATTACTACTACTATTACTACCACCACCAACATCACTACAATGAGAACAACTACAATGGCCAATGGCTACTACAAATGACAACAACAATAGCTATCATGTATATAGTGACTACTGTGTGCCAGGCACCATATAGGGACTTTATAAATCTTTACTTATTTGATCCTCTCTACTTGGAAGGTTGGTGCTATTATTATGTCTTTTATAGTTGAGGAAACTCAGTGATTTGCTCAGGGTCCCACAGTTAGTCCAAGGCTAACTTCAACTCAGATTTTTCTGATGCCAGGCCTAGTACTCCATGTATGTACTCTGGTGGCAACTGACTACTCTAGAACCTCATAATACATTAAAGTTTGCAAGGTAACTTATATGCAATATGTAATTTATTATCTAGAGCTCATTAGCATATCCATTTTACAGATAAAGACCTGGGGCTCAAGTTAAATGATTAAGTATCTGAGGCAGGACTCAAACTCAGATCTTCGTGGCTCTAAAACCAGTGCATTTACCAATAAGCTGCACTACCTCCCCAAAATCTTCTATGACCATGTCAGTCCAAATAAATCTATCTATCCTTCTCTGAATGTCTAGAGCATGTACAGTTTACCACCATCTAGCGCCTGGTTATATTGTCTTGTCTCATTCTTTAGCTGGTTTGTACTGCTTCCTTAACTAAACAGCAGCTTTCTCAAGGGGTAAGACCTTAGTTTTTCTTCTTTTTCCACTTCTAGAAATGAAAATGAGTCCCCAAACTATAAATTGAAGAAATTATTTTTAATCTTGGTAAGATCACTGTTCCCAAGAACCATGATCTTCTGATCTCTGATCATTTGTCTTTTTATTTCCTAGTTGAACAAAAATGGAATGAATCATCCAGCTCTTGACAAAAATTCATTTGTATTCAACCCTGGGATGCCCTTCTACGAGGTAAAAAATCACCCACCCCAAGTTGTCAGCTTTTTGAAGTATATGTCCTTAGGCAAAAGAGTCCCTGTAGACTTTCCACACAGTGATTAAATGCCAGAAGGAGGGCAGATAAGGACAGACTGCTGTTGTCCATCCATATATTCCTGATCCCACAAGCTCTGGACAGTAGGAACAGAGTGCTTAAGGACCAAGGGAAGGTTGTGAGGCTCTTCCAGACAATGCCCAAAAGATTATGTATAATGCTTATATATAATACAGGACCTGACTCTCCACATTTGTGATTTGAAGGACTTTAAAAGATCCCTAGAGTCAGATCCATTTTGAACAATGACCTCTTAGGGTGCCTAGAACTTACCACTCAACATTTCTTTCAAAGATTAAGGCCTATACATTTTGCCAAGGGCAGATAGGATCCAGAACACTGTTTAAAGAATTTAAAGAACAAGACAAGACAATATAACCAGGGGCTAGGTGGTGGCAAACTGTACATTTCTGGGTACCACATTTTATAAAAGAGGGCCATTGAAAAGCTAGAGAGTGTCCAGAGAAGTATAGCCAGAATGATGAAGGGCCTCAAGATCAAGCTGTATGGGGATAAGTTGAAGGTACCATGGTACCATAGTCTGGAGAAAAGAAGATTTAGGGGGAGAATTAGTAGGCATTTCCAAATAATCAGAATGCTAGTATGAGGAAGAGGAATTTGTTCTTTTTCCCCAGAGGTCCTAACTAGGGGTAATGGACAGGAGCTGCAATCCAGTACTATTAGGCTCAATAGAAAGGGAAATACCCTTCTAAAAATGATATGACTATCTCAAAGTCAAAAAGTCATCAGGGAGGGGATTGAACTCCCCTTCATTGGGGGTGATCTCCAAGCAACGATTGAATGACCCTTTACTAAATACATTGAAGAGAGGATTCTTGTTTAGAAACAAGTTCAGTTGGATGAATTTTTGGTACTAATCTGGGATTCTGCGATGGGTCTCTCTCTCTCTCCCCCACACATGCAGAAACATACATATAGCCAGCTACGCATTGAGTCAGATTTTTTGCATGTGCAAGTTATTTCTTTGGTGTCACACGGACACTTCTGGTAGCACATAGCATGATGGGATCATAAATTTGGAGATAAAAACATGGTTCACCCCTCTGCCCTCCTTTTGCAGATATGAGGATAAGCGCCTTGCCCATGATCATATAGGCAGTCAAGAGCAGTGGTAGGAAACTGGATTGTCTGCCTTAAACTCCACCTTTCTTCCCTCTCCATTATGCTGTATCTCATGAGCATGAATTCAGTCTATTTAAAATACTCCAACATTTCATCTTCTGTTTGCTAAAGATTCAATCATCATTTGAAAGAATGCATGTTTTACTTTAAAATGGCAAGCTCTGTATATCTTTTTCAGGATAATTTTTGACCTAGAAAAATTTAGTTGAATAGCACTATAATTATATTAAGGAATAAGTGACAGAGATGCTTTTTTTTTGGCTTGAGAATCGACCCAGAAAAGGCTTCTTAGCCTTTTATGTGTCACGGGCACCTTGGTCAATCTGATGAAGCCTATGGTTCTCTTAGGGCAGTCAGGTGGTACAGTGGATAGAAGGCTGGGCCTAGAGTCAGGAAAAATCATCTTCCTGAATTCAAATCTGGCCTCAGGGTCACATAGCTACCCTGGGCAAATCACTTACCCCTGTTTGCCTCAGTTTTCTCATCTATAAAATGAGCAAGAAAACTAAACAGCAAGAAAATCCAAATAGAGTCGTGAAGGATTAGGAGTGAAATGATTTAATAACAACAAATGGTTCTCTTATCAGAAGAAAGTTATTAAATGAATAAAAGAAAATATGTAGCACTAAAAAGGCAATGGAGCTAAAGGAACTGAAGCACAGAGAGGTAGTTAAAATGAAGACATTTTTCCCCATCTTATTTCATGACTTTCTTGAAATCTGTCCACATATCTCTTGGGCATCAGTGGAGTCCAAATTAAGAATCCCTGGCCTCAGGGCAGCTAGGTGGAACAGTCAATACAACACTGGCCCTGGAATCAGGAGGACCTGAGTTCAAATCTGACATCAGACACTTAGCACTTACTAGCCGTGTGACCTTGGGAAGGCCACTTTACCTGAATTGCTTAGCCATTCACCTTCCAACAACAAAATAAAACAAAACAAAACAAAAAAGAATCCCTGGCCTAGATAAGGTTGTGCTCCCTTTTTTTCAAGAAACTCAGACAAAAATTGTCCAAGTTCAATAAATCTTCTAGCCATAAAAAAGTTGTTATAACTCTCCTCTAGACTTTTTATCACTTGTGAATACAGAGGTTCTTTTAGGTAGTGACAAAAATTTAAAAAGTGGATCTTTGGGGAAAGAAAATTTGCTGTTAAATTTAATCTGCATTATTGTTTTCTCCACCACTTTCTTAATCTAGATAAATCAAGAACAGAATAAGTCAAGTCTTGATTTGGAGTGTTTACTCATTTCCAAGGTGTAATTGTTCAAACTGAAAATTTCACAATCAGCTCAAAAAACATAGGCATTATAGTGCCTTGTTAAAGAAGCATCTTATGTCTACCTCTACTAAATAAATTACTATTTTTGTCACCAGACAATAAGCCAGAGCCTATTCACATCTATGAGTACATGATTTGACTGGGCTTGGATTTAAATTCACCCCTATCTCAGAATTCTTATCTTCTTTCAAGGATTAGGTAAAGCTCATTGTCTGATGAAGCCTTCACCCTTTCAAGCTGTTCAGTCCTAACTCTTCATGACCCCCTTTGGGTTTGTTTGTTTTTTTTGCCACTTCCTTCTCCTGCTTATTTTACAGATGAGGAAACTGAGGGATAAGTGACTTGCCCAGGGTAGTTGTGTGATCTTGAGGTCAGATTTGAATTCAGGAAGAAGAGTTTTCCTTCTTCAATTTTCCTTTTAATATACTTATACTTACTTTCCTCATACTATACATATAAGTATATACTAATACTATTACTGTTATTATTCTTATCCTGCTTAGCTCTGTGCATGTTAAATTCTCTCTGGGTGAGTATAAATTCTTGTAAGAAATGGAGAGCATTTTATCATTATTTTCATATCCCTAGAATCTCGCACAGTGTCTAATGTTGGAACATTGATAGGATCAAAGATTTTTAACTGAAAAGGGCATTAAAGTCCATACAATCCAACTTCTTAATTTTACAGGTGAAGAAACTGAGTCAGAGAGAGGTTGTGATTCTCCTGGAGTAACACAGCTAGTCAATATTTAAGGTAAGAATGAATCCCAGCTCTTCCTGACTAACAGCAGTATTCTATCCACTAATCCTAGTTGGTTAAAATGTTTGAGTTGAATTAAAGGAAGTGAATATGAAGGAAACAGAATCACTTGCAGAATCTCACCATCATTTGAGAATCCTCCTATTTAGCCTCTACCCCAAACATCCTTCATGACACTGGTGAACACCTTTGGCAAACATATGTTTCTTTGTTTTATGTTTCATTCGATGCTGGTACTCAGCAGATTGCTGAACAAAGTTACCTCCATGGTCACATCTGTCAGACTTTAAGATGGCTTTTAGCATAGGTGTGGGAGACACTTTGTTTGAGGAGAGCCATTAAGGCTACAAACCAGGACATAAAACAAATACAGTTTTCTGTGCCTGCTGGGAATACTCATTGACTTTGACAGGTGTGACACCCAGGAAGACTCCATGGTCAAATCAAAGCTTTTTTACAAACTATCAAACACAATGGCCAACATCCCTGAGAACCCAGAGATGAAATGTCAGCCAATTCATAAGGAAAAAGGTTCTTTGGCATCCTCAGAAGAGAAAAGGGGTGTGAAGAACAGGTATGGTAAACAAGGAAATGCTCTTGGGACTCTCTAATGAAGAATAAAATGACATCTTCATCAAATGCCACACGCGTTTATGGATATGTCTGTGTTTATAGATTACATTTTGCTCACAATAACATGGTACAAGACTGAGCATGAAAGACTGTATAAGGAAACTCTATAAAAGAAGTAAATGCATTTTGACAGACCAGACAATGACAGACTCAGCTTTATGCATATTACCCTAAATGAGACCCCAATCTGAATGCGGTAATTAGAAAGTTAGCCAATCTGTATATCAACATGGAGGAAAGGGAGAAAGAACACATGACAGGAAAATTCATAGTAGATATTTGTGGCTCTGAATGGAAAAAAGCAACAATTTAAAGGATGACTTTAAAAAAAAATAAATTCTATTTCCTAAAGAGTTATTTGATTCCTACTATGTGCAAAATATTATGCTATGCTGGGGGAAAATAGAAAGACTAAATAAATCATTTATTGTAATAGAATGTACAAAGGAATAGGCTGAATATATAACACAGAGAAACTGATGGGATCATAGATCTAGAATGAGGAGGAAATTTAGAAGTCATATGATGCAACCTCTTTCTTTTATACATAAGTAATGGAGACCCAGAGGGAAAATGATCTGACCAATAGATAAGAACCAAGCTGGAATTCCACTTTAGGTCTTCTGATCCCAAATCCTATACTTTCCTACTGTACCATGCTACAACAACTGACCAGAAATTAAAGTACATATGAGAGGAACTAAAAATAGTACGTATGTGCACATGTGTATATACATACATTACATATAGTACAGAGAGATAGATACATGCAGAGTATATCTATAGAAAGAGGGTAAATTAGATTACACATGTAAAGAACATTATAAATCTCACAGTGATATAAACATATATACATATATGAACTTATTTGGTATTTACAACCACCTGGTGAAGTAGGAGTTCTAATTATCCTTATTTTATAGATGAGGAAGCGGGGCTCAGAAAATTAAAATATATGCCCATGTCACATGACTAGTTACTATGGGACAAGGAATTTGAATCTAGGACTGTCCTGGTTCCAAGGATAGCACTCTTTCCCATGTACCACAGCACAAACAAAATGCTGGTCAAGGTCAAAGGAAGATAAAATTATTTTTAAGCAGAGAGAAAGACAAAACCAGAGTAGCAAATCAAAACTGAATCCCAGCATAACAAGCATCAGAAGATTTTAAGAATATTATCAGAGACATATCACCTTGAAAGATGAATTCACCAAGGAGATTATAAAAAGGCAAAACAATGAAAAGGGAGGAAACACTTCTATACAATATAGATGACTGGTACGAAAGATAATCTTTGCAAAAAATAGTTTAGCAAAAGAGAGACACTGAGGCAAATACGTATAAAATAAATAAAGGACAATAGAACTCAGCCATCCCAGGCTCATGTCAATGTTAGCTGTCATCTTCATAAACATCCATGTGAATGAGCTACAAAATCTTGAAGGCATCAATTATGCATCCCAGCCAACACTTTAAAAGCATTTTCAAACACCTTGGATCCTCTCATCATAATGAGTCAGGTCCTGGAAAGCCTTCTTGAATAACAACAGACTTGAATAGTTTCCAGTTGGGGAGATTTCTCAAAAGAACTTCAAGTCTCCTGCTCTACCACACAGCTGTGCCCAGTTATATAACCCCAAATCAATCCTAAATTTCTTTGAGTAACAGAAGAATTTGGGGAAGAATATTGGTGTGCCCACCCCTTCCAGACACTGCTAGTCACTCCTCTCTGATATTGCTTTTCATCTATTCTGTATATACCTACTTATTAACCTGTTATCTTCTCCGTTAGAATCTGAGCTCCTTGAGGGCAGAGATACTATTTACCTTAATTGTACCCTGGCACTAAGCATATAACAAGTGCTTAATAAGTGTTTATTGATTGACTTAGTGGGGTCAGAAGATAGAAATTCCAGTTCTGCATCTGCTACCCACTTTTACTCTGTGATCATATGGCTTTACCTCCCCAAGTCTTAGAATCATAAGTTCATAGAATCCTCTATTTAGAGATGGAAGGAACTTCAGAGACCATCTAGTCCAAGCTCAGCATCTCTCAGATGATGAAAATGAGATCCAGAGAATGAGTCAACAAGCTTTTATTACCTGCAGACACTGTTTGTGATAGAAAGAGAGGGGAAAAAAATCAATCTCTGCCCCCCAAAGAGCTCCCATAATAATGAAGGAGCTGAAATTCTAATGGGGAGAGATAACACGTCATTAGGTACATGCAAGATATATACAGAGTAGATAGAGGGCAGTTTCAGAGGAGGCATCTAGTCACATGCACATCATCATTTTACAGATGAAGGAAAATGACCTGATCAGAATCATACAATGAATAAACAGTAGAAGATGAAGGTTCAAATATGATAGAGTAGAAAGAGTGCTGACTTTGGAGTCCCAGGTCCTTAATTCAAATCTCAGCCACTTACTACTTGTGTGACCTGTTAACCTCAGTCTCTTAAACTGTAAAGCAGTGGTTCTCAACCTTCCTAATGCCTTGACCCTTGAATACGCACATGTGGGCGTGACTGCATGTCAGCGGACCTGCCTGGAGACCAATAGAGGGGTGGTTTCTCAGTTCCTAAGACCATCAGAAATATGTGTTTTCCAATGGTCTTAGGCAATACCTGTGACCCCTGTGAAAAGGTCATTCGACCCCCAAAGGGGTCGTGACCCACAGGTTGAGAACTTCTGCAAAAGGGAAGGAATTGGCCCACATGATCTTGAAAATCACTTTTAGCTATAGATCTATGACTCCAAATCCATATTTCTTTCTCTTATAACATACTACTCTTTATTTCCTGGAGTTATTTTAATAACTCCAAGGGTAATGGTCAATGAAATACTCAAGGTATCCATCTTTTATTAGTTCTGAATGCCTAACCAGCCCACCTCCTCTTCTGATATATATGCCCTTCATGATGTTTTATATGCCACTTCTAAAAAACAAGTCATTTAAGAATTTGCTACAGCCTACTTGTTGCTACCACATAGCTTTCCATTACATTTCAAGTCACTTGTGATTTTAAATCTGAGACAGTGGTTTTCTATGAGTTACAGCCATGTAGCATACTTTGGGGAATATTGGTATTAAACAGATGGAGTTTTTAAATAGCGAGCAGTTCTGTGATTTTTTTAATACCCCAATGGACCTTTGTGGATATTCCCTCCAACAATGCTGAGTGTTATTCATCTGCACCTCATTCTATGTGACTTTATAGACTTCATCTACATCCTCTGGCAAATACTCAATTGGTCCAACAACATGCTGCTCTACTTTCTCTGGAGTGCTTGACGTTATTTGCATACCCATGCATGACTGTCCCTCAACCTCTTCAGTTTTAGCTACATTAAAAAACTTACTTCCTCATGCCTCTCTTTCATGATATTTTCAATGGTGCTTCATGTATAAAGCCTGTTTGGATGTGCACTATAATTAAATCCCCCAATAAAGAGAGTCAGCTCATCTAAAACTCATAGTCATAACTTATAGAAGTTCACTTAAAGAACCTTGATAGACATTCACCATTCCCCAATTATTATGCTGTTATGGATACACCTAAGTACAGTATGTATATTGGAAAGTTAAATGGATGATTCGGTGACCTAACCACCATAAAACGCTAAACTTTGTTTTTCTTTTTTTAACAAAACAAGACTACCAGGATTTTCCTTTAAGGTTTTATGTCCATTTTAATATTATTTATTACTCAACTAGTCAAATGGATCTGAGAAAAAGAAACCATTTCTGTAAGCTGGTCTTCTCCGTAAGTCTACCTCTCATAATGCTTTTTCATCATTTCCCATTATCTTTTCTTCTGCTCTAATCCCTAATAAAGAAATGGCCTGCCCTTCTCCTGAAGGGCTAAGCCTTCTACCTGTACCCTTGATATCAAACAATCCATACACTTCAGCTAATCACCAGCTTTTTCTTTCTAGTTTTCAAGGACTAGCTCCTGAGTCCTTATAGACACACACACACACACACACACACAATTAATATACATATATACATATACTTGTGTGTATATACATATATGTGTAGAGTACAGTTTTAAACTCTAATAGTATAAGAAATCTTATGCATGCATATATACACAGAAATATAAATAAGTATATATTCATGTGTATATAAACACATATGCATATATACATATATGTAATATTATATCAGTTTTCTTCTCAACCTTAATCTTAAACTTCTTCAATACTAATTCTTGTTAGTTCACAAGTAGTTTCATTAACAAGAAACTGTGATGTCACAATTGTGTCATGAGGGCAGCTGGAGGCATCTGAATAACACAACCTTAGATTTCCAGCCATTCAGCAGTGATAGAAGAAGAAATCTGATAAAAGTACAGAGCAGTTTCATAGTGCTGCCAAGAACATATGGTGTTTCTTAAAGTTTCCTGAAAGCAGCCAGAGTTCTGCTAGGGTGATTAAGGAGAGCAAAAAGATGAAGGCAAAATGTGAGTGTGAAGTCACCCTTTTATCTTGTGAACTTTTTCTCTATCATCCCATCTGCCTCCCCTGAATCTCACTTAGATGTGTTGAAGCTGTCTTCCTAGGCCTAATTTATTTTCCAAGTTTGGGAAACAAGGTTATGTCCCTTCAAGAAATGAAACAGACTGTTCTCACTCACACCAGTCAAATAGGATACTCACCTATTAATGCATATTTTATTTCTAAGATAATTTGCATAAAAACATGGAATGTAAAAAAGAAGTGTTTTGAGGCAGGAAAAAGAGGCTCCTGCAAAATCCCCAAATTTTGGCAATATGTTGAAGGACTGCCAAGAAATTCCTTTACCACCCACAAGCAACTCTCAAGATGAGAAGGCATGGAGGGACTGAGATCTGTCTTGGTGTTGGGCATACTCATAATAGTGCAATTTCAGCTTCACCTTAGTATCTAAGAAAGATAATGAGAATTTTTTTTTATTTTGAAACTGTGGGTGGCTTCCATTGTTCCTTTTACCTATACCGACTAAGAATCTCTTCCTTTCTGTGAAAGTCTAAAAATTCAGATTAACTTTTTTTAATGTAATAAATTTTAATTATTTTCTTGTTTACATCATTCATTTTCATGAGAATTTTGAGTTACAAATTTTCTCCTCATCTTTCCCCTATACCACCCCCACCCCCAAAACAGTGATCCCACTTTGGAGCTCCTCCCCTGGTCTGCTCTCTAACTTTCTGGTAGGGCAGGGAGGGTCTCCCTATCCCAGCCCCTGTATATCTTGATTCCTAGTTGCAGGTATTGCAGAGCTTCATATTCAAGATTCTTTAGATTCCTCCCTTGTCACCCACCCCCCTCTGGAAGGACAGCCAATTCAATACAGGCTGTGTAGGTGTGATTATACAGGACATCTTCATAGGGGACATATTGTGACAGTGAACATACGTCCTGCCTTCCTATCCCTCCCTCCCTGTTCTGTTCTCTACCCTGTCCCTGTCCCTGTATTGAAGTGTGAGCATCCAGCATCCCTCCCCCAGACTCCCCTCCATCATCTCACCTCTCATCCCCCCGCTCTCTACTCTCTTGTGTGGCATTATGCCCAGTTTAGAGTTTATGCCATTTCTTTCCTAAGCCAGATTCAATAAGAGTAAATGAAAGTAAAGTTGTAACAGTTATCC
>CM053593.1:331370160-331422403 GCA_028646575.1 Pseudocheirus occidentalis | reverse complement strand
GAAGGATGCTTTCCAAGTTCTTTTTCTGGTCATGGGTTTCAGGTAGACCAATGATTTTCAGATTGTCTCTCCTGGATCTGTTTTCCAGGTCAGTGGTTTTTTCAAGGAGATATTTCACATTGCTTTCTATTTTTTCATTTCTTTGTAACCATTTATTAGTATCTTGGTTTCTCATAAAGTGTTTAGCTTCCACTTGCTCCCTTCTAATTCTGAAGGAATTATTCTCTTCAGAATGCTTTTGCGATTCTTTTTCCATCTGGCAAATTCTACTTTTTAAGGCATTCTTCTCCTCGTTGGCTTTCTGGGCCTCTTTTGCCATTTGCTTTAATCTATTTTTTAAAGTGTTGGTTTCTTCAGTTCAGATTAACTTTTAAAGTAAATTCTATCTGATCTTCCAACTATTCCCAAACTCCCCACTCTCTCTTCTCTCTTCAGGGAGCTTATCAATCAAGTCCTCCCCCAACTCTGTTCTTTGACCAATTCATTTCCCCCCTTCTATTCAGTCCTTTGCTTAAATGCTCCTTCCTAACTCATATGATTATTGTGAGTATGAAGAGAGTGCTTTTTAAGCCTTAAAGGTCAAACAAATGAAAACTCTTATTGGAGTATCATAGAATCGCTACAATGGAGGATTCACCAAATTACTGCCCCCATTCATCCTGAAATAAGAATTCCCACTGCTTATAGCCAATAAATGATCATTCCAAGTTTCCTTAAATATTCCCAGAGGCTAGAAGTCCTGAGGCAGCCCATTACACTTTTGGATAGATATAATGGTTAGAAAATTTTCTTCATTGTTCTTCATATCTTATAGCATATTTCCCACCTCTGTACTTTTGAACTGGCTGGTCTCCAAACCTGAACTGCATTGCTCCCCCTCACCTTTGCCTCTTAGGATGCTTCATTTCCTTCAAAACTCTGCTCCAATACTACTTTCTCTATGAAACCTTTCCTGGTTCACCCTTCCTCTACCCTAGCTGATGGGTCCTCCCCAGCCTCTACTAATAGAGATTATAGACACATGCCAACACTATCAGCATACTCTAATTGTTTTTTTTTTCAATGTTCAAGTCTTAACTTTAATTTCTATCTTGAAATGTATGCACTTTTGCTTTTTTTTCAGACAAACCAAACAAGTCCTAATCCTTATTCCAAATAATAAACTTTTAAGTACCATCATTTGCCTATTCTCTCTTAACTGAGAAACTTACCTGATATTTTACTGGACCATTTCTGTGAACTCTCTCTTCTCTCTTAGTCTATATCTCAATGTCCTTTGTCATCATTCCTCATTCTTTTCTCCGGACCTTTTATCTCTGAATAAGAGGTGACTGTAATAGCAATCAAGTTTAGCAGATACTTAGCACTTAGTAACTTAGGGCTAAGTAGCACCTAGTAACTTAGGGCTAAGTAGCACTTGGTCAATTAGGGATAAGTATGGAAGATGTGAGCCCTGTCCACTGTTGAGAAGGCAGGGATTCAGGGAATCAGAGAGATTACCCAGAGTCAAGATGAGGAAAAGGCCTCCCCTTGGACAAAACTGAGATTTGCTGGACACTAAAGGGTGGAGAGTTTGTGTGGTTTTCTAATGATTGTATTAGTGACTGTATTAGTGAACCATAAAAATGAAGAGGGTACCCAAAGAGGGTTAGGGCTGCCTGAGAGCCCAAAATACCAACATGCTGTGTCCTGCGGAAAGAATTCCACTCAAGTCTTCTCAGCCAAAGAAAAAGTAGAGTTTATTGAAAGATATGGGATAGGGCAGCTAGGTGGCACAGTGAGTAGAGCACCGGCCCTGGAGTCAGGAGTACCTGAGTTCAAATCCGGCCTCAGACACTTAACACAAAAACTAGCCGTGTGACCTTGGGCAAGTCACTTAACCCCAACTGCCCTCCAAAAAAGCAAAAAAAAAAAAAGATATGGGGTAGACTCTTACAGAGTAAGTCTCTGCTAAGCTATTTAGTCAGTGGGAATCTAGCTTAGTGACTGACTGCTAGATAAGTGACTGATTTAGTTAATGGTTGCCCCATGAGTGGAAGTTTGATTATTGTATCATGACTGATTAAGTTAATGATTGCCCCATGGGTGGAAGATTGATATATTGTAAATTGATTGAATGTATAATTAAGTGAAAAGAGTTTCCCAGATGATTATTCTTTGGTTCCTTGTTCAAAATATTGTGGCCACTGTAGTGAAAACTTTGTGGCCATTCTAATGTTAAGCTGTTATGAATACAATATTATGACTTTCTATGATAAAGATGTAATGTTGTAAATATTATATTGTGAATGTTTACCTTGATTTGTAATCGAATAAACAGAGTGTTCACTATTACTGTGTAATCTGAATCTTAAAAGCCGTTCACAGTAGCATTCTTTTGGGAATCTCCTGGTGCATGGTGTTACAGTGACCTACCCTTATTCCTGACATGGTCAACCCTCTACCTGTACGTGCAGTCCTGTCTCCTTCAGCCAATCATCCTCTTTCTTTCTAATATTTAATGGCATGCTATCTGTTGATTCATTCCCTACTGCCTACAAACATAATCAATTATTCCTTATCCTTAAAATCAAAACAATAACAAAGCTTCAGTTGACCCTTCTGCTGCTGACCTGATCTGCTCAAGCTATTATCCTATATCTCTCCTCCACTTTACAATCAAATTCCTATTTAAACAACGCAACAAAACAAAAGCAGGTATCTATGGTCTTCTATGCCTCAGCTTTCTCTCATCTCTTTGACCACTTGCAATCTAGGTTTTGATTTTACCACTCATTTGGAACTGGCTTCTTGAAAGTCATCAATGAGTTCTTCATTGTCAAATCTAGTGTTCTTTTCTCAGTTGTCATCCTGTACTTCTCTGCAGCATTTGAAAGTTTTGGATATCTAGATGCTCGTTTCTCTGTGTTTTTGTAATCCTATTTTCTCAGTTTTGTTTCTATTTATCTAACCAGTCTTTCATAGACCCATCATCAATATCCCATCCCCTTAGGGCATACTTAATAGTATATTCTTAAGACTCTGTTCTGGGCCCTCTTTTCTTCTGTCTATATCTTATCTCTTAATGATCACATCATCTCTCTACAGATGCTTCCCAGATCTCTATAGGTAGTTTTAGTTTGTGTCTTGAATTCTTGGACTACATTATCAAGTGCCTGTAGGACATTGTAGCCTCATGGGATATCCAATAGCCAGTCCAAAAGTAACCTCTCCTAAGGAGAACTTATGATTTCTTTCCAAATCCACCCCCTTTTAAAATTTCCTTATTTCTACGGTTCCATCATCCTTTCTGTCATCCAAATTCTCAAACTCAGAGTTATGCTTAAGTTTTTTCTGTAACTCATTCACTACCACCCCTATATCTAATCAGAGAATCTCCACAGCCTCTCTCCCAACTCTCCCCTTCTATTCATTCACATATACCTTCACACAACAAGCCTTTTGCTTTGCTCATGTGGACTATTAAAATAGCTTATTAATTGCTTTCTCTACCTCCAGTCCCTTCCCTTCTCCCCAAATTATACAACTGCCAAAGTGAATTTTCAAAAGTACATGTCACTTACTTGATCCCAAGGCTCCAGAAGATCCTTATTGCTTTTAGAATCTTCTTTTTTTGGCATTTAAAGTCCTTCAGATCCTAGGTCTAGACTATCTTCATGGGCTTAATTCACATTTCCCTTAATGCACTTTATATTTCATTCACAGTGACCTATATGCTGTAACACTTTTTTTGGTATCCCAAACACCTAGTTCAGTGCCTGACATACAACTGATGCTTAATAAATACTTGGTTCTTGAATAATTGAAGAGTTATCATCTTCTCCCCAAACCCTCCCACAAGTCTTTTCTTTCCCATGCTAAAGACAATCTTACCAATCCTTTTAGTTCATTCCATCCCTATCTAAGCTGGCTAAAGAATGTCAGATTCATTTTCAAGACTGCCTTGTTAACCAGCTTTTCACTTCCTAAATTCTAGAAGCAAAAAAATTCATTTATCTATTTGTGCACTTCCCAAATGTAGAGGGGCTATCTTTTTGAGGAAAGGATTTAAAAGTATTTTTCAACCAATCTGTCCTTCTCAGTGATACCTGCTGGTTACATAGGTAATGAATTGAAATTAATAATACATGACCCACTTGCTCCTGGCCAGGAAATATACCCTTTGCCCCAAAAGGTGAAAGGCTCTTTCTTATCTGGATATCAAAGTTTTCTGCCCTGCTCATTCTTCTGGATTCTACTTCACTCATTCTGTCTCTGACATGCTCAGTACTTTGTCTCTTTTCCACTCACATTTTATTCTCTCTTGAAGATTAGTCTACCTCAAGTAAAATGACTCTAGTCACATTGGCCAGTTCTATCCTTTTGTGGTCATAACTCCTCTTTTATCTCGTGTTTCAGCGTGACTAAGCTCCCATTACTCTGTCACAAAGACATTTTCAACACAGTATTCCTAGAAATTCTCTTCTCTCCTTCCCTTCTACTTTTCCTCTCTCTCTCTCTGAAGGAGAGAAACTAAAGCACATGCAGATTAAGTGATTTGTCTATGGTCACGTTGCTAGTGCCTAAAGAAAGATTTGCACCCTGGTCATCCTGACTCCAAGTCAAGTGCAGCTTTTCTATTATATATTGCTGCTTTGGTGTATTACAGCAAAATTAGGATTCAATTATTTTAGAAAACTATGGCCTGTATAATCGTTCTTATGGTTGACCCTGTCTGGATATCCAGTCCAGTTCCAAGTCAGAAGAACTTTAAATCTCATATTTTCATTTTGCTAGGCAGTCACATTATTTCCAAGGTTCTAGAGGTTTGGGATTTGCTACATTTTTACGTGCTTCAGTTGCTATCCATCACTGACACATTAAAAGCCTAAACCTTCCAACTAACGTGAAACCATTGTCAGATTTTTTTAAACATAATTTACTTAATTTCTATTCCTATAATAAAAAGCCAGTTACACAAAAGATGGAAAGAGTTAATGCAAATCCAAGGTTAACTACTCACACTCCAATCTTCAGTAAGATCATGTCCAGTAATTTTAAAATATGGTGCATACTCCCTGCACAGTTGTTTTCTGCATTCAGCAAGACCTTTATCATTTTATTTATTAAATTTACTAGATTTAGTATGTTTGCTAGATTTAATCTTAGATGTAGTGTACAAGCTGGCTGGCTTGTCACAGGAAATCAACAGCATAGTATTTTATAATAGTCCCTCAACAGTTTCTTTTGGGCACATATCAAAATATTTCTTCATATTTTTAAAGTGGAAGTTATGTGTAAAAGTCTATGCATTTAAATTGTTACTGAACTTTAAGAGGGGAGCAAAGAACTAGAGTCTTATGGTTCAGTCTTAATATGGAAAACTGCCAGCTTAGAATTCTTGGAATATTTAAGTAAAAACCAACAACATTGATAACGAAAGATGATTTTCTGAGCATGTAACTTTAAGACGCCTTTTCATTTTCTATAGTGGCTAATGGACTAACATCCTTAGGGGATTTTAGGCTCTCAGTAACTTAATGATTTCATCTGGGTCCCATAAATGTGTAGGAAGTGCCCATATCCAGGTTAAATCCCATTATGATGGACATCATTACAATGGAATTTTCCGTATAACAACAAAAGCTTCCATGGAATACTATGAAAAAAAATGGTGTCTTGCAGTCTGGTTCAATGGGAATTGTCATAAAATGATAATAACAGAAATCACAATAATAATAGGAATAACACTGATATAGTGCATTAAGCTTTACAAAGTGCATATGACAAAATGGCTATGCTGATTAGATTGAGTATCAATTTTAACAGCCTTATCATAAAACTTTGTTCTTCCTCCTCCTTAGAAAGACCTAATTCATTAAACATTCAGTGCCCTCTTTGAGAAAAACAACATATTAGATAGTAGCAGAAATATGAAGAAACAAGACCTAATACCTGGAAGACAGGAAGAAGGCATATAAATGAAACCACTGTACATTCTTAGTGCCAACATGACATGACATTCTCTTCACAGGCATGTTACTACCCTTTTTTGAACCTCCATTGACATTTTATTTATATTCAAGTGATAGCACAGAACCACAGAATGGTGGAATTGGGAAACAGTTCAGAGGTCAATGCAATTCACACTTGGAAAAGATTCCCTTCTACAACATGCCCAACAAATGGTCTTTCAACTTGAAAATTTTCAGTGAGAAGAAACACATTCATTCCATTTTGGGGTCTATGTCTGCCTTTACAATTTCCACTTATTGAGAAAGAGAGAGACAGACAGACAGACAGACAGAGACAGAGAGAGAGAGAGAGAGAGAGAGAGAGAGAGAGAGAGAGAGAGAGAGAGAGAGAGAGAGAGAGAAAATATGAAAATAAGAAGCAATTGAGTGATATAGTAGATAGACTATAACACTTGGGAGTCAAGTGGACTTGAGTTTAAATCTCAACTCAGACTCATTAATTGTATGACCCTGGACAAGTCATCTAATCTCTCTAACCTTAGGTTTCCTCACATGTAAAATCAAGACAATGATAACATATCATAGGGTTGTTGTGAAGAACAAATGAGATCTCATACATATACATGAATATTTATATCTCTGTATAGGTATGTATATAATGTTTTATACACTTTAAATCATCATAGAATTGTTAGTTATTTTATTATGAATAACAAAGTAGGCTACTTTCTGATATGACTTTATTTTGATAAAATTATGTTGGTTCTTAGTGATTCTTCCTTCCTCTCTTAAGAATTTATAATCATTGCCATGACATATCCTTGACTTTTACCAAGAAACCAGAAGAGGCTCAATGGTTTATGATTTGTACACTCCATGTTCTTCTCTTTTTTGAAGGTAATTTTTATACTGTTTGAAAGTTTTCAAAGCTTTTTACCTGCACTCTTATTTGAGTCTCACAATAAACATATGATGCGGTGGGGGCAACAGGTGTCATTGCATTTTACCAATGAGGAAATGAGATCTCAGAAGTTAAGAAGCTTTCCCATGATCACAGAATCTATGGGTGAGAGTGGGGATTTGAACACATGTCTTCTGACTCTAATTACCAAACAATCAAGACAATATTTGCTTGTTTGAACTCCTGAAACCCTCCTCCATTTTTCTTGCTTTTTCAAAGGTCATTCAGCAATTATATCAGCCAGTTCTTTCTGTCCTCTTGGGTACAGTTAATTCAGGCCTGGTGACCTTTATTCATTGAGGAAGCTAGGTATTCCCTTGTCATCTTGTCACTTATCTTGGGTTTCAATTCCCTATTAATCAGTTTTATTTTTGCCTTCCAGTCTGTGAAGGAATAAATAAAAGGAAAGAGCTGAATACTTGTTCTCTCCTTTAAATAATGTATTATAAATTTAACAACTATTTTAACTAAAATAAATAAACAGCATAAAGATGAAAGATATACATAAGACCGTAAACTCCAAATTATCTGCAACTTGCTAAAGGGACAAAAAATACATAAAAACAAACCTTGAAAGAATAATATTTTATTTCCACTATGGCTCCTAATTCCTTTTATGACTGCATACTTTGAATTTGTTACTACTATTATAAAAATATAATAATCAAAGTGTATTATTGTGTTTGTTTTCCTTCCTCTGCATCACTTTATATATAATTCTTTTAATATGTAGCACTTGGCATAAGGAATTTGCTACTCTGAATCACCTTCCTACTTCCCCATTTCAGTATTCTAATCAGTTCTTGAGCCCCCATCAATATATTCTTTATGCCATACTAGACAAAATTCACACCAATCTAAAATTTCAAGGCATTATTTCATATAGAACATCAAGGAAAATAACAAGGAACCAAATTAGGTAACAGATTTTATTCACTCCACAGACAAAATTCATACCATATACATCTTCCTCTCTTTCATACCTCCAGGTGAGTGTCACTTAACTTTCCCCTTACTGCATCTATTTCCCTAAAATAGACAGAGAAGGTGTAGCAGCAACCACACTGGCATTCTCAGGATAGCTGCTAGCACAGGTTCTTAGATCTGCTTTACTAGGAAAGATAGCTATTTAAGGGGTCAACAATCTTTTTAAATTACATTCACCAGTTTAGGGGAAAAGTCAGCACTCTGAATTTCAGAGAAAATGCATACAGAGGGGCGGCTAAGTGGTGCAGTGAATAGAGCACCGGCCCTGGAGTCAGGAGTACCTGAGTTGAAATCTGGCCTCAGACACTTAACACAAAAAACTAGCCGTGTGACCTTGGGCAAGTCACTTAACCCCAACTGCCCTCCAAAAAAAAAACAAAAAAGAAAATGCAAACAGAGAAAATATAAGGAGAGAAATAAAGATCAACAGACAGGGCTCTGACTGCCTGAATCAACAATACATTTTATAAGCATCCCTGGATTGAGAGAGCCTTTACATCTAAGCAGTCTGATCTTGGGTTTCTGACCTTAGGTTTCACTGAACATATGGCCACTCAAAATCTCGACCAGGAAATTACAAGATCCTTCTCATGAGAGAGCTCCCAAAACAAAATATCAACTCACTATATGTGTGTATATCTATCTGTCTGTCTATCTGTCTGTCTATCTCTCTCTCTCTCTATCCATCTATCTATCTATCTATCTGTCTGTCTATCTATCTATCTATCTATTTATCTATCTATCTATTCATATATACACATATATAAAATATTATATATTATATATGTATGTATGTAACACACTTCTCAGAGCCAGAAGGCATTACAACACTCCTGACTCAGTGCTTAATTAGAAATTAGCAAAAGGTGTGAAACCTTCCTGCAAGCAAGCCTCTCCTAAGCAAACTTTCCTTAATGGGTTCCACATGAGGCCTATTAATGGGCTGGGAAGATTCAATATCCTATTAACATTACAGAAGGACCCTGTAAATACAGTCTTACAACACTAATATTGAAATGTCAAGCTCCAAGGCCATCTGTGTTTTGGTCACTATTCTTCTTGGCATAGCATGAAATGCTATAGATGACTGATATCTCAATGCCAACTGCTGAAGCCTCTAGCCAGGGCTCTGGAATCATCAGGTGATGTCCATGGTGTACCTACCATAAAACCTCCTCTTGTCATTTCCATAGTTAACAAAGCACTACTGCAGGCATCTCTCTTCCTCCACTTGCACCCATTGCTCTCATACTGTTCAGCTATGGTTCTCTTCTTCCTCATGTCTCTGAGGATGCTGCCTTCTCTTTTCAATTGGTCCTATCTGCTTTTTCTTCATAAAGTGTTATTTTTTTCCCAATACATACCATCTGACATCTGTTCCTCCTCACAAAATCACAATACCTAATACATAGTTTCTGCTCACTAAATGCCTATTGAATTGCATTTCGATGAATAAAAAAACTAGTGTCTTGTTTGATTGTTATAATTTGACATTTTCCCTCTAATGGATAACTCTTCACAGAATCTGAAAATCTCAGAGCTGGAAAGGAATCCCATTTTTTTATATGGACTCTACAATTCATTGTATGAACTTCAAACTCTGTCTAGAATTTTTGTTTACTTATAGCATTTACATATTTCAATCATTATGAATTTTTTGAAATATATTACTTGATGTTATAGTTATATGATAGGAGTCACATGGAGTAACTTTGGCTAAGTGGTGCTAATGTCCAAAAAATATCTAAACAATGACAGATAGTTTGTACTCTTCTGACGCAATCTGACCCTGTGTTAAACAATTAATGACAGCAGCTTCTGATTGGATAGCACTCTTAGCCAACTACAGTGGCTTATGAGGCACACCTACCATTATAGTCTCCAATAGTTTACTCAACTGCTCATCCAATTTCTGGCCCCAGTAAAGACCCCAATCCCCAAATCTGGCATAAGTGAATTTAGGAATTTATCTACTATGCTTGGATATGATTAGGAATACTTCTTATGTTTGGCACCTGTTATCAACCAAGTTCATTTTTAAGGCTTAAAACTTCCCTGTTCAGACTCCTACTCTAAGAATGTACTCCCACCAAGATCTTTGCCACAGTATACATCTCTCCCCACTTTGAACCTCCCTAGCCTCAAGCTGGGTAAATGGGGAGTTTTTTTGCATGTATGGAGCAGAATCTCTGTCTGAATTACCATATATTGTGTGTATGTTTCTCTTCTTCTTCTCCCTCCTCCTTCTCCTCCCTTGCTGTTCCACATAATAATAAACCTCATATTCGTACTAAGCTTTCAAGTCCTGATTTCTGGTAAATCTCCAAACTTTGGTGCTAGCCCAACTGTGAGGCCAAATAAAACATATATTTGTGTACATGTTATCTCCTCTATAGAATGGCATCTTGTTAAGGGCAAAAACCAGTTGTGGTTTTTTTTGTCTTTATATTCATAGCACATAGCAAAGTAACAAGTAAGTGACTGAGGATTATTGGTTATTTGAATAATCACATATCCCCTAAGATCAATACACACCTGTAAAGAACAACTACAACATAGCCAATAAGTTTCTACTCAGATATTACTTGAAGACCTGCAAAAGAAGGAACTAATGAAGCAACTCATTCCACATTTGGATACCTTTAAATTTTAGTGAGTTCTTCCCTAAATTCAGTCTAATTTTTTTTTTTTGCGACTCCTCCCTGTTATTGAGTTTTGCTTTCTAGGATCAAATAGAACAAGTGTCATCCCTCTTCTATATGACAGATTTTCAAATACTTGAAGACCTTTATCATACCCCATTAAGTTTTTGTTCCCAGGCTAAATAATCCCAGTTCCTTCAACTGATCTGATAAACTCCAGGCTTTTTTCATCTTGATTGTCTGCCTCTGGATGCTCTTGAGCTTATCAATGTTGTTAATATGTGGCATGCAGAACTGAGCACATTTCTCAAGGTATAGTCTATTCTAAGCAGAGAACAAATCACGAAATCTCTATCTTTCTTACAGCTGCTTAAGATTCTTTTTGTTTTAGGTGGTGGGGAGTATGGAGCCAAAATGGTGGAGTAAAAGCAGGGATTTGCTTAAGATCTACCCCAAACTCTTCCTGTAAAAACCTGTAAAAATAACTAAACAAATTCTAGGGCAGCATAACCCACAAAATGACAGAGTGAAACAAATTTCCAGCCCAAGACAACGGTTGACAGGAAAGGTCTATTGCACCAGTTTTTGAAAGGAGGGTAGTCCAGTGCAAAATTCTCCAGCACAGACAGGGTCCCAGGAAACCCGGAGCAAGTCTCAGAGGACTGAATCACTGGTAGTTATGGCAGTTCCCAGACTTCTCAACTCACAAACACCAAAAATAACTTAGAAGGTGAGTAGAAAAGGTCTGTTGGACCTGGGTGAGAAAGTAGCACAGTCTGGCCTCAGCCCTAGTTTGGCAGCAGTAGCAGTTGCTTATAAAGAGCTCTTGGCCCACAGACAGTTGGGGGATTGAGCAATTGATCAGAGAGGGATTGCAGGGATATCTTTGCTGGCACTGAGACATGATTCTCTTACTTTGCTCTGTGCTTGGAGCTGGGTAACAGTATTGGATGGTGGTCCTGGGGCAAGGAGGAGTGCTGGCATGGTGAAGCTTGTGATGTCAGTGGAGAGAGAACCCTCCTCACAGTTACAAGGCAGAAAAGAGTGCTTGTGATCCCTCACAGACCAGTTCCCAAGCCAGGAGAGGAGTAAACACCTCTCCTTTGATTATACCACCTGGGAAGAACTGAATATGTATAGGTCCCTAGAAGTATCTCTAAAAATAAGCACAAAGAACCACTGAAGTTTGGGAGGGTACACTTTCCATGCAGGAAACAGAGCCCTACCTTAACAAAGAGCTAAAAAGTCAAGTAATTGTCTGGGAAATGATCAAAAAGCAGAAAAAAAATTCAGACTATGAAATTTTACTTTGGTGACAAAGAAATCAAAATACATGACCAGAAGAAGACAACAAAGTCCAAGACCCTAAATCCAGAGACACCAAGAAAAATAATTGGCTTTGGTCCATGGAAGAGCTCAAAAAGAATTTTGAAAATCAAGTAAGAGAAGTAGAGGAAAAATTGGGAAGAGAAATGAGAGTGATGAAAGAAAGTCATGAAAAACAAGTCAACAACTTGCTAACAGAGACCCAAAAATTAGTGAAGAAAATAATACTTTAAAAATAAACTAACCCAAATTTCAAAAGAAGTCCAAAATCCAATGAGGGGAAAGATGCCTTAAAAAGCAAAATTGGCCAAAGAGGAAAAAGAGGTTCAAAAACTAACTGAAGAAAATAATTTCTTAAAAATTAGAATAGAGCAAAGGGAAGCTAATGACTTTATGAGAAATCAAGAAATTACAAAACAGAACCAAAAGAATGAAAAATATAAGCAATTTGAAATATCTCATTGGAAAAACAACTAACTTAGAAAATATATCCAGGAGACATAATTTAAAAATTATTACCTAAAAGCCATGGTAAAAAAAAGAACATAGACATCATCTTTCAAGAAATGATCAAAGAAAACTGACCTGATATTCTAGAACCAGAGGGTAAAATAGAAATTGAAAGAATCTACTGATCACCTCATTAAAGAGATCCCAAAAGGAAAACTTCTAGGAATATTATAGCCAAATTCTAGAGTTCCCAGGTTAAGGAGAAAATACTGTAAGCAACCAGAAAGAAATAATTCAAGTATTATTGAAACGTAATCAGGATAACACAAAGATTTAGCAGATTCTACATTCAGGGATAAAAGGGTTTGAAATATGATATTCCAGAGGTAAAAGGAGATAGAATTAAAACCAAGAATCACTTACCCAACAAAATTAAGTATAATGGACATTATACTGTGGGAAAAAAAATTGACATTCAATGAAATAGAAGACTTTCAAGTATTCTTGATGAAAAGACCAGAATGGAATAGAAAATTTGATCTTCAAATATAAGACTCAAGAAAAGCATGTAAAGGTAAACAGGAATGAGAAATTATAAGGGACATCTTGAAGTTGAATTGTTTCCATTACTACATGGAAAGATGACAGTTGTAACTCATGAGACCTTTATCAGTATTAGAGTAGTTGGAGGCAATATGTACATATGCAGGTACATGTATGTATCATATATACACATATTTATATGTGTGTATTATATATACATATATGTGTATATGTGTGTATGAATAGCTAGATGAATAACTAGATGATAGATAGATAGATGGATGGATGGATGGATGGATGGATGGATGGACGGACAGACAGACAGACAGACAGATAGATAGATAGATAGATAGAGACAGAGGATAAAGGATGAGTTGAAGGGATGATATATAAAAAATAAAATTAAGGGGTGAGAGAGGAATGTACTGGGAGAAAGAGAAAGGGAGAGATAGAATGGGGTAAATTATCTCACATAAAAGAGACAAGAAAAAGGTCTTACAGTGGAGGAAGAAAGGGGATGGGTGGAAGGGAAGGAGTGAACCTTACTCCCATTGGATTTGACTTAAGGAGGGAATAACATGCACACTCAGTTGGGTATCAAAATCTATCTTACCTACAGAAAGTAGTGGGTAAGGAGATAAAAGGGGAATGATAAAAGGTAATGCAAATGGAAGGTGATAATCAGAAGCAAACACTTTTGAGGAGGGACAGTGTCAAAGGAGACAATACAATAAATGGAGGGGAAGGATAGAATGGAGGGAAATATAGTTAGTCTTTTACAACATGACTATTGTGGAAGTGTTTTGCATGACTACACATGTATAATCTATATTGAATTGCTTGCTAACTCAATGAGGGTGGTGGGGAGGGAGGAAGGGAGAAATTTGGAACATATAGTTTAAAAAAATAAATGTTAAAATTGTTTTTACATGTAACTGGGAAATATGATATACAGACAATGGTGTATAGAAATCTATCATACCATACAAGAAAATATGAGGGGAAAGGGATAAGTGAATAGGGGTGATGGAAGAGAGCAGATTAGGGGAAGGGGTAATCAGAATGCACTCCATCTTAGGGTGGGGGAGGGGAGTGATGGGGAGAAAATTTGGAACTAAAAATCTAATGGAAGTGAATGTTGAAAACTTAAAATAAATTAATTTAAAAACTTATTTTTTGCTTTCTCAGTTGCCATATTATCCAATTGACTCACATTGAGCTTATGGTCCACTAAAATTCCAGGGTTTTTTTTTGTTTGTTTTTCACAGACAAGCATCTGTCTAACAATACCTTCCTCATCCCTCACTTTTAAGGCTATATTGTATTTATGTACTATGCTAAAGTTTATAAAGAACTTTTCAGAGATAGTCAATCAACAATGATTTTATAAATTCTTACTATGTGCCAGCTGTACTCCACTTTGTGGAGAGCTGGTTTGCAGCCCTGTCTGGTTTCAATTCTAGAAAATAAGATATCCCTCTCAGGACAAGATCATCATTTCTTAACTTACCACTAATGCTGCTAATTCAAGTCTTGATTAATACCATCTCCCTCAGTCTCCTCTCCATTTTGATTTGAGGTCTGATTTACCCCTTCCTCCCATTTGCCTTCCCTTTGATTTGAACTCCTCCCAATGCCTTCCTTTATAGATGGAACATACTGGACTCTCAGTTTACCCCACTTTACATCTGTTGTCTTGGTTTCAACTCAAAGGAACAAGATGCCCTTGTGCCAGATATCCTTGTTGTCCCTTTCCTACATACACACAAAGAAATACAAACCGCTTTCCAGTATCCTTTTGTGTGTTGTTTCCTCTTTAGATTATGAATACCTTGAGTACAGAGATTTTCTTTTTGTTAACTATATCTCCAATTTTAGCACAGTACCTGGCACATAGTAGGCACTTAATAAGTGTTTATTGGATTGGATTGTCAGTCACCACACTAAATATTGAGGGTACAAAGCAAGGTAAAAACACAAGATCTGCCTTCCAAGGACTCATATTCTAATGGGGGAGACCACATAAAAATATGCACATACAAGATATAATCAGAAATAAGACAACTAACTGTGAGAGAGGAAAAGTTGCAAAGAAAGGAGGTACCATAAAAGACTTCATGATAAATTTATTTTTGAGCTGAGTTTTGAGGAAGCCAGGGAAGTCCAAAGGTATTATTACTTCCATTTTACAGATGAAAAACTGAGTATCAAAGAGGTTAATTGGCTTTCCCAAAGTTATAAAGACTCTAAGCAAGAGGGTCAATATTGTAACCCAATTCTTCTATCTTCAAATCCTCATTTCTATGTGTGTGTATGTATATACACACAAACATATGTATATGCATATAATAGATGTATACACACATGTCTGTGAATGTATATATGCATTCATATGTGTGTATGTATATGTGCATGTGTGTTATACATATATATGGCAGTTTTCATATGTTGACTAAATAGTCTAAATATTTCTGTTAGTATCATCTCCCCTTAAAGACTGTAAGTTCCTCAATCATAGGGAACATGTCTTAAGTATTTTTGTATCTTCCATGAATAACTAGATAGATGAAGGGATGGATAGATAATAGACAAATGACTCAAGGCTTGAGATTGAGGGGGTAATTAAACTCATTAGAGTTTCCTTCCACTATTCTCTATAAGCAACTCAACATATAATTCCATATTTCTAGTCAAAATAGTACACTCAGAATACAGGAGCTCTTACATGAAGGATATAATACATATTTGCATATGTAGAAAGTGATCTTTTATAGACTATTTTCCTGACTTTCAACAGATGGAGAAGTGAACTGTATTGTTGTTTTTGAATGATCAGAGGGAAATTCAGGAACATTATCTCCCATTTAGACCTATTTAGACTACTTTTGATCAGTCTCCTGTCTCCATCATCCTGAAACAGAAAGAGTACAAGATTTGAAGGCAAAGGATACAGGTTCAAATACTAGCTCTGGCACTTTCTTCTTAAGTAGCTTTATGCAACTTCCTTAATCTCTCTAAATCTCAACTTCTTTATCTGTAAAATGAGCTCAATGAACTAGATAACTTCTAGAGGCTTTTCTTCCTTTAAATCTATGATTTTTATCTTATACTATTCCTAATTTTACAGTGGCTGCTAGCAACAAGACAGAAGGACTTGGATTCTAAACAACAGAGAAATTAGAATGATCAAAGTTAAGTATTCCTGAAGAGGAAATTTAAGAAGGCTCTATGTCCTGTAAAGAATCCCAAGAGTATTGCTATACTACTACTGACCTTATTTTCTTCAACATTCCTCTTTCAGTATGAATGGCATACTTCTTCTAGACTATTCTTTTTGTACCCAGGGAAGAAAAAAAATCAATTCTTTCCCTTTTATCAAAAAATTATGTACAGTAAAATTGTAGTTACCACCTAATCTACATGGTTTGGTGTAGCATTCTTTGATTTACTGTTCCATTCCTAATCTGCTGTTGATTAAGCCTCTCAGAAAACAATCTACTATCTAGTCTAAATGACATCAAGGTGTTTCTTTTTAATCTGTTCCAAATCATTCTAGGGACAGAAGAATTATATATTAATTTATTTCCTTGTAGTGCATGTGATGGGCATTTGGATTATCCAAATATGATAATGTTCTTTTACACCAATATCTATTCAGATCAGAAATTACCTGCATACACAGTCTCTGATGGTGGTCAAAAATCATACAAAGAAGTAAGAACAGAGCTCCTTAATATCACACAGCCCTGCTGCTCATCAATGAGGCTTTTTCTGTTCTAATGCTTTTGTCATGGATATGAGAGTCATTATGTAGTTTAGAAAACAGGAGATGAAGTGAAAGGGGGAGATCAGGGACCTGGGATACATTAATATTCCACCAGCGTCAGAGATATTTCCCTCGAGGGGCTCCTACAGGCCACGCTGTTATTACAGTGCCTATCCATTATCTTGTGCTGTACTTGGTATTAAGACAATAATGGAGAGAATAGGATTATGTGCAGATGATAGGAAATGTGAAGGCAATTCAGCAAGATAGGAAATGAATGGAGACATGATTCTTTCATCGAAGCCAGGGATGGTTTAGCATAGGGTAAGAGAGAAGATGAATGAAGCCAAATGAAATCTTTACAGGTTAGTAAGGGTAAAATGAATGTTTTCATATAATCCTATGAGTTTAACCTTCTTGATACAGAATATCAATGCATCTTTCTTTAATATCCATGTATACATGCCTTAGGAGAAAGATCTGTTTTATTCTAAGAAAACATAGCCAAAAAAAATAAACCTTTCTCCCACAGGGTAAGAGGACCAGTGCTCATTTGATAGTGATGGCCTTAAGGAACAGGATAACCTTTTAACTTACTCTCATCACTGAGAAATCTGGGTTGTTATTTAAGACTGCTACATGGAAAGCCCAGCCTAGAAACTCTCCTGGCCTGCCTTTTACTAAACAATGCCAGCCAATCAAGGGAGCAATAAATTGTGGGTGAAAGGATAGGAGCTCAATTATGAGAAATGCTCAATCCAGCTTTTCAGTGTTCCAATGCCTTTTGACGCTTACCTTACACATCCACACACAAAAGGGGGGGGGTGCTGATGCACAGATACATATGTGTACACACTTAGAAAACAGTAAAGATATAGTCTGGTGCTTTTGAAAAGCCCCTTCCTATGAAATGGTCAAGGCTAAGCTTCCTAGGAGGTTGGCATTAGATGATGCTGATAGTGAAACTGAACAAAAGACAGAGCCAACTTATGTCATTTATAGATAGGGCATTGACTCAATGTTGCTTCCCCTTTTTTTCTTTCTTAATTAAAAAGGATTCCCCATCTACTGATAATATGACAGGGTCCCAAAGAGTCCTCTCTGTGTTCACATGCTCTGCTTCTTCTTCAAACATTGCACTTGATCCTGACTTAAAATTAGATAGAAATTCAACCGAACTGAGATCAACGATATAATAACATCCTCTAACCCAAAGAGTTACCAAAGGGAATTGAAGAGAAAATATTAGAAGGCATTCAGGATGTAGATATACTATGTATGTCTATAAGCTTGTCTGTGGAGCTGGAGGCTTGGGATACCCTAGCTGAATATGAAATGTAGATTAATATATCCTGCATGGAATTGTACTGCAGCCAAACACAATTCAGTTTCCTATATTCATTCCTCCTAAACAGGGCCTGGAGCCGGTAAAGAAATTCCCCCTCAAATAAAACCAAGGCTTTGAAGAAAAGGCAAATAGGAGAACAGGGAAGGAATGGGGGTGAGGGCATGGAGAATCATATATTGTGTGAATTCTCTTCCATGCAGGGAGCTGCTGCCTGTATAGGAAAAGGCATATATAAATAGGAAAAGTAATCAGGACCTTGGACAGTGTTTGGACCTCTTTTCCTCACCCCTTCCCACTCCCTCCCCCTCTTCTGGGCTATTTGTCTTTCCTCTGCTGTCCTCTGCTTTCAAAGATGGCTCCATACTGCTCTCTGCTGATGACTTGCAGTTTTCTGCTTGGAAAGCTCAGAACAGAAGTAATTTGTCACTTAGGCTTTCTCTACAGGTCTGAACAGAGGACCTACCTGAAAGGTTTGTTTTGGAAAAGGTGCCAGTTTCCAGTTCTTGACTGCTCATTCAAGTTTCCTGGCTGTATTTCCTCTCCAAATACTCTGAGTTCTTTTAGCCTAAGGAAAGTTAAATTCTGCCATGGCTTGCTTTGTCTAGAGAGGAGCAATTCTAGGTTGATTTGTTTTTTAACCTCAATGCTGATTGCTTAAGGAATGCACTCATAATTGGGGCAGTCATATCATATACACCTGGATCAGTCATATCATACACTCCTTGATAGGAGAAAAGGGCATATTACAAGTAAAGTGAGCAAAGCCTTTTATTCTGACTTTTGACATTCCATCTCACTCCTTTGTCCACTTGCATAGGCAATATCCCACATCTGGGCCTCTTCATTTCCATCTCAGAATCCCTAACTTCCTTTAAAGCCCAGGTGTAGTACCATCTGCTACAAGAAACCATTCCTGACCCCTATCCTAATGGTTATTTTCCTTTATCTCTAAATTATTGTTATTACAGATTTTGATCCAGAAGCAAACACTAGAGAACATGTATTCCAAACCTTTCATTTCATAGAAGAGTAAAGTGGAGTCCAGAGAAGAAGTCAAATTAGTTCCCAAAGATCACCCAAATAGTAGGTGGCAAAGGCAGGATTTGAACAGAGAACATCTGACACCAAAGCTAGTGCTTCCTTCCACTGTGCCACTCAAAGCCCCACTTTATATGTACTTAATATTTGCTTATCTGTGGGTCACATCCTCCAAATAGAATGTTAAGTTTTCTGAGGGCAGAGACTTTCATTTTTGCTTTGTGTCCCTTCCTAAGATGATGCTTAGTAAAAGTTTCTTGAATTGCATTGAATTGGATAGCTACATCAGTGGCTTCCACATCTGATAGTAGTGGAAATAGTAGGTATTTAATTTTTAGTTAGACCTGAGAATAAACTTCAAGAAAACCATGTTTCTATAAGTGGTATCTCAAATCCTTTGAGAGAGTAATATGAATTGGAAGGGAAGAATTTCTCTGTTCTAGATGAAGTATAAATGCTAAATTAGGGTAATAATCATATTTTACTTTCCTACTTTTTCCTTCCCTCTCTCCTTTCCTTCCCTCCTCCTCCTCTCCCTCTCCCCCTTTTCTTCTATCCTTTCTTTCTTTTATTATTTCTAATCTTTCTTTTTTCTTTTCATGACAACACATTTTCTCTGAAAATGAAGGTACTTATGTGCGTGAGTTCATGGATATAATTAGAAACACTAGTGTGGGGCAGTATGACGACATGATACTCTCAGAGAGTATGGTCAACTATGTGACCCTGGATGACAAGATAAGAAGTTGTTATCATGTGAGCCATGATATTGAACTGTCTCAAAAAGATGTGAACCTATGATCCTGGTCACCATAAACATAAAAGAGGAGATAAGAAAGATAATGCAACCTGAGGATTACAATTTGGGCATCATCATTTAGCCAAACCCTTACCCTTGAAAACCAAAGGGTAGGAGTGGGGTGAGCTGCCTTCACCACATCCTGAGAGACAGCTCGTATGGAATTTTTTATATGAATGCAGAATTTTTTATCACTAAATACTGTTCCCCCTGCACTGAAGGTGAATTAGCTCTAATGTGCGAGGATACATAAGGGCTCTTCAAACCCTAAAGCATAGTTGATTGCTGTCATTGCCGCTGATACTTTTGTTCTTCCTGATACTATTAAAAACTCAGACAAAGGTATGGTGACATACTCATTAGAGAGCTGGCCTCAGACATAAGAATACCTGGATTCAGGTCCTGCCTCTGAGACATAAACTAGCTTAGGACCATTGTCTGGTTACTTTTTCCCCCAGTTCCCCCAGGGAAAATATCTTAATCTGATAAAGAAATTTCCATACTGGAAGGCATTTCCTATGGAATGAAGATGAAATTGATTCTGCTGGGTTCTAAGAGACCAAACCAGGTACATTTGGTTGAGACTGCAAAGAGAAGAACTTAGTAGTGATGTCATGGGCAGAGGTCAGAGAATGGAGTGGAAATTCCTAACAATTAGATCTGAACAAAAATGTTTTGGGCCATCTCAGGAGATAGGGGGTTCCTCTTTGCTATATTTGTTAAGCAAAACTCTGATTGTCACTTGATCTGGATGCTACAGTGGGGACTACTTTCTAGATATAGGTTGGATTAAATGGCTACTCAGATTCCTTCCAACTATAAAAATCTGCCAATTCTAGAAGTTCCCTAAAGAAACTACAGTTTTAGACTGGAAATAAACTTATCATCAATAGTCAATAAAGATTAATGTGTCTACCATGTGTCAGGCACTATAGTAAGCATTGTGGATACAAATATGAAAAAGGAAGACAGTCTTTACCTTCAAGAAGCTTAAAATCTAATAGGGAAAGACAACACTCAAAAGAAACCTGAAGAAGTTTAAACAGAAGGAGTGCTTCCAGAGAAGTCAAAGAAGTCCAAAATGAAGTCAGTCAAGCAGGAAATGAGGAGATATCTGAGGAGATGTCAATCCTGTTCCACTCCTCAATTAGAGAAATTTATGGCTGTACCTCCCAATCAGAGATGGAGAATGAGGCATAAATAACAAGGATGATTAGAGCTTGAAAGATGACGAGATTTCCGGGTGATAAAAGTTTACTGGGGAGAGTCCAGAAAGAGTTCTGTTAAGACACAGAAGTTGAAAACAAACAACAAGAAGATCCATAAAGGACAACAGCTTAACCTGCTTGACTCATTTTAGAAAGTATTCATTTTGATTTCTTGAAGCTGGGAAAGAGAAAGATAGGTGGAAATTATTTTATGAACCAATCCTTCCATGCACTTCTAATTTCTGTGATAAAATAAAAAATATTTGCCTTTTCACTTGTGAATGAAAAATCAATGCCTGAATGTGGTGAAACATTGGATTTCCCAGAACTTTTACCCCCTTTTGGGAAATTTTCAGTGATATCGGGAACAAAGTATTGCTGCATCAAGAGTCAATACTCCATAATTAAATGACTTTCAAATTTATTGATATCGGGTTTCACAAAACAAAACTACTTTAAAAAGCACCACTGAAATCCTGGGCAGTGAGGGGGCACAGTAAATGGAGTGCCAGGCCTGGGGTCAGGAATGCTTATCTTCCTGAGTTCAAATCTAGCATCAGACACTTACTAGCTGGGTGACTCTGGGCAAGTCATTTAACCCTATTTGCCTCAGTTCCTCATGTAAAATGAGGCAGAGAAAAAAAATGGAAAACCACTCTAGTATCTTTGCCAAAAGGCAAAAGGATAAAAGAAATGGGGTCATAAACAGTCAGACATGACTGAAATGACTGAACAACAAAAACTGAAGTCTCACAAGAGATAGCATGGCAGAACAAACTTGGATTTACTATAATCTTGACTTCAAATTCAACCTATGATATGTTTTTAATTGTGATGTTCTGAGCAAATCTAACTTTTCTGAAACTCACTTTCTTCATCTGTAAGGTGGGAGCAGTGATACCATCTACCTCCCAAGATTATTGTGGCCATAAAATGAGATAATGTATAGAAAGTGCTCTGCAAACCTTAAAGTTCTATATAAACATGAATTATTAATTTTTGAATGGGACTTTTTATTTCATTGACATAGGGATCTCCTTGTGAAAAAATTTGTGGTGCCAATGTAGATCTGCACTTTCTGTGAAACTTACTATGTTATAAAGTTATCTGGGTACAGTTGGAGGTTAAGTGATGTGCCTAGTGCCACAGAGCCAGTATGTGTTCATTCAAGAACAGTTCTCCATTCTCACAATAACTCTATGCCTCTTAGGACTTATTATTATTAATATTATTGTTTACTAAACTACTAAATTGTATTCTGGAACATTTGCTTCATTGTGGCCAAAGGGTTTTTCTTTTTTTCTTTTTTAAATGAAAAATATGCATCTTCTTCCAGAAATCTGTTGGCCTTACTGGGAACTGGAATTAAATTGATGGAAAGTCTAGTTTTAATTTGCAGTTTCTCAAATGAAAATATCAGAAACATTTTGAATCCATCATTGAGCCATATTTATTATTCATTATCATTCTGCATGTGGCCTTATGCCAAAGTTCTCTTCCCTCTCTCTCTGCCTCATGAGGGATTTTATTTTGAAATCCAGAAACTTCTAGTTGAACCAACTCAAGCAGGTGGCTATTAGTCATACCAGAAATGGCATCAACACTTTTTTCTTTTGGAAAGCAAGGTCAAGGATTTAGACATAAGATATTATTCAAAGAAATGAAAGGTAGAGACACTACTGATAAGAGTATACCTTGGACAAGGAGCCAGAACACATGAAAATCATGTAGAAACCTAAATTTTTGATGTAATAGATCAGCCACAGATGGAATCAGGAAGGCTAGGATCTGAATCCCACTTCAAATTCTTACTAGTTGTTTGATCTGGGCAAGTCACTTAACATTTCTGTGCTTCAGTTTCCAGAGTTTGTGGCTTCTAAGATCTCTTCCAGCTCTAAATCTCTGTTCCAATGATCCTTTCTTGCTTTATCAGATTTTGTGAAAACATCATTAAAAGCAATGCCACCAAATCTCCTTTTTAACTTCCTATACAGAGACATGTATTCTCTACATTCTTCCCACATTCTCTTAAGGTAACAGAGCCCTCTGCACTGATTCTGCCAGGCAATACTCTTTCTTAAGGGCTAATACAATTTTGATAGATTCTCTTATCAATGCTTAGAGTTTTTGAAACCTTTTTCTTGGGGAGGGGTCACATACATGTATGATTGAGGTAGAGTTGAACTTAGTCAAGCAGTCAGGAGAAATGGAGTCCCAGATTGATCAATAACTCTCTGTATACTGTTGATCAAACCACTTAATCTTTTGATGTCTCAATATTTTCCTCTTTATAATGAAGGGTGGGGTGGACTAGGATATCTCTAGGGGTCACTTCCAGTTCTGACATTCTGAGGCTCTATGAAAGGGATATTTTATTCACACTGAGCTTTCATGTACTTCCCACGAGTGATGGATTGATATTTCCCATTTCCATTGCCATCCTTTTTGGGGATGGGGGAGAAGAGTATATTAAAATGATTCCCTCAAAAGTCTGTTTTAGAAACTGGAATAAAATATTTTTTTAAAAAGAGCTTAAGAAGGAAAACAAGGGGCTACCTTAGTTTGGGGAAAACCAGAGTGATTAGCCTACTTCATGGTAGTCTAGGGATTAATAATGACTGCATCAGAGAATGTCTCATCAATAGGTATAATGAACATCCACAAAATACCCATCAAGACATTGCAAATCTCTGTGTGTGTGGAGTTGGAATTGAAGTATAAGTGGAGTTGGGAGTCTGGAGACATTCTACTGAACTGCTTAAGAGTCATTTCTTTCCCAGCCATTTAAAAGTAATCAATGAGATTGGCAAGAGCAAGAGTTGTATTAATTTTCCATTTTGTAAATAAACATTTTCCTGCAAGCCCCACTTACTACCCAGAGAGCTGTATCCTTCAAGCTCCATTGTCAATGGCATTTGAAGCAATATCCAGCAGCAGTGGTCTTTAGCATTCTATGCAGTCAACTGAAAGCCACCCCCCTTTTCTCCCCCAGAATAGGACTTTGCATTGCAGAGAGAAACCTAAGACATACTGTAAAGTGTCATTTGGAAAACAAAGCTTGCAGGATCCAAGGGTGTATACTCTCTGCTCTGGTTAATAATGTTTTTCCCTGCTTTCCTTTTCTCCCCACAAAGCTGGCAGATGGAACAGTGCCATTAAGACACTGCCACATCATTGGAATTTATGTTTAAATAAATGGCGAATGGAGCCTATCTGGGGCTGCATTTTCTCAAAAAAGAACCACTAAATAATTCTTTCTAAGAGCGGCTGCATAATCAGCTGGAACTGGGGGTTCTTTCCTTGGGTATGTGGACAGGTCCTTTCCTCACAAGCACAGACACATACTCAATAGGAGGAAGACAAATACATTGTTTTTTGCATTTAAGCAAGACTGACAAAGAGTGAATTACTGCAAAATTATTCACACCTTCTTGGTTGTTAGAAAGGGACAAAGGGCAAGCATTCTCACAGCACCTAAGTGTGAATTACTATATAGCAAATTTAAGACACAACTTTATTCCACATGACAATTATAAATGTGCCCATATTAAATACTAACTGGATCCTGGGGCTATGAAGGACAATGCTTTTCCTTGGGGATTTGTAGTGGCAAATGAGAATGGGCTATTTCATAGCTCCATTTTTACCCACGGGATAAGTGAGTGTCCACTGTGAAATGAGAATGACTCTGAAGGCACACGATGTAAACACTCTTTTTATTCATTAAAGTGAATGATGTCACCAGTTAATAGAAGACCTGCTATGTGGAAAACTGGTTTTCTATTGATCACAAAGGTTAGACTCCAGTGCTATTTTGATACAACAGAATAGTTCATTGGATGCCTGTTTGGAGGTTAAAAGAAAAAAAAACTTAGAATATTAAATTTGCTCAAAGCTACCTTAGATCTGTCCCTTGCCAAGAGCAATCAAACAAAAAGGGAAGAAGAATCTTGGTTTTCTTTTCTTATTACTCTCTTCATTTCTCCTGTTGGCGTATCTGTGGGTTTTTGTTTTTTGTCTTTTGCTTCTCACCTCCATTGTGTTTTTACTACTCATCCCCCATTTCTCCCTTTCTTTGTCTGTTGTTTTCTCTTCAAACTGAAAAGAGCTAACTATTACTTCAAACAATTCCTCACTATCCTTCCTCTGCTGGTTTCTTTTTTATCTTGTGTGTGTGTGTGTGTGTGTGTGTTTAGAGTATTAATATTTTCACTGGCTTAACTTCACCATTCATTATAGTCATAACTAATCATCTAGGGAAGTGGCTTTATGTTCTACCAAGTCAGCTTTTCTCCTCAAGACCCAGTGATTGACAGCCAGGACTGCTGAGGGTGCTACTGAGTCAGCAAATGTACTGCAGAGATGAATAAACTATAAGAATAGCAAAAGCAGAAGTATGCTACTAAATGGTACTGGGAAAAGGGGAGCCCAAAATGATTTACTGATTTACTGAAAAACTAAAGAAGATGTGAACTGCCTGAAGGCTAGTTTCCTGAAATTTTGGGTTAACATCACTCCAATGCATTTTGGGCTTCTTGTATTTTACAAGTAGCAGCAGCAGAAGAAGAAGGAGGAGGAGGAGGAGAAAGAGGAGGAGAAGGAGAAAGAGGAGGAGGAGGAGAAGTAGTAGTAGTAGTAGTAGTAGTAGTACTAGTAGTACTAGTAGTACTAGCAGTACTAGTAGTAGCAGCAGCAGCAGCAGTAGTAGTAGCAGTAGTAGTAGTAGCAGTAGCAGTAGCAGCAGCAGCAACAGCAGCAACAGTAGCAGCAGAAGAAGAAGAAGGAGGAGGAGGAGGAAGAGTATAACACTATGTGCAAACCACTGTGCTAAGTGCTATACAATTAGTTTCATTTGATCTTCACAACTCTTTGAGGTAGGTGCTATTATTTCAAAGATGAAGAAACTAGAGCTAACAGAAATTAAATGATTTGTCCAAGGTCACACAGATAGTAAATATCTGAAGCAGATTTGAACTCAAGTCTTACTGACTTATTGCTCTATCCACTTCACTACCTGGCTGTCCCATATTACATTGACTCATTATACACATATCATGACCAATTTCAATTTTGCATAGAACTTTTATTTTTCCTTTTCAAAGGAATCATTCATGCATTGTTTTGTTTTAGCTCCACAACAGCCCTTTAAGGATCTTAAAAAGCTAGAAAACAAAACCAACCAAACAAAAAACAACTAGCAACATTAGCTTCAAAGGAAAGTATGTCCTTGTGAGTTCTTCAGTCTATTCTCATTGTGAGAAATAATGCCAGTGAGTCTGAGTCTATTGCTAAGAAGATACTGCTGAACAAGGCTTGAAATCAAATTAGCCAAGTCAAATATATGATATAAGAATATGTCTAGGTATAGTGGGCACAGAGCCACCATGTTTCCTCATCCAAGCCACACAGCTCCATAGAAGGTTACTCTAATGTCTATATGCTTGGTGTCAATAAAAATTTTATGGTGTTTATTTTAAGCAGAGCAGAGATTTGAGAAAAACATGAAAAACGTGAGGAATGGTTCTCTAAGAAAAGAGATGAGTCTTGGAAAAAAACATAGTATCATTAAAATGGGAAAATTCTAAGCAAATGTCTATTACTTCATTTTTTAAAAGCTTAATGTTATCTATTAAAGGCTAGTGGGGAAATGACTAAAACAAATTATTATATTATATTAATATCTATTCATTTCAAGAAATTGCTATTAATCAGTTTATACTTTTTCCTCCTGAATTCCAATCTCATAGCCTCACAGAATCATAGAATTGGAAGTAGAAAGGGGTCTCACAGGTTATCTGGTCCAAACTACACTTTGAAGCATAAATCATATTTAAAAATATCCATGATAACGGACTCTCTAGTTTCTCATCAAAAACTGATGAGGGGCGGCTAGGTGGCGCAGTGAATAGAGCACTAGCCCTGGAGTCAGGAGGACCTGAGTTCAAATCTGGCCTCATGCACTTCACACAAAAACTAGCCGTGTGACCTTGGGCAAGTCACTTAACCCCAACTGCCCTCCAAAAAGCAAAAAAAATAAAAATAAAAAATAAAATAAATTCCAGAAAAGAAAAAAAAAATAAAATCATTAAAAAAAACTGATGAGAAACTCACTAGCTTCAGAGGAAGCCTATTCCAGTGAATGAATGAATGAATGAATGAATGAATGAATGAATGAATGAGTACTTACTTATGTAGCAACCAAATTTGCCTTCCTGTTAATTCCCACCAAGAGGATTCATATTCTGCTTTCTGGGGGCTAGGAGAACAAATCCAATCCTCCATGAAATTTTTATCAGGCCAAACAAAATAAAAACACTTTAATTTATGTCCTGAGTCATTCAATAGGAACCCAGGGTTTCCATGCTTTCATTCCCATGAAGTTTAGAGTATCACTAATAATCAGAATTTTGGAAAATATAAATCCAAGTCTGATTCACTAACAATTATAAAATTAAAAAAAAAACTTCAACTGACTTGAGTAGCTGACACCCTAAATGACAGTGTTGACATCAACAAAGCCAGTGCACTGGTTTGAGTCTATGAAGATGAAATTCAGTGGTGATAAATGCAAGGTCTTATACTTCAGTATAAAAAATAAATGACCTTCAAAAGCCCAAGATGAAGGAAATATAGTTAGGCAGCTGTTGCTCTGTAAAAGATCTGGAGGTTTTAGTGGATTGTAAGCTCAATATAAATCAGCAGTAGGAATGGGCAGTCTAAAAAGCTAATGAGTTTTTTAAAAAAGACATAGCTTCTAGGTATAGAGTGACTATATTAGATGATGAGCTCCTCAGGTACTGGACTGACTTTTGCCTTTCTTTGTAAACCCAGCACTTATCACAGTGCCTGGCATAAAATAAGTGCTCAATAAATGTTTATTAACTGACTGGGTGGTAGTCTTTTTATTATCTGCTCTCATAATAAATGATATAGAATTTTGTATTTAGTTCTGGCACTGCAGTTTAATATGGACATCAAGAAATTCCAGAATGTTCAGGAAGGGCAAAAAGAATGGTGAAGAACCTTGACACTACATAAAGGTCAGTTAAAACAATGTGGTTATTAATTACTGAGAGTTTCATATCTGTCCTGTGCAGTCTCTCCCTGTAGAATGTTATTTGATGGGATCCTTTCTATCTTTCCTCTGAACTGTTTGAAACTTGCTTTCCCAAAATTTAGAACCCCTGCTATATGATTAACTTTCCTCTGCTAACAAACTCTGAGGGGTGGTATTCACTTCCCATGCCAAGGTTCCCATCATTTCCACCTCAATAACATCCCTATTATTAAGTATCTGGTCCAAAATAAATTGCCACTTACTAGTTCCCCTACTTTTTGAAGGATAAAATTAACTTTTAGATAAGTCAAGATTTTAACCAATATGTTTTTAACAGAGACAGACAGAAACACAGAGACACAAAAGTGGTATTTTCCCATGACAAAATCATTTCTTTTTTTCCTCTCTATTGTCTTTCACCCAAACATACTCTAACATCTAACCTACTTCTATCCCCATTTACCATTTCTTCACATGCATATACAGGTTTAATAAAACTTAATATTCAGTTTTATACTATGAGGATTTTTACCCCATTTTATTTTTAAAAGGTTTAATAAAGCTGTAATCTCATCATAGGTTTTAATATCCATGAAATGAAATTTCCCTGCTTATTTCAGGATATATAGATCATACTAATTGTTGTCTAAACTTTTTGCTTTGCTCATGGAAATCTGAAGTTCTACTGGCCTTTTCTTGATCTTTTCTACTTTGGACTTCACAGTTTTCTCAAGTTTTACTCTGCTTTCTGCACTGTAGTGATTCTGGGAGAGATGGAGACAGATGCTCTCTCACTCACACACACAGACAGAGCTCGAGAGAAGAGAGATTGAGAGACATGCAGAGACAGAGAGAGAGAGAGAGAGAGATAGAAGAGAGAGAGAAATTCATCAGTTTTTCTTCTTTTTGTCCTTTTCATTTTAAAATACTTTAAATTACATTTGAAAGATATCAGGAAAAAAACAGTCTTACTAGCCTTTTTAAGGAATACTTCATCTCTGGTCAGAGGACTGTTATTCTTGTCATTTAAGTAGTTGACAGAAATCCATTTTTTCAGCTAACTTTCATTTCCCAAATCAGCTTTTCTCTTTTTGTATGCTTTGTTTTTAATGGACAGCAGTGATGAAAACACCAACTATACCCATGTGTACTTAATTTTTCTGCCTAACACTGTGTATTCTTTGGCAATGAATTCTATGTTCCTTTAGACTGTGTCCTTGGAACCCACAAAAATGAACAGAAGTAGGTAGTACTCATACATTTTGTCAAATTTCAGAATGTTTCCTTTTATTACTTGGGTACATATTCAAGGGATACAGCAGATTCTTCTAGTGTTATTAAGAGTTCAGTGAAGGAATGACTCAATACACCCTAAGCAGAGAGTTACCAATCACCACTACACTTCCCTTCTTCCTCTGGCCCTTGCTGAATGATCTTTTATCTGGAAGCATATGTGGATTTATTTTTCTTATTCTTTAGAAAGCGTCTATCTTCTCCTTTCTCAGAAAAGTTAGTTCCTTCCTCCTTAGAAAAAAGCTCTCATTTATAAAGCTCCAAGTGTAAAGTATTCTTTCTTCCTTTTCCCTTCTGTGTGAAGTTGTTTCTTGGTTCAACCTCCTTCCAAAGGTCAAGTTTACCCTTAGATACTTCAGAATCTTGTTCTACAATTTTTTTTATCCAAATAAAGCTTCAGTTACATTTTTTTAAAGAAATTTTTTCATTCCATGATGACCTAAAGTATGAAGAAGCATTCCATGAACACTGTCACCTGCCTAGCACAAAGTAAACATTTAATGAATGCTTAACAGAATGACAGACAGGGAGACCATCTTTTGATTTGAACAAAGATCCACATAATCATGATTATCTTGCCCACATCTCTCCATTCTGTCTATAAATACAGCTTAAAAGAACTTTGTCAAATGCTTACCTGGAATCTGAAATCTGAGTATGTTGTGTCTATAGTGGTTTTTTTTCTGATACCATTCTAGTAAGCCTATCAAAAGAGGAGAGAGAGGGAAAGAGAAAGGGAGGAAGTGAGGGAACAAGAGAGAAAACAAAGGAAGGAAGGAAGGAAGGAAGGAAGGAAGGAGGGAACAAGGGAGAGAGGAAGGAATGGAGTTAGTCTGGCATGCTTACTTTGTAATGAAACCACATTGGACCTTAGTTGTCACCATTCCCTTTTTAAAAAGGTTTATAAATCAAATTTTTAATAATGTGTTTTAGAATTTTGCCCAAAATTAAAATCAAGGCTATTGATCCACAGTTTAAAGATTTTGTTGTAGTTGCTTTTTTTTGGAGACTGAATTTCCCTACTTTATCCTATCTGAAAATGCAGCAGCTACACAAAGGCTACTGCCACTGCTAATCAACTTGGAAGCTTCAACTTATTCCATTTCTAATTTGGGACAATTAAACCCTTTTTACACTGTCTGGTGGATCTCTGCTCTCAGGGACTCACCCACCATATTGGCATCATAGAGTACAGATATTCAATCAGCATTATTCCTACTGAAACTCAAACTCAAAACCATCAGCTTCAGTTTCCCCAGGAGCAGAGACTATAGGAGTGCACCACTTTAGCAAAAGGAAACACCTGTCCATCTTCTGGCATGTGACACCTAAACTCAGTCTGGCTCAGTTTCCTCAACTATAAAATGGGGGTAATAGCACCTACCCCACAAAATTGTTGAGAGGGGTAGAGATAAATGAGATAAAATTTGTAAAGCACTTAGCATAATGTCTGGTACATAGTAGGCTCTTAACGAATGCTTCCCTTCTCTTCCTTTATCTCTGATTTGTCAAATATCATCACCATCACAGGTATCACATCCACAGGTTTCTTTCAGTACTCTGATATAGAGGTCATTCACTGTGAACCTCCTCTGCTCCATTTTCTTCATTTCAAAGCTACTTGATACAATGATCATGATGATGATGATGATGATGATGATGATGATGATGATGACAAAACAATGACGATGACAATGGCATTTATATATAACATCCTCTATATGCCAGGCAATGTGCTAAATGCTTTACAAATATTATATTGTTTGATCTTCCCAAAAATCTCTGGGATATAGGCACTATTATTATCCTCACTTTATAGTTGAAAAGAGTGAGGTTGAGTGACTTGCCCAGAGTCACACAGCTAGAAAATGTCTGAGGCTGAATTTCAATTTAGATATTCCTAAACTGAGGCCTACTACTCTATCCGCTGTACCAAATAGTTGCCATTTTTCCCACTCTGTACTCTATTCCCCTAATCTCTGAAAAAAAATGACCCTTCTCAAGAAGAGAAGCCCTCTATATGCATACTTAGTCTCATTCCATAATCGTGTTATTTATTTTTGTTCTGTCCTTCTAAATCCAAAGATAACTTTTAGAAGGGAAAACAGAAGCAAAGTAAGTTTAGTAAATTCTGCTTTCTCTTTTAAAACTTTTATTGTCATTTAATCTATAACAAGAAGTTTCTTTATCCTTTCATTATAGTGGATAGAGTGTTAGAGTTGGAGTCAGAAGCATCTAGGTTCAAATTCCATCCCTGTCACTTAGTAGTTGTGTGATCAAGGGCAAACCATTTTTTAAAAATTATTATTTTTAATTAATCTTTTACTTATTTATTTTTAGTTTTCAACATTCATTTTCACAAAATTTTGAGTTACATATTTTCTCTCTGTCTTTCCCCAACTCCCCACCCCAAGGTATCAAGCCTACTGAATACCCCTTTCCCCAATCTGTTCTCTCTTATATCCTTACCCCTTCCCCCTCCCCAATTTTTCTAGTATGGCAAGATGGATTTCTACATACCGTGCCTGTATATTTTATTTCCCAGTTGCATGTAAAAAAACAATTTTTTTAACATTTGTTTTTAAAATTTTGATGTCCAGATTCTTTCCCTTCTTCCCTCCTCACCCACCCTCACTAGGAAGACAAGCAATTCAATATAAGTTGTACATGTGTACTTACATAAAATGCTTCCATAGTAGTTATATTGTGAAAGACTAACTGTATTTCCCTCCATCCCTATTCCACACCCCCTTATTCTATTTTCTACTTTGACTCTGTGCCTTTACAGAAGTGTTTGCTTCTTACTACCCTTTTCTCCAATATGCCCTTCCTTCTATCATCCCCCTCTCTTAATACCTTTCCCCTTACTTTCCTGTAGGGTTAAGATACCTAATTGAGGGTGTATGTTATTCCCTCCATAAGCCAAATTCGATGAGAATAAAGTTGTCCCATTCCCTTTCACCTTCCTGCTCTTCCCTTCCATTGTAAAAGTTTTCTCTTGCCTCTTTCATATGAGATAATTTACCCTATTATATTTCTCCCTTTCCTCTTCTCCCATTATATTCTTCTCTCACCTCTTAATTTTATTTTTTAGCTACCATCCCTTCCTATTCAACTCATTCTGTGCCTTCTCTCTCTCTCTCTCTCTCTCTCTCTCTCTCTCTCTCTCTCTCTGTCTCTGTCTCTCTCACTCTCTCTCTCTCTCTATATATATATATACACACATATACACAGTCTCATATATATTCATACACACATGAACCTTCCTATACATTTGTATGCATATATGTATGCGTGTGCATGTATACATACACATACACATATATCCCCTTCAACTACCCTTATACTGAGAAAATTCTCATGGGTTAAAATTGTTTTTTTATGTAGGAATGTAAATAGTCCAAATTTAATAAGTTCCTTATGACTTCTTTCCCCTGTTTACCTTCTTATGTTTCTCTTGCTTCTTGTATTTAAAAGTCAGATTTTCAACTTTTGTTTTTTTTTTTTATCAAGAATACCTGAAAGTCATCTGTTTCATTGAATAACCATATTTTTCCCTCAGGCATTATACTGAGTTTTGCTGGGCAGGTAATTCTTGGCTTTAATCCTAGCTCCTTTGACCTCCCAAATATCATATTCCAAGCCCTTCATCCCTTAATGTAAAAGCTGCTACATCTTGTGTTATCCTGATTGTGTTTCCACAATCCTGACAGCTTGTAATATTTTCTCCTTGACCTGGGAAATCTGGAATCTGGATATGATATTCCTAGGAGTTTTCTTTTTAGGATCTTTTTCAAGAGGTGATTGGTAAATTCTTTTTATTTTGCCCTCTAGTTCTAGAATATCAGGGCAATTTTCCTTGATAATTTCTTGAAAGATGGTATCTAGGCTTTTTTTATTATGGCTTTCAGGTAGTCCAATAATTTTTAAATTATCTCTCCTTCATCTATTTTCTAGGTCAGTGGTTTTTCCAGTGAGATATTTCATATTGCCTTCTATTTTTTCATTTGTTTGGATCTGTTTTATAGTATCTTGATTTCTCAATAAAGTCATAGGCTTCCATTTGCTCCAATCTAATTTTGAAGGAATTATTCTCTTGAGTGACTTTTTGAAATTCTTTTTCTGTCTGGCAAATTTGGTTTTTTAAGGCATTCTTTTTCTCCTTAGCTTTTTGGGCCTCTTCTGCCATTTGATTTAGTCTGTTTTTTAAAAGTGTTATTTTTTTCAGTCAGGCTGCTTATGCACATTTCATGATTTTCTTGCATCATTCTCATTTCTCTTTCTAATTTTTCCTCTACTTCTCTTACTTGATTTTCAAAATCCTTCTTGAGTTCCTCCATGGCCTATAACCAATTCATATTTTTCTTGGAAGCTTTTGATGCCAGAGTTTTGACTTTGTTGTCCTCTTCTGGTTCCATGTTTTGATCCTTTTTGTCCCCAAAAAAGAATTCTGTGATCCGATTGTGCTTCCTCTGCTTGCTCATCTTTCCAGCCAATTACTTGACTTTTGAGTTCTTTGCCATGGTAGAACTCTGCTTCCAGAGTGGAGAGAGATGTGTCCCAAATTTCTAGGATTTTCACAAATGTTGTTGGAGCTCTGGGGACGGTGCCCTCTCTACAGTCACCACAAGCTCTGGTACACTGGCATTTCTCACCCCAGGACCACCACTCAACATTGTGTCCCCAATCCAAGCAGGTAAAAGCAATAACAATTACTATCTAAATCGTCACTTGGTCCACCTACTATCTGCAGGCCAAAAGCTCCAGAGACAACCACACAGCAGCAGCTGCAGCTGATGGGCCTCTGCCATCTCTTCCCCTGGGGGCAGGGGCCAGACCACACTTTTCTTTTATCCAGTTCCAACAGAGTTCCATATTGACCTTTTATTTTCTCTTTGGAGTTTATGGGTTGAGAAGTCTGGAAATGGCCACAGCTGCTGGTGGTTCACTCTCCTGAAGTCTGCCTTGGACAGTCTGTGCTGCTGGTTCAGGGTCACCCTGCATCTTGACCCAAGTCACTCCTGCAGGACTGCTTAGCCCCCAGCCCTGTGTGATAGACCCTTCCTGCTGGCCTGACAGGCTGCCTTTAGTGGGAGATTTGTTTCTCTCTGTCACTTTGTGGGCTCTGTAGATCTAAAATTTGTTTAAAGTCATATTTTACAGGTATTGGATGTGGTTGGTGTGGGAGCTCACACGAGGTTCCGCTTTTACTCTGTCATCTTGGCTGTGCCCCACCCCTCCCAGGCACTTTTGTGCCTCAGTTTTCTCATATAAAATCAAAGTAAAAATACATATAAGAGTATATTTCCCAGTGTTGTTATGAGGGACAAATGAGATAATATATGCAAAGTCCCTAGAACATTTTAAGGTGTTATAAAAATTTCTGTTGATGTTGTTGCTATTGATATCATTTTTATTATTATATCTTACACTTTCTCTCAATTTAGTTTTTTTAATCCCTTTTTGTTACCATTACCATCAAATGATGCTACATTCATGACGAACTTTTTCTGTAACAATATTCCTATATTCTCATTTTAGTCTTTTATATTTATGCTGGTCTTTTATTCTAATTTCTGTACATAGGAATAATGATAGGGACTTGATCTGTTCCTTTACCAGTATGGGAAACTTCCAGGTACTGCCTCTACCAATGGAGGTTGGGATATTATCATTTCAGAAAGTTGCCTAGAACACTGAGAGATTAAGTGACTTGCCTAGGGTCACACAGCCAATATATGTCAGCAACATGACTCAAACTAGTAGAATTATGCCTGCCTTTTCTTGGAACCCTTTGAAATCTATGCTCCTCATTCTAGAATTCATGACAGACTATATCCAGCTTTCCTCTCCTCTATGATGGGAACCCTCAAGGTAACCATCATTTGTAGCTAGGCAAACTAATGTTTGAAGAGTTTGGGGTTAGAATCAAGATCAGAACTAATAATAATAATTCATATTTGTATAACACCTTTTAGTCTACAAAGAACTTTGCTATACCCCACTTGATCCTCACAATTCTGTGAGGTTGGTGCTATTATTACCCCCATGGTACAAATAAGGAAACTAAAGCTGATGAAGGTTAAATGATTTGCCCAGGATCATGCAGCTAGTAACTATCTGAGGCAAAATTTGATCCTGAGTCTAGGCCTAGCACTCTATCCACTCTTCAGCTTCCCTGAAATTTTCCTTATTACTTCTTCCACACTTTTAAGAGTACTTTTATAGTTAGACAAGTCCAAAATATGCCAGCAGCTCTGTCATTGACAGAGAGGGACCTTAAGGATTACAGAATCTCAAAATTGGAAGAGATATTCAAGATTGTCTAGTTCTATCAGTCCCTGAAACATATTTCCTTCTATAAAACACCAAAAGAATGACAATCCAACCTTTGCTCAAAGATTCAAATGGGGGAAATTCATTGGCTCTAAGGAGCTGTCCAATCATTTGAAATTCTCCATTATTTATTATATTATTATATTATTATATCATGCTTGGCTTGTAATATGATACCTAAAGACAGACGGGTGAATAGAGTTCTAGACCTGGAGTTAAGAAGACCAGAGTTCAAATTCTGACTCATATTAGGTATGACCCTGAGCAAGAAATTCAACTTCTATCTTCCTCCATTTCCTGATGCAAAATGGGGGATGATAATAGTACCTACATCACAGTGTTTCTATAAAGACTTGGCTTCAGAAACATCTAGTTCTGAATTCCACTCTGATCATGGTCAAGTCATTTTGGAAGACATATAAAGTACTTTTAAGTCCTTAAAGTACTATATAAATGCTCTTGGTGATGATGATGATCTTACTATTTCTTTCTTCTTTCCAGTATTACTTTTGTTCCTTTCTCCCCTAATCCTCACCCTAAACTCTTTATCATATTTTTCCTGCCCACTTCCAAGATTTTCTTCCATGAAAGGATCTTTTCATCATATAATGCTATTCTACCATATCTTATTGTTTGTTTGACAAGCAATTGACCAAGTAACATCCCTGTCCTACATACTATCCCAACAAGTGCCTGTGATGGAGAATTTACTACCTTATAGGTATCTCTGCTTCCTTTCGTTTACTCCTCATTCTCATTTCCTCTATATCAAACATGTCACAGCTCATCATTTCTATTTTCACAACTTCACAACATTCCTCATATGCTATTCTTCTTTCCATCACAAAGGTACCACGCTAGTTCAGATCCTCATGACCTCTTGGCTGGACTTTTGTAATAGCCTCCTAATTTGTATCTCTGTGTAAAATCTCTCCCACTCTCATCTGTAATCCACTTGGTAACTAACGAGATTTTCTTAAAGTATAAATTCAACCTTGTCATCTACCACCACCCCCACTTGACAAACTCAAGTGTTTTCCTAATACCACCAGGATCAAATATAAAGTCTTCTATTGGGCATTTAATCCTTCATAGCTTGAATACTTCCTATCATTCCAGTCTTCTTACATTTCACTCCTGTCTTTTCACTCTATAGTCCAGCCACAATGGTTTTCTTGTTTGTTTCTTGTAGACAACGTTCCATTTCCTTTCTCTGCGACTTTGCGCTAGCTCTACTCAATGCCAGGAATCTTCCCTTACCTCATCTCTAGCTCTTAGAACACCTGGCTACCTCTAAGACTCAATTCAAATGTTACCTTCTATTGGAGGTCTTTCCCATATTCCCTCTCTATTCTCATATTTGATAACACCTTCTTCTCTGAGATTAACTGCTTTTATCTATTCCATATATAGCATTTGGAAAATGTATTTAGAATAATTAGCACCCTCATAATACTGGTCATAATGTACAATTTAGGACTAATAAAACTGAATGCCAATAGATTTCAAAAGTATAAAAATAAAAAATTGTATATTAACAAAACATAGGACTATCATCTCAAAGCAGCCAAAACAAGATTCACACTCCCTTATCATAAAAAAGAGAAAGGATATTTATAAATGTTCTTAAAGTTAAAAACTTAGAGAAAACCTTCTGGTAAAAATAGATACCATCCCATATGGAAATAGTAAAGGCTGAAAATTGGTATAAGCAAGAGCATTTGTCAATTGTAACCAATACTGGTCTGCCTCTAGTTGAAACCTATGGGAAGTCTAAGATAAAGGAGTGTAATCACAAGGCCGTCCATGAGCAATATTCACATATACTCAGTCACCAATATGTAGACAAAGAAATGTGAAACAAATGACTGTCATATATATTTCTTTACAAAAACAGGGGTTTGGTGCTACAATATTGGATTATTGCTATCACAAAGCAATCCTTAAGGATATCATATTTATTAAGTGATGAATATTTTAAAAGAAAATGGTAGAAACAGTGTTATATCAATGCATATTCCAAAGATTCAGTACCTTCCAATACCTAGAAGATATTTTCAGGTGGCCAAAATTATACAACAGAAATTTACTTACTTTTATCAGTTAAGAAATGAAAAACTCCTTGTACTATAATTATAAACACTGAGAATTCACTAAGTAAATAATATGGAAATTAGACCATTATCACAATTAAAACTATTGGCTATAGTCATCTATGCCTATAAAATATATTGACTAATAATAATTTTAGAACAATGGTTTTAACAGATCTTGCCATAAGACAAGATCTCCAAAGTATATGAAATGAAATGCTCTCAAAATATAGAGTCTTGTAGCAGAAATTAAAACAAGGCAGGAATAGGGTGGACACAGCATTCCCATCTTCCTTTTTGTTGATTTATTTGCCCTAAAAAAATCATACCTCATACACATCAAATCTGTAGTTGACTAAAAGAAACTGGCACATTAATACTTTGTTGTAGGTGGAGTCATTCTAGAAAGCAATTATGACGTATGCTCCCGAGTTTCTAAATGATATATACACTCTGATCTAAAACCAGGGCTATTTCCAAAGAGATCAAAGAAAGAAGAAAAGAACTAACATGAGGGTGAATATTTATAGCAGCTCTTTTGTGGTAGCAAATAATGAGAAAATAAAATGGCACCCATTAATTGTTGAATGGCTGAACAAATTTATGGCACATAAATGGATTAAAATATGAACAAAAGAAATGAAAAAGGGGAAATTTCAGAGAGATTTGGAAAGTCACGTACAAATAGAGACACAATGAAGTGTGCAAAACCAAAACAATTCACACAATAACACTGTAAAGACAATCAACTATAAAAAAAACTTAAGAAACTTTGATTATTGCAATGACCAACCACAATTTCAGAGGACTGATACAAATCATTTCCTGAAATAAGAGATTACTTCAAAATGCAAAAGGACACATACATTTTTTTTAAGTGGTCAGTGTGGGAATTTGCTTCTTTTGACTAGGCATATTTGTCACCAATGTTTACTTTTTCGTTTTTCCCAATCAGGAAGGGCATTGGGAGGGAAAGAAAATAAATGTTTATTAATTGAAAAATAACCCCAAAATTCCAAAAATTTGACCTACAGCCCCCTTAGATATCACATAAGTCTTTATCTTTCAGATGCACATTTTGTACTCTAATTAATTTATATTAGGCTTCTTTAGACAGTAGATACTTAAATGCCATAGTGGATAGAATATTGGTCTTGGAATGAGAAAGACCTGAATTCAAATCCTTCCTTAGACACTTATTATATTTGTAACCCTTTGTAAGGTACTTAACCTTTCTCTGCCTCATTTCTTCATCTGCAAAATGGAAGAGTCAGATTTAGCAGGCCCTTTGGTCTCGCCCACCTCTAAATCTTATGAACTTATCTCCCAATATACTGTGAACTATTAGTTGCCAGATACTACGCTAAGTGCATTTTAACAATCACTTTGTTTCTTAGTAATTTTACAAATTTTATCTCACAGAACATAAGGATCTGTACATAGTCATTTCCCATAAATGTGTGTTGAATCACTGCTAAATTGAACCTAATAATATGGATAGCTAACTTTCCTGGAAAGCAAGTCATAGCTGTGAAAGGTGTGTGAGCATTAATGAGCTATAGCATCTTTCCAGGTTTTGAGCTCCTCGGAAAAGAGTTCTACCCAAGAACAAAGCAGCCCTTCGGTGACTACACCTGCTCCTAGCAAGCACTGGGCTCAGGAAGCTTCATTGAGATAGACTATAAAAGTAGTGCCAACACAGACAGCCCAAAAAGTATTATACAATCACAGACTGTTACTGAAACACTGAGCATGCTTAGCATCTTTGTGCTGTGTATGCTGCTGTGTAGCAACTCTGAGGAATGCCTGCCACCTTCTTCACCAGGATACAAAACCCTCGAATCTCAGCAATAACAGTGATAAAAACTCTTTTGCTTTTTATCTTCCTTTTTTTTCTTCAAAATTTGCCTGTTCATCTTGTTAACAAAAACTCTATTGTTTGGTACTCTCTTCATTTTTTTTTCAGCGCGGTGTCAGGTCTCTAAATAAAAAACATAGCAACTCATCCTCCAATGAAGAATGTTGGAATCCTAATATGAGTGTGGAAAACTGGCAAAAAAAACTGATTAAACAGACCTTCCCTCTTCCCCTCCCCACCCCCTTTAATGCCCCCTTTGCTTCATTTTATAGGAATTCTTCTTTGGTTTGCTGCCAAGGAAGACGCTTCTTGATTCGGCATTTGCTTCCTCTGGCTAGAAAGGCCTGTAAACACTCACCCAGTAGTATTTCTCATCTCAAAACCAGACATGTGCAAATCTCTGTGCGTGATAAAAAGGAACACAGTATCCACAAAGGTACCAGGCTCCATCTGGCAAAAACCACTGACCGTGAGAATACGAATAATCTGTTGTTGAACTTAAGGGACCTTTTGTTTTCATCTTTCTTTCTCTGCTTCCTTTTCCAATATGGATCTCTTAAGGAGGGTTGGCGAGGGTGAGGAGGAGGGAGAGAAAAGTAAAGGAAAACATCAAAGCCCCAAGGAGAATTTTGCAATGCAGAATGTGGGGAATAATCATTTGGAGTCAGGCTGAGCGGCTGAAGAGCTGATCTTTCCCAGTTCCTCCATCATTAAACAGAAGATTACTTGCCTGGATGGGAGAAGCAAAGGAAAACAGAAAACAGAAAACAAGCTCCTTCCCCCTCCCCCCCCCAAAAAAACTCACACTGCCTGGGAATTACACCACCTGAGGCTCTCAGGTGAAAAGCTAATGAATGAATCAAGTGAAATACATTATTACATCCTCTAACTGTTTGATTTGAGGGCAAATTTTATTAAATCCCAAACGAGATTACTTCCCGATCCTGAATAGAAGAGTTCAGCCCTCCCACCCCCAGGAAAAGCAAAAAAAAAGAAAAGAAAAGAAAAGAAAAAAACAACCAACTTCTGGGCAGCTCTGCTTATTTCTAAATGCAGTTTAAATATCTTCAAACTCTTGTTCTTGGGTGGCAAATTTTTCATGACTGGCACAAAGCAAGCACTTAATAAATGCTTCTTGGCTAACTTTTTAATGGAATATCCATCTACATCCTTATGGAACCACTCGTCATCCTTGTAATAAAACCTAGGTTTGCCTACAAGGATGAAATGGGCTAGGATTTCCCTTGAGAGAGAAAAAAATGTACCACCCTGTCTTGGTCCTGCAGTAGTTCTATGCCTTTACAAAATGTTCCCAAGAGGCAACATGGTGTAATGGATCTCAAAGAACTGCCAACTATTAGGAATACCTAGATTCAAGGTCTGCCTCCGACACCCTAGGTGAGTCTTTTAACCTCTCCCAGTCTCCAGCAATTCTCTAAGACTAGGAGGTACTGATCCTCATTGGTAGAAAACATCCCTAAGCTGAAACTCCCTAAACCAAAGAAATCACAGGGCATATAATAACAACAGCAAAGATATACAAAGTTGCCTTAGTATATCTCTTGAGTCATATTTATATTAATCGAATCACTTATAAATAAATGAAAAAAGTATTTGTTGTATTTATCATTTGTAAAGTTCTGTGCTAAGTTCAGAAAAGCAAAGACAGTCCCTGGCCCCAAGGAGCTTACATTCTAGTATGGAGACAACACATTTAGAGGAGCAGTGACCATGAAGGGGAACTTTTGGCCATAAAATTTCAGGGAAGATGCATAGAACCCTACTGGAATATGTTGGTATACCCTATCCAGTAACAAGACCAAGTTGATTTGATCAAGATTCTCGTTTATAGACCTTGTGGGTTGGGGGAGAGAGATGAGGAAAGGGAAGTAGAATGGGAAAGGAGTTGAAAGTCAACTGATGAACAGAGAAAAAGACTTTGTTATTTGCAATAAGAACATCCAATATGTCAGAGCATAACCTATAAGAGCACTCTGACTCTCTCACTTTTCTGAGGAGGAAACTCAAGTTCCTAGAGGTTAAATGACTTTTCTAGCATCACAAGGTCAATAATCTTGAAGGCAGGCTTTGAGTATAGGACTCCAGATCCAAAAGACTATCAAGTATGCTTTGCTTTATTTAAGATGAGTAGTACAGAATGCTATGGCACACAGATAAGTAAACAAATGATAAACACCTTCTATGGGCCCAACACTGTTTTGGCTGCTACAGGATATATATGAAATTATCCTCAGCATATAGTAGGATCAGACACATAGTTAAAAGGAAACTTACTTCTGGTGATAACCTTTATATCTTAGTATGGTCACAGTTATGAGCGAGTTTGCCTAAATAATAAGCCTTATGTGATCTTCACATTTCACCTTCATTCCTACTCTACAAGAGAAAGGTTTCTAGTACAGGCTTATTATGGCCCATCATAAAAATATATGTATTAAATATGAATATTCATACAACAAACATCTATGCAATCAACAAGTATTTATTAAATACCTACTATGTGCCAAGCACTATGTTGGGGATACAAATACAAAAAAATATAAAACAAAATCAACCAATTTGAAATCTCAAGGAGTGAGTATCTAAGGGTAAATCTGAATTCAGGTCTTTCTGACTCCAGGCCCAGCACTCTATACATGGAGCCATCTTTTCTTGTTGTTCTTCAGTCATTTCAGTTGTGTCTGACTCCTTGCGACCATATTTGGTGTCTTCTTTGCAAAGATATGGCACGATCTACCATTTTCTTCTCCAGTTCATTCTACAGATGAAGAAACTGAGGCGAATAGGACTAAGAGCCTTGCCCAGGGTCACACAGCCAGTAAGTTTCTGAGGCTGAATCTCAACTCCAGTCTTCCTGACTGTGGGCCCGGTACTCTATCCACTGCACCATCTAGGTGCCCTAGTCACATTATGTTATATGTATGTATGTATGTATGTATGTATGTGTATATATATGTATATATGCATATATCATATAGCTATTATATTTAAAATACTATAGTATATTAATATAAGTAAAATAACATGAATACATATTTATACAGAGTATCTAGCTATTTGTGATATATATACATATATATGACGAAGAAAATACGTGAACTATGAACAAACAGATAAATACATAAATTTGAGATAATGAATGGATGGAAGACATTGGCATTAAGTTAGATTGGGAAAGACTTGCTCTAGAAAGTGAGATTTTAACTGAGACTTGAAGGCAGACAAGGAAATCAGAAGGAGATGTTTAGGAAGGAAAGACTTTCAGACATGAGGGCACACAGTGAAAATGTACAAAGCTGTGAGGTGGAGTGTTGATGATACAGATGCATACGAATAGATACATGCACATTTTATATCTAGACTATGCATATATTTTATATACATGCATACACACTCACACATATATATACACACATATATAACATACCTACACATTATAACATTATATATATATGTATATGTATGTGTGTGTGTGTGTGTGTATATATATATATATGTATATATATACACATATATACAAATATACATATACACATACACATGTCTTCCTGGCCTCCAAAGCTCATGTCAATCTCTCCCCCTCTCTCTAACTCCCATTCTCATTATCTCTTGCTTTCTCTCATGTGTGAATGTGCATCTTTGTATGGATAGCCTCTTTTGTTGTTCAGTTATTTCAGTCATGTCTAATTCTTCTAGATTCCAATTGGAGTTTTCTTTGAAATTTACTTGAGTGGTTTGTCATTTGCTTCTCCAGAACATTGCCTTCTTACTCTCACCTCCCATATGCAATACATTGTCAAAACATACAAATTCTGTGTTTGTAGCATCTCTCAATCTACCCCTTTCTTTTTTCTGATACTCACCATCCTCGTGCAAGCCCTTACACCTAGACTGTTACAATCACGGGTCCCCCTTTATCAAGTGAGGACACTGGGTTAAACAGGGTTATATGACTTGCCCAGGGTCACACAGCCACTAAGTGTCCGAGGTTGGATTTGACTCCAGGTATGGGATTCTATCCACTGAGCCACCTAGCTAGCTGCCCATGGATAGGTTTTAGGAGACACTAAAAATACAACATCCAATCCAATTATTAAGGGACAAGGCATGTAAGTAAGATAATAATGAAAAAGCCAGATGCTAGCTTTGCTTATTAGATGAAAAGATCTCAATTTACATCAAACTGAGTTTGATGGGCAACATGGCATAACAGAAAGAGCATGGGCAGCTCTGGAGTCAGAAGATCTGGATCCTAATCCTTGCTCCATAGTATAGTAACAGAGTCACTTATAGTAACTACCTGTGTGGCCTTTGCCATGTCACAGTTACTTATAAACTCTCAGAGCTTCAGTTTCCTCCAACAAAGAGGTTGAACTAGATGGCCTTGAAAGTCCTTTACAACTCTTGCAGTTTTCATTCTCTCTCCTAATTTATCAGGAATGAGTTAGAATAGGATGTATATTTATATTCCTCCTACTCATCAGCATATCTATAGACTCATCAATGTAGGTAGTCTCTCAAACACTGTAGATTAAAACCTATCCATGCCTGCTCATTTTACGTGACTTTTCTCCAGGTCCTCCCATAAAATCCTTCATAAAAGGACCCCCCAACATCACAGGGATTCTTCTTTGCTTTCTCCTGACATTGTATATATACCACAGAAGCACACAAGCTTGTCCATCAATCTCTTCCTGCTCTAGTCACACATGATTAATCAAGGTATATATTGATAGTGTCAGGGGTCATTGCTCCCAAACATTTCCATAAACATCATTTAGCCACCCAAAGAGAGAGTAGATTTGGGGCTGTCAGTGGAGATGTGTGTGGGCTTGTGGGGAGGTGAATCGCTAAGAACGATACCCCATAGAGGGAAAAGAATCTACTTTGGGTCCGTTAATACTATACCACAAGAGGACACCAAACATTTTCAAAGAGGTATAAGATCAATGTCAGCTCCAGGCAAGGATTTAGGTAAATTTATTCTTAGTCTCAAAACCTTTACCATGGATTCAGTTCCAGCTCAGAACAGGGGAGAGGGAATAAAACAGCTGAAATTTGGGGAGTGAGCAAGAAGAAATTGGATAAAGTTCAGGGTCCAAACATGGCAAATGATGGTAATGGGGAAGATAAAGAAATAGGAAAGGCAAAGAAAGAATGAGCCAGTGCTGGCTGAACAATGCTGAATGATTGCATTATGTGCTATTTGAATGTATGCTACTATCTCTTAATTATTCCTGTCATTCCACTCATTGTTCCCTGACCTTCCCAGAGAACAGAAATAAATAGCCTGGCTACTTGAAGAAGCTGGATTCTGTCCCCTTGTTCCCCAATACAATTGTGCAAAATGCAGATGTCTGATAAGGCAGCTATTCTGAGCATCTGGAGACAAAAGAGACCCATTCCCCAGTAGTGGCTGTCCTTAGGAAAGCTTTTGAATCTACTCCCCTTTTGGCACTTCTCCAGCCATAGTAATGGGAGCTCAGGTGTCATCCTGAGCACCTGATGCTGGAAAAATCAGGTGAACAAGTCATGTTTACTCAGTTCTATTTCATCAAGAATACTGATTCCAAGGGAAAAAATGGCACTCAGTAAAGCATAATTAGAGGCACCCTTATCCTTTTCCACTTGAGTCTGTCCCTGGGCTGATAAGATTTTAAAGTCCTGCACAACCTGGATCCAACCTACCTTTCCAGGCTTACTCTACCTTATATGATTCAGCCAAATGGGTTTTCTTACTGAATATCATTATCTTTCCCCTCAAGCCCTCTTGTCTTCTGGAACTTTCCCGTTATTGTCAAGGGCATTACCACCACCCAAGTCACCCAAGCTCCCAACCTAGGTGTCATACCGCCTTCTCATTCTCACCTCCCATATGCAATCCGTTGTCAAAACACACAAATTCTGTGTTTATAGCATCTCTCAATCTGCGCCTTTCTCTTTTCTGACACTCACCAACCTTGTTCAAGCCCTTACTCCTAGACTACTACAATCACGGGTTCCCCTTCATCAAGTCTCTTCTACTCCCATCTATCCTTCAGTCAACTGTCAAATCATTTTTCCTAAAGGTCATGCCACTTTCCCCTAGTTGAGAAACAAATAAATGAATTCAATAAACTGTGTTGCTCTGCAGGGTGGAATATAAAATCCGCTGGTGTTCAAAGCCATTCATAGCATGTACCCCTCCAGCTTTTCTGGTCTTCTTATACCCTACTCGCCCACAGGAACTCTGAAAGTCAGTGACACTGGCCTTTATGCTGTTCCTCAAACAAAACACTATAGTACTCAATTCTGTACATTTTTACTACATGCCTTCACTATATGCACAGAAGTCTTTCCTTCCTAAAACCTTCCTCCTGGCTTCCTTCGAGTCCCAGTGAAAATTCCACTTTCTGTAAGAAGCTGTTCCCAATCTGCCATAATGCCAATATCTTCTCTCCATTGATGATCTCAAATTTATACCATCTGTATCATTTGTACAAAGTTGTTTCCTTCTTCATTAGAATGTGAGCTCCTTACAAGCAGAGATTGTCTTTTGCCTTTCTTTGTATCTCAAACACTTAGCATAGTAGTAGTTCAGGCACATAGTAGGAGCTTAATAAATTCATGCTGACTATTCCTCACATAAAGTATTCCATTTCCCATCTTTGTGCCTTTGCCCTGGCTGTTCCAATGACTAGATGCACACTCTTTTCACCTCTGCCTCTTAGAATGCCAAATTTCCTTCAACACAGTTCAAACACTTCTGATACAGAGCCTTTCCTAATCCTTCCAGCTGCCAGTGTATTGTAATGGGGATTTTTGATTCTTGACTTTTTAATCTTACCTGATCAAAACCCATCTCAAGAAATAATGTTGAGGAAAGGTCAGGGCCATTTCTCCTAGTTGAGAGGTTGTTGAGATGACCAAAACTGGTCCCATGAAATGTGAAAATTACTTAGTGCCTTAAACACTCCACAGATAAGAGGCATCTCAACTGTCCCTGACTCCCTGGCAACATGTAAATCTTCCTTCTCAATTAATCAGTTTGTGAATCCTCTAAATGTAGTTTAGTCTTGTTTCCTTAGGGAATATATGAGAATATGACTCTAACAGTTTGTTCAACTTATATGATTTTGAAGGAAATGTGCTGTCTTTTCTTTAACTATTGTAGCCTAAGAGGAATGTATACAGTTGCAACACATAAAATAATTATTCCTCTGTCATGATGTAATTTTGATAACGAGAAGGCCTTGTGAGAATTCTAATGGTTATTCAGGTCTTCTCTGATACCTGAACCTCTGCTTGACCATAATAATAAAAATTATGTTTTTTTCCTCTATAATTTCTGTTGTGGTAAATATTTTAGTAACAATTGTGCAGTATTTTAGAACCATATCACCCCAGGGACAGACTCAAGTGGAAGAGGATTGGGGTGTCTCTCATTATGCTTTGCTCTGAGTGCCATTTTTCTTCTTAGAATATATATTTGGTAGCACATGGATTCAGAGAGAAGATATTTCTCCCATAAAAGTTTATCTACATCTCCCTCCCCCAAGGTATCTTGTATTTATTTTGATTTTTTTCCTGGTATTTATTTAATCTGTGATAATAGATATGTGTATACCTATCTTTTTGGAGAACGTAAGCTTCTTGAAGGCAGGGGCAATTTCATTTCAAATGTGATAGCATGTAATGTCATTTGTAACCTTAAAATTATATATGTTATTTTTTATTATTAATTATTTATTACTATTATCATTATTTTGACCTTTTTATACCTAGAACCCAACACAGTACTTGGCACAGGGTAGGCAATTAATAAGTGCTTCTTGATTGATGGATAGATAAGTATATTTCAAAAGTAAAACATTATATTCTCCTAACACTATGATATATTAGACATGGGAATGGAATGCCAAGACACAGTGTACTATTAACAAAAGACTTCAGAGGAAACTTCATATTTTATCTGAAATATCTACTCAGAGACCTACCGCACTATAGAGCAGTGGTTCTCAACCTGTGGATTATGTTCAATTTGTAACAATGAAAATACATCCTCCATATCAGATAGATTCATAACAGTAGCAAAATTATAGTTATGAAGTAGCAACAAAAATAATTTTATGGTTGAGGGTCACCACAGCATGAAGAACTGTATTAAAGGGTCGTGGCATTACAAAGGTTGAGAACCACTGCTATAGAAGGTAGGGAGGGAAGTGCAGTGCATGTCCTAAATCTTAGAGAATTAGAGCTAAAAGTATATTAGGCTGGTATCTGATATTCTTTGGAAAAATCCTACAGCTGCTCAGTGAGAAGATCTGCCCCGGGGCTCGAGTAGAAAATGAAGATTAGAAGCTCTATCCCCAATGTAGGTTGGTCCTATCTTATAGAATAAGCAAAGATGTATCTCTCTTGCTCCTTGTAGAATCATTCAGTTCAAAGCAAATCACTACAGAGAAGTGGAATGACCCAGTTCTTCTAAGTGGTAGATAAGTGAATTTGAAGAATGAGGAGAGGAAGCCTAGCCAGGCAGGGCTAAATTTATTTTTAAAGGATCTAGGCTAATTTTAAATTTCACACTTCCAAACACCACTGAGATCTGTAGGGCAAACTGGCCAGAAGTAAATTAAAATACTACAAAGTCTTATGGGTGACAATTATTAAACCATACAGCTTGTATGTCCAGGTGTCAAATGATATCAGAGTTAATAGGTTCACCTGGAAAATTCATCCTTCTAACTAATTGCATATTAAAAATTTATGAGGCAGAATTAGGGATTGCCCTTTCAAAACTATGAAATATAGCCAATGAAATAATTGTTCCTTTATCCTCCTCTGTCCCTTCAACATGGCAAACAGTGAAAAGAGCACTAAATTTCATTTAAGTCAGAAGAACTAGGTTTGAATGTGAACTATTGCTGATTTTACCCAAATCTCTTAATCTCTCTATTCCTCAGTTTCCCCAGGGAGAAAGATCATAGTGGGGATTGAGAAATCTGGAAAATTCTGGATTTGAATACTGCCTCAGGCACTTACTAGCTGTGTGACTTTAGGCAACTCACTTAACTGTCAGTTATCTCATGTAAAAAATAGAGATTCATAATAGCATCTATCCTCAGCATTGTTGTGAGCGCTTTGTAAGCTTTCAGGAACCTTATTAATGGGAGCTGGAATTATCTGTGAAATGGAAATAATGATATCTGTGCTAACTTATCTCAATGTGCTGTTGTAAGAATCAAATGAGCCTATGGATATAAAAGAGCACTGTAAGCCAAGAAACATTAGGTAAATGTTAACTATTAGCTTTTTTAAATTCCTTTACATCTAATGTTATTTTCATCTCTCTACTAAATATCCTTCTCTTCTATTCTAATTTTCTGTATAATCTTATTATTATGTTGGGCATGGACAAAACATGTAGAATATTGGAATCAAAGACTTGAGACTAAATTTGGCCTGACATATAGCAGTAATGTGACTACCTGTCTGTCTCTGTCTCTCTGTTTATATCTCTTTCTCTTCCTTTTTTTTCTAATGGGTCTTTCTATCTTTTCTAGCCTAGACTAGAAATGTAGTATCCACTCATAGGTGTGATTTCTCTCCTGATGCGCATGGGAGCTTTGACCTGCTCTATTTCTGACCTAGGTCAGTTTGACCCTCCATAAATAGTTTAGTGCCCACTTTCACCCCTACCTTTGCTTCCAACAAACATCTCACTAAGTATCAGAATGAGTGTAGCTACCCATTTGGCTTAATTGATTGTATCTCAGAACCCCTGAACTCATGCAATCCAACAGTCTCATCCTTCCCAGTAGTTTGGATTATAAGTGTTCACCACTATGCCTGGCCCTGGCTGACTCTCCATTTATAAATAAGATGTTTCCTGGTCTGCACAGTGTTTCCATACTAAGAGTGCCTGCCCCACAGCAATGAAAACACAACAACAGCAAACATGAGCAAAGCCAATAACATCCTAAAGGAGCTCTCTAGGAGTTTGGTTTTCATTTATTCTGCCAGTCTATGACCTCACCTCATTAGCTTTTGGCTACCATAGTAGGCAGAGGTAAACTATTTGAGGGTAAACCCCTCAAATCCAATAGTAGTTTCAATGACCTAATAATATCTTTGTCTACTGTCAGGTAAGCCTCAAAGTTCAGGCAATTTCCCCAACAAGCTTATTGATTTTAGGGTCCTTCTCTATAGTTACATTCAATTTAAGTTTATTACAGAGAGTACAGAGGAAACTAAATGATCCCTGTTACATAGACATGTGCAGTCTCTAAATAGGTGGGTACAAGGTAGGTTCTTCTTGGCCTGTTTTGGAATTTCTTAAAACCATAATAGTGATTTGGGGCTGGAGCAGAAGCGGTTACTTCCCATGAAGTATACAGACTTCTTCAATGGGAGGGACCCTTCCTTTACTCAGCTCTATACTCCCTGTAAACTGTCACTAAAGCTTGGAATCCTAACCTGTGTTCTGTGGTCTTGTTTTGTTTTGTTTTTAATATTTTTATAGCTGCAATTAAAAATAAGTACTTTCCCTTATAATCCTATGCACTTTATTTTACACATTTACAATAATATCCTGAGGGATCCAAAGGCTTTACCAGATATGCAAAAGTCTTGACAACAAAAAATATCAAGAACTGGACTGGGGATTCATTGATCTAGGAAATTCCCTCTTCCAGAACAAGTAAACCCTTTCTTAGAAACTTAGTCGTACAGAGTTTATTGGGGCACTGAGTTTGGGTCACTTGCCCTAGCATCACCCAGCCACTATGCATTAGAATCAGGATTTCAACACAAGTCTTCCATATTCCAAGGCTGTCTCTCCTCCATCCATGATACCACAATGCCTTTTAAGTGCCTAATAGGTAGTAATAATATTAAACGTACAGTGCTTTAGGTTTTGCAAAGTGTTTCATGTACATTATTTTATTTGGTATCCACAACAACCCTATGATGTAGGCGTGTTATTATGCTCAAACCTACCTATGTTTCTTTACCCTTACCACCTTTCCCCCAGCTAACAAGTGTATGTACCTGCCTCCCTATCTTACACCTCTTGCTTTGAGTACTACAATTATTGTTTATAGGTTGCCCTCTTGTTCCACGCTGTCTCTGGGACAGCTCAGACCTACATACCCTACCCTGAGTACCATTACTACTTCTGTGTTGTCTTCTATAAGAATCAAATGAAGAGATAACATATCCAAAGTGTTTCTCAAAACTTGAAGTAGCACATAAACACTAGTTACCATCATCGTTACTTAGAATGTAAGCTTCTTGAACGCAAGAACTCCCTTCTGCATTTGTATTTCTCGATCAGCACAGTATAAATCACATAGTACAATTATTCATTTCATCTTTTACTCATTTGTTTTACAATTGAAGAACAAGTTGTTACATGAATTATTCAGGGCCGTGTATCAAGTATGTGCCATGGTCAGTGTTCAAATCCAGGTCCTCCTGAATTGAAGTCTAGAACCCAAGCTTCAAGTCCATCACTCCCTTCGTTGTGCCACGCTATTGTTGTGCTAACTGCTAGTTTATAAGATCAGAGACATGGAAGTGGAAAAGACCTTAGAAGGCATCTGTCCAGCTCCCTCATCTTACAAATAAGGAAACTGAGGCCCTAGAAACCATATGAATTGTCTGTGGGATTAAGAGGGAAGGTTTGACCACAGGTCCTCTGACTCCAGACTCATGGAGAGACACTTCTAAGTTCTCTAAGGAACTTAGAATCCAGCAGAGGAGATTAGAGATGTCCACAGATAAATAGAAAGGGGAGCTAGGCACCACAGTGGACAAGCATCAGGCCTGGAGTCTGAAAAACTTCAAGAGTTCAAATCTGACCTCAGACACTTAGTAGATGTGTGACCTTGGACAAGTCAGTTTACCCTTTTTTGCCTCAGCTTCCTCACCTATTAAAAAACAATGAGCTTGAAAAGAAAATGGCAAATCCCTCTAGTATCTTTACAAGAAAATTCCAAATGGGGTCATGAAGATTCAGACATAACAAAAATGACTTACAAAAGATAAATGGAACAAAAATTAGAATATGTGTGAATGCATACCAGAAGTATAAAAGGCAAGTAGAACAGATGAAGAACTCTCTATTACTCTATCCTTGTACCTAATAATATAATAACAATTGTAAGAGTAGGTATTATTATCCTTAAAGCTAATAGGCTTCTTCATCCATACCACCTTGTATCCAGCTGACATGACATATCCATCAACAATAAGAAGAGTAACAATAATAATTAACATTATCTGACACTCATATGATACCTTAAGGTTTCCAAAGTGTTCTACAATTATTATCTTATTTTATCCCTGTAGAAACCCTGTGAGGTAAGTATTATTGCCGTATTATTTTACAGATGAGAGACCCAAGGGAGGAAGAGGTTTAATGACTTACCCACAGCTAGTAGGTGGATGTATCAATAATGAGATATTCACAACACCCATGATGGTTATGAATATGCTGGTATGGTTTTGGATCACAAAATGTAGCAAACTCTCCACATGGAAGGCAGAACCAAGGTCTTTATTCAGAAACCATAACACTGAGT
>CM053593.1:331333504-331369660 GCA_028646575.1 Pseudocheirus occidentalis | reverse complement strand
ATAGTGCTTCTGCAGTATTCAAATGGTTTTCTCTTGGTAGCCTGTAATATTTTCTCCTTTAGCTGGGTATTCTGGAACCTGGCAATAACATTTCTAGGAGTTTTCTTTTGGGGATCTTTTTGAAAAGGTGATTGGTGAATTCTTTCAAGTTCTATTTTGCCCTCTGACTCTAAAACATCAGGGCAATTTTCTTTGAGGATTTCTTGAAGGATGCTTTCCAACTTATTTTTCTGGTCATGGGTTTCAGGTAGACCAATGATTTTCAAATTGTCTTTCCTCAATCTATTTTCCAGGTCAGTGGTTTTTTTCAAGGAGCTATTTCACATTGATTTCTATTTTTTCATTTCTTTGTAACTGCTTAATAGTATTTTGGTTTCTCATATAGTCATTAGCTTCCACTTGCTCCACTCTAATTCTGAAGGAATGATTCTCTTCAGAATGCTTTTGAGATTCTTTTTCCATCTGGGAAATTCGACTTTTTAAGGCATTCTTCTCCTCATTGGCTTTCTGAGCCTCTTTTGCAATTTGATTCAATCTATTTTTTAAAGTGTTGTTTTCTTCAGTCAGGTTGTTGATTCTCTTTCCATGGTTTTCTCACATCATTCTCATTTCTCTTCCCAATTTTTCCTCCACTTCTCTTATTTAGTTTTCAAAGTCCCTTTTTAGATTATCTATAGCTGCTAGGCATTCTTCAAGTGTCTTGGAAGCTGTTGGTGTGGGAGTTCTGACTGTGTTGTCTTCCTCCCATTCCATGCTTTGATCTTTTTTGTCCACAAAAAAGAATTCTAGAGTTTTATTGCTGTTCTTATTTTGCTTCCTTTTCCTCATGTTGGCCAGTCAATTAATTGGTTGGGTTTTTTTTTTACCTGTGTGAAACTCTGCTTCCAGGGGGGAAAGCTCTGTTCCAAATCGTCAGGGTTTTCCCAGCTGCCGGAGCTATTGGGAGGGGTATTGCCGCCTCCCCTAACTTTGGCTTGCTGAAAGTGCTCCCCAGGACCACCACCCAAGACCATGATCTAGATCCACATTGCTCGAAGCAAGAGCACTTGGCCCTGATCAATCAACTCAGCCCCGCTGCAAGATCCACAGGCCATGGGCTCTGAATCAGCCCAGTGGGGGCATCCTGCATTACAGCATTTTCTTCCCTTCCCCCACTGCTTCTTTGCTCCGGGGATAGATTGGCTGAACTGCTTTTCCTCCCCCAATTTTAACCTGAAAGCTTCACTCATTTTCACTGACCTTTAATCCTGCCTTATGCAGATTGCTACAGGTGCTTTAGATCTTCTCTGAAGTAGTCTCACTCTGTGGCTTGGGAGGCTCGGCTCCTCCCGGCCTCCCTGGAGCCTGGCCACATGGCAGTTTCAGGCTAGGCTAGTCTCAGCTCCCGGTCTGGGATGAGCCCCTCCTGCCAGCTGCCTTTCTCTAATCCCTATTTTTCACACCTTTCTTTAATCCCTATTTTTCACACCTTGGTAGATGTGAGGTTCTGGAGGCTGTATCTCTTCTCTCTTGTAGACTGGCTGAGGCTTGGCTTGGCTCCTTCCTACCATCCTGGGGCCTGGCCGTGGTTTTGGTTTCAAGCTGGGTCAGCCTCAGCTCCTGCCCTGCTGCAATGATCCCCTGCTGCTGAGCTGCCTTCTGCGAGAGATGTATTTTTTGAGTTTGAGAGTCCTGGAATTTGTCCAGGGTCATATTTTTATGAGTGTTTTGGGTGGCTGTGTGGGAGCTGTGGGACGCTGCTGCTTATATGCCGCCATCTTGGCTCCACCCCCAGAACTTGAGTGCTGAGAATTTAAATGATTTGCCTTAGGTCTCATAGCCAGAATATGTCAGAGGCAAGTCTTGAACCCAGCATTCCTTAGTTCTAAGGTTAGCTCTTTATCTACTTCTCCTGCCCTACAAAGGCAAAAATGAAGCAGTCCACAGTTACATTCTGTGGAAAGAAAAAGAAGATATATGTGAATATGAATATTATCATATGTATATTCAATAAATGCAAAATAAACACAAGGTAACTTTGGGGAGCAAATATGGGAAGCATGTACAGCACAGAAAGTCTCATAGGGGAGGACTTCAAACTAAGTTTTGAAAGAATCTGGGGAGTCTAACCATGGAAGCAATAAACATGAGTTTAGACAGAGTTCAGGAGATAGTGGAGGATAGAAGCGTCTAACATGGTATAGTCCATGGGTTCACAAAGAGCAGGGCACAACTGAATGGTTGAACAACAATGGCGGATTCTAACAGCTAAAGCAAATAAAAATTGCAGATTTAAAAAAAGGTTTAGAAGAACTCTCATCTAGAAAACAATGACAAGCCACGATATTGTCAAGAATAGAGAGTTAATTAAGAAACGTGTTACAATGATATTGAGAAAATTGGCACATTTTCTTTCCAGATTGATGGCTATACAACTCAGGTATAAGCTTGTTCAAAAGATCATGGGTACTGTGAGAAAGTCATTGATGTTCTGTGTAATCACTAAATCAAAACCCAAGGAAAGAGATATTTTATTTTCTAATGTGTGTATCGAGAGTATAGCGTTGTGGATGTAAACAAATCTCAGAAAAAGCCACTTCATGACATAGACTGTGAAATTCCTGTACTTATTTCTGAAGGATATAAAAAAATCAGATGGCAAAAGTCCCTCTGATATGTATGATGCCCTTAAGTTTTCAAAGCACTTTCAAATCCATTAGTTCATTTGATTTTAACCTTATAAGATAGATCAAGCATTTTACTGATAAAATAATTATAATAAAATAGTAATAAGGATAATAACTAACATTTCTGATCCTTTGTGGGTTTGCAATATGCTTTACTCACAAACAACCAGGAAGGTAGCTAATATAGTTATATGTTATCCCTATTTTAAGATGATGAAACTGAGATTCAGACAATTAAAGAATTGCCCATGGCCATAGTAATAATAATAACAAAAATAAGGCTATAATATTTTTTTCTAAATAGAACTGAGAATGGGTCACAAAGTAAGCAAGGATTAAAACCGAATCATCCCATTAATTACTTTTCATGTGAATAGATGAAGTCAGGTTAATATGATTCCACTAAAACAAATTAAATAACTACATTGTGTAGAATTTTTTCTCTGATGCTATCAAAATGTTATTTGGACTCAATAAGTGAAAATTCTTAATACACACAAAGGAAAGATAAAGTTTTGAATATAGACATTATTTTAAACCAATAGATGAAAATGATACCTCCAAATGCTTTGTTCTCATCTAGAAAAACACTAAGCATGTGGATATCAAGGAGGAGGTAATGGCTGAATACATTATAAGACTATTTGCAAGGGTCATATGAATAACAATACGGTAGAACAGACATTTTCTCTGGTCCTCACAAACTCTCAAAAGTCTCTTAACTAATAATTATTCTCAAGTAGTAAAGTAATTATTCTTAAGAAGTAGAAGTCTTGGTCTATGCAGAACAAGACACCAGGAAGCTGAACAAGATAATAGCCTAACAAATTACCAATAAAGAAGGATAATTTCTAATCACTAATCTACTCATGTAGCACCCCTTTCTCTACTAGTCCCCACGTTCTGCAGGACTATGCAACCTGACTGTCAGGCTTGTGCTCTGAGATCCACTCATCCTATCTGTTCCTACTGCTTCAGTCTCTGGCAGCACACATAGCCCCTTGCAGAAGAGGGGGAGATATAAGAAAATAGAATCATGTTCTTCCTGCTTCAGTAGTGTTTAGCACTGCTTAGCACAAGGACTGGAACATTGAACCAGTCACTCTGTGGAGATGCACAAGGCCTGAAGGAAAGGAGGCTAGAATCTAGCTGGGGCCAAATCTTTCTCCCTAAGAAGTCACTTAGGGAAGGGAGGTAAATGAAAAGTTAATTACTCAATATAAGAGGAGGCAGACGTAGCTTTGAGGACTATAACTCCGGAGACCTACCATCAAAATAAGAAGAGTCATAAAAAATAGAAAAATATAAGGAAAAATTATTTAAATTACTAAAGATGTTGAGAAGAAAACCCAGTTAAAAACCTTAACAATCAGGAAATAAACCAAAAAGAAGGATATTAAAATTAAAAAAGAAGATGGCCACCAAGTCATCTAAATGGGTCCAAATACAATTGAACCAAAACCTGACGAAAGGAAGAAACCTGCAGATTTCCAAGAGAGCATGTAAACATAGTGGAATTTTCCCAAATGGGTCAAGTGAAATGTAAATTATAGATAATAAAATTTATGGCTAGCACAGCAGAAATAATTGGCAAAATAGTCAGTGTTGGAGATGTGGAAGATAGGTATAATAGATCATTGTTGGTAGAAGCATGAATCAGCATAACCATTTTGTAAAGCAATTTAATTCTAATGATAATTAGTAACAAAACAATTATTCATGTACTGTTTTCATGTTTGCAAAGAATATGTTGGCTCTTTTGATCTTCACAAAAAAACCTGTGAGATAATTGCTATTATTATCCCCATTTTACACCTGGGGAACCTGAAACTGAGAATGTTTGAGTGATTTGTTCAGGGTCACACAACTAGTAAATGTTTGAGGCTGGATTTGTACTCAGATCTTCCTGATTCCAGTTTCAGCGTTTTACACACCATCCCCTTAGTTGCCAGAATTATGCAAAAATAAATAATTAATTAGGCAACCAAAGTGAGTTTCTGTATGCTTTGACTCAGAGACTCCACCACTAACCATATGCCTCAAGGATGTCATCAATGAGAAAAATGTCACATAGATACTAACACCAGTCCTACTTGCCATAGCAAAAAATTGTAAATAAAGTAAACATCTATCAACTAGGGAATGACTAAATATTAACATAATGAATTATTACTATTTTAAAAGAAGCAAAGATTATAACTACAGAGAAGCATAGAAAGACATATGAACTGATATAATGTGAAGTAAGCAAAGATTTAAAAAACCCACAAGGTACCAAAACAATGAAAATGGAAAGAACCACCACAAATCAACTGAAAGTAAAAGCTTCAGAATCAAAAAGAACAAATGTGGTTTCCAAGAATAAATGTGAGAAGATACTTGCCCCAACTCCCTTGCAAAGGAGGAAGATCCATGGATCCATTGGGACATTGCATGTATTTTCAGATATCTTATGGATTGATTAATTTGCTGAATTTTTTCTTTTCTTTTCCTTTATTTTTTTATTTAGTGCCATGATGTTAATAGATGTTATCATTCCAAATACTAATAATCTCCAAACTATGGGTAAGAAAAAGCTTTGAGGATGTAATGACTTGACTCAGATCAAAATGGTGTGGTAATAGGAGATGTTACATATCATCCCTCTTCTCACTCTGTCTCTAGAACTTCATTGAGGATGATCTCAATCTCAGATCCATAAAGGATGAGATTGTACCATGATGCTTTTTTTCAATTATGAAGTGGTTAAGATCCAAAAATGGAACCAAAAGTCTCTCAAATGCATGAAATTCATATAAGCTCAGCCACAAATATGTCACAAAGAAGCACTGAACAAACTACTAAATCATACAAATTTGTTTATGGAAACAGGGGGATTCATTGATGACAATTTAGGACCATACCATTGTCAGGAGAAAATTACAGAATGGCTGTCTTTAAAGATACTGGACAAAATATTCATGACATGCTCATGTGCTGCAAATGTATAAAATGTACTCAAGTATAAGTGTACATTTGTTGTCTATGTGGAGAATTGTTTTCTGTTTAAAATATAATCGTCATTATAGGGTTCATTTGTAAAAAAGTTTTTCAGGGTGGGCAGTTTGAGTCCATTTTGGTTCTGCCTAGTCTCAAACATATTACCATTTATCCAGAGTAGAACAAAGCCTGCCTTTCTAATTAAATGAGGAGTTCAACCAAAGTATCACAGTAATTACTTAATGTGCATAGATAACTTCAAACTGTAGAGCACCCTTAAAAACATCAGTCTTTTCATTTTGTGGAATCTTTCTCCAATAATATTATGATGTCATTTAGACATAAGTATATTCTTAATATACACTAAGAAACTGAAGGCTCCATTTATGGATCTTGAGATCATGTCAAAAAGGAAGAAAATCCCTGCTCTCTAGTACCTCACATTCTAATGGAGAAGACAACATATAAAGGAAATTTCATCAGCTAGTCATTTGAAAAAAATCTCCAAGGTCGTTATGTTACAGTCATAAAACAGATGGTAATGCATATTATTTAATGTAATGTCCACAGATAAAACAACATCTATCTCTTAGGTTGAACCATTTCATGGTAAAAGGGGCTCTGGTGGTGATGACTTTCTTCTATGAATCTTCAATAACTAATACCCAACAGCCTATTGAGGAAGTGGGTGATGCAGTACCTGCAGAAGCACTGATCCCAAGAGTTGCTTTCCTGGATGATCAATGTAAAGGTTGGACTGGAAGCAGAGCTAACTATTATTATCAAAATTGGGGGACTTACTTGTCTATTTGTGGCAGTTGATCATTAGTTGGCAGGGATTTTGGCAGGGTTGGCAGGTCCTTTCTCTACCCGATGGCTGTGAGGGACAGGTCAGAAGCAAGGCCAGTGGTCTGTCTGGGTGGCCCTGCTTTCTTGGGGCTCCTGAGATTAAGGTCTTGAGATGTCTCCATCAGGGTCTAACAATAGAAGATAATAAACATGTGGACCTGTCGAGAGCTCAGAAATAATTTCTTCTTTTCTTTCCTTCATGATCTTCATTTAGAAAAAGTAAAAGTTGTTGTCCCTGTGGTTGTAACCAATTACTAACAGGTCTGTTTGCTCCCAGATTCACTTCTCTGAACCCATGTGCAACATAATTTCCAAGTCAATAGTCTTCTGGCAGAGATATGATTGTGTACCTTCCCTCCTCAGAAATCTTCAGTGGTTTCTTATTACATCTCCATCCCAAGACACCATGGCTGTGTGTTGTCCACACGGCTGTGTCTCAGGCCTTGAAGCATACACACCCTCTTGGGCCCAAAGCTAAGTAAGAATAATATAGTTAAAGAAATTAATACCATAATATCAGTTTCAATATATACACTTGGCATTATAAAAAGGACAATACCAGACGTAGAAAGCATCTTCACAGAAAACAACTTGACCCATCACCCAATATTTTTCCTGATATTCACATAGAACATTCGGCAACTTTGTTTTAGTCATTGACTTTATTCCCTATATTTGGGGAAATCTAACCACAAGGAGAGTGAAACTCCCGACAACGGATAGTAACCCAAAGAGAAAGACAGAAGGCTCATACTCTTTAGGCCAGACATTCAGCATTTGATCTGCTCCTTCTAAGCCCAGGGTCTCTGTGTTGGACTCTGGGCCACAAGTTCCATAAAAATCCCTTTATTTTTCTTCCTTCTGTTTTCATCAACAAATGAAGCTACTTTCTTCTTTGAAACAAAGTTGCTATTTAGTATTTTCTTTTGGTTTTGTGGTAGTCTTCTTTCTACTTGAAAAAGCAGTGAGAATGTCTTGAGACATCGAGGTACTTCTCAGGCTTTCAGGAAACATTTTTAGGGAAAACCAGAGAGCACTTAACATAGTAACAAGTTGCTCCACTCCACGAAGTAATATGAAATAAGACACAAGGAGTAGAGTGGGAACAGGAAATGCCTGAAACATCTTGAGAAAGTAAGAAGAGTAGAGGAAAGAGAAGGTAGAAATGAAAGCAGGGAGGCCCATCAGAGTTCTTCAGTGCCTTTGAATGTTAAGCTCTAAGGTGAGTTTCAGGACATGAAGTTTGCATTTAACAACACAAGAAAGACAAATCTTTGGGAAGTGTTGTAGAAATAAATAATTATGGTTGGACATATTATAGTGTTGGGCTCAGGGGGAAAAAGGCAAGGAAAAATCAGGTCTTTAGCCTACTGGTATAGTATTCCTACAAAAACTATTCTGGGTTATGCTTTCCTAAAATTCACTGTACATAGAACAAGAAATCCTAGGAAATATGATCACTCAGATTTATAAAAGGAAGAAATCTTTCATTTATTTAGTCCAAGGGTGGGGAACCTGAGGTCTCAAGGCCCATGTGGCTTTCTAGGTCCTTGGATGCAGCCTTTTGACTGAGTCCAAGTTTTACAGAACAAACCCTTTTATTAAGGGCATTTGTTCTGTGAAGTTTGTAGTCAAAGGGCTGCATTTGAGGAACCTCAAGTACCCTCAAGGCCACAGGTTCTCCCACCCTCATTTAGTCCAATCTTCTCATTCTGAAAGTAAAGAAATGGAGGCCTAGTAAAGTTAAATGACTTTTGCAAGGCCCTACAGAGATTCCAATGTGAATTATTTCACTACAAATCTAATGTTTTTTTTCTAATCTATCTCTCCACTTTTCTGCTTTTGTTATAGTGACAAAGGAGAAGAAAATAATAAAATTCCAGCCCCCACGGCATCTCTACCCAAAGAACAAGGCTAAAATTGTTGCTACTCCACTCAGCCATCTTTTTTTTTTTAAGTGCCCAAATAAGTCTGGATAGAGACAAGTCTTGTGACATTAATCCATTTATAATACAGGATAACTGACCTTATTCCTTGAACATAGAGAGAAACATTAAGCCAATTATTCCCAAGCTCTATGTGGTGATGCCATGCCTTTTATTCTCCAACAATAACAGAAAAATATCCCTTGCACTTTTCATAAGACAATCTATGCAACTAATTTCCTTAGCTCAAGTGTTCAGAGAACCTAAGGAATATATTAAAATTTTACAAAATACAAAGAAATGTTGAAGCCTAACAAATAAAGTATTATAAAATTCTTTATAAATTTACATTCATGTATAATAAAATATTTACCTCAAAATATTAATTTGATAGGCAGACTCAAATTTTAGTGTGAAATTTCTCAAAACATTCATTCATCAGTCATTTTTCTACTAATAATCCCTTTTTCCTTTTTAAATTAATTATTTTATTTATTTTCTTGTTCACATCATTCATTTCCATGAGATTTTCTCCCCGTCTTTCACCTACCCACAACCCCAGAACAGTGATCCCAATGTAAAGTACCTCCCCTAATCTGTTCTCTCCTATGTCTTCCTCCAATGCCCCTCTATCTTTCTGGTACAGCAGGGTGAGTGTCCCTGCCTCAGTACCTGTATATCTTAATTCCCAGTTGCATGTAGTTAATAAAAATTATATATAATATACACACACACATACCACACACACACAGATATATATATATTAACATTTGATTGTAGAACTTTAAATTCTAGATTCTTTCGTTTCCTCCCTTGTCACCCACCCCCACTGGAAGGACAAGCAATTCAATGCAGGCTGTACATGTGTAATTACGCAGGACATCTCCACAGTGGACATATTGTGAGACACTGATTATATGTTCCTCCTTCCTATCCCACCCCCCACCCTTGTTCTATTCTCTACCCTGTCCCTGTCCCTTTACTGAAGTATGTACTTCCAGCAACCTTCCCCCCGACCCTGCCCTCCCCTCCATCATCCCACCTCTCATCCCCATCCCCCTACTCTCCTGAGTGGCATGATACCCAGTTTAGTTTATATCATTCCTTCCCTAAGAAAAATTCAATGAGAGTAGAGTTGACCCTTTCCCTTTTGCTTTCGTGTCCTTCCTCTCCATTGTAACAGTTATCCCTTCCCTCTTCTATATGAGATGATTAACCCCTTTTTGTCTCTCCCCATCTCCTCTCATTCTAATCCTCTCCCACCTCATAATTTCACCTTTTAAAGTATCATCCCTTCCTATTCAATTGATCCTATGCCTTCTATGAACTCATATACGCACATACTCAGATATGTATGGATACACATATATACCTTCCTACATAGACATATGTGTAGGTATACATATTTATACACACACACATATTTGTATTCCCTTTACTTACCCTCATACTAAGAAAAGTTTCATAAGTTACTATTATCATTTTTCCATATTGGCATGTAAATAGTTCAATTTTGCTGAATTCCTTATGATTTCTTTCCCATGTTTACCTTCTCATGTTTCTTGGGTTTGAATGTCAAATTTTCTGTTCAGTTCTGGTTTTTTCAGTAAGAGTGCTTGAAAGTCTTCCACCTCACTGAATGACCATATTTTCCTCTGGAACATTTTACTCAATTTTGCTGGGTAGGTCATTCTTGGTTTTAATCCTAGCTTCTTTGATCTTCAGAATATCATATTCCAGGCCCTGCAATACCTCAGTGTAGAAGCTGCCAGATCCTGGGTTATCCTAATTGTGTTTCCATAGTATCCAAATTGCTTCCTCTTGACAGCCTATCATATTTAATCCTTGCTCTGGGCACTCCAGAACCTGGCTATAACGTTTCTAGGAGTTTTCTTTTGGGAATCTTTTTCAAGAGGTGATTGGTCAATTCTTTCAAGTTGTATTTTGCCCTCTGATTCTAAAATATCAGGGCAATTTTCCTTAAGAATTTCTTGAAGGATGCTTTCTAAGCTCTTTTTTATTGTGGCTTTCAAGTATTTCCAATAATTTTTAAATTATCTCTCCTGGATCTATTTTCCAGGTCTGTGGTTTTTTCAAGGAGATATTTCACATTGCCTTCTATTTTTTTCATTTGTTTGTATCTCTTTACTAGTATCTTGATTTCTCATAAAGTAATTTGCTTCCATTTGCTCCACTCATTCTGAAGGCATTATTCTCTTCAGAATGCTTTTGAGATTCTTTTTCCATCTGGCAAATTCAACTTTTTAAGGCATTCTTCTCCTCATTGGATTTTTGGACCTCTTTTGCCATTTGAGTTAATCTGTTCTTTAAGATGTTATTTTCTTCAGTCAGGTTGTTGACTCTCTTTTCGTGATTTTCTCGCATCATTCTCATTTCTCTTCCTAATTTTTCCTACATTTCTCTTATTTGGTTTTCAAAGTCCTTTTTAAGCCAATATATGGCTTGTAGGCAATCTTCATGTTTCTTGGAAACATTTGGTGTAGGAGTTCTGACTGTGTTGTCTTCCTTCCATTCCATGCTTTAATCCTTTCTTTCCCCAAAAAAAGATTCTAGAGTTTCATTAATGTTCTTACTTCACTTCCTTTCCTGGCTCATATTGGCCAGTCAATTAATTGCTTGATTTTTTAGCTCTGTGGAACTCTGCTTCCAGGGGGGAAAGCTCTGTCCAAAAATCACTGGGGTTTTCACAGCTGCCAGAGTTATTAGGGGTGTGCTGCAGTTCCCACCAGCTTTGGTTCACTGAAAATGCACTCCAGGGCCACCACCCAAGACCATGATCTGGATCCAGGCCGCTCCACACAAGAGCACTTGGCCTCTGAACAATTGCTTGGCTCCCTTGCAATCTGCAGGCTGGGAGCTCTGAAGAAGCCAGGTGGAAGCGGCTGCCATTTCTGCCACTACTGCCACTTCTGATGCTTCCTTGCCCTGGGGGCAGTTTGACCACACAGCTTTTCTCCCCCACATTTAGCTGAATTCCACTAACCTTTCTCTTAGTCTTTATTTCTCCTAGCTTGATAAATCTGGAAACTGCCACAGCTGCTGCTGATCTTCTCTCCTCCAGCTGCAGCTCTTCCTGGCTGCCCTGGGGCCAGGCCATGGTTTCAGGATGGGCTAATTTTCAGCTCCCAGACTGCTGTGATGAGCCCTTTGTGCCTAGCTGCCTTCAGAGAGAGATGTGTTTTCTGTATTTTTGTGAGTTTGGGAGCCCTAAAATTTATTTAGAGTCATATTTTATGGGTTTTTGAGGTGGCTATGTGGGAACTGTGAAACCTTGCTGCTTCTTTGCCACCATCTTGGCTCCACATCCCCCCCCCATAATCCTTTTTTCAACTACTAATTGAGATCAATGTTTTATAATGTCTACCACAGAAAATCCTATTTCACACAACGTTACAAATAGTAGTAAAATGTATATTCCTTTTGTTGTTGTTGTTGGAATTGAGAACTTTTTATTCACCTGCAGGGAAAACATAATAAAATTTTCAGGTTCAAGACTTGTTTCAATGTGCTATCATAAGACAAGTCTGTAAAAGGTTTCTGAATGTGTAACAACCAATAATTAATTAAAAATCAAATGTGTAATGAATCCAAGGTGTTTCCAGTAGCACTTGCCCATGTTGCATCATGCAACTTCACTGAGCCTTGGTTCTGAACACAAAGCAGGAGCACTTTGCATTGTGAATGCCCTCAGGTCCTATAATGCCAATGAATGCTGCTAAAATACAAAAAGGGGTCATGAGTGGAAAAAGTTTAAGAAGCCCTTTCTTATAGCACAATATAGTATTCTTTTACAATCATATTCCCCAACCTGTTCAGTCATTCGCCATTTGATGGACACATCCCCTCAATTTCCAGTTCTTAGCCACCACAAAAAGAGCTACTATTTTTTTTGCACACATAGGTCTTCTTTTTCTTTAATAGCTTTGGGATACAGAACTAATAGTAGTACTGCTAGGTCAAAGGGTATGCAGTTTTATAACTTTTTGACCACAGTTCCAAATTGTTCTCTAGAAGAATTGGATCAGTTCAACTCTACCAACAGTGCATCAGTATCCTAATCATTCTATGTCCCTTCCAACATTTATCATTTTTCTTTTCTATCATGTTAGACCAGTGGTTCTGAACCTTCCTAATGCTGGGACCCTTTAATATAGTTCCTCATGTTGTGATGACCCCCAGCCAGAAAATTACTTTTGTTGCTATTCCATAACTGTAATTTTGCTACTGTTATGAATCAATCTGATATGCAGGATTTATTTTCATTATTACAAACTGAACATGACCCACAGGCTGAGAATGGCTGTGTTAGACAATCTGGTGGATATGAGGTGGTACTTCAAATATATACCTCAGAATTGTTTTAATTTGCATTTCCCTAATCAATAGTAACTTAGAGCACTTTTTCATATGACTATAGAAGCTTTGATTTCTTCTTCTTAAAACTGCCTTTTCATATACTTTGACCACTCGTCAATAGAGAAAAGACGTGTGTGTGTGTGTGCGCGCACGCGCATGTGTGTATGTATATACGCATATGTGTGTATGTATGTATAGACTAATTCATTATATACTTGAGAAATGAGGCTTTTATCAGTAAGACTTGCCATAAAAATTTTTCCCAGTTTTTTTGCTTTCCTTCTAAACTTGGTTGTATTTGGTTTTGTTTATTCACACCCTTTTTAATTTGATGTAATCAAAATTATTCATTTTACTTCTCTTGTTCATCATTAATTCTTCCCTTCTTCATAGATCTTACAGGTAATATTTTTCTGTTCTCCCACGATTTGTTTATGATATCACCCTTTATGTCTAATCATGTACCCATTTTGACCTTAACCTGATATATGGTGTGGGACATTGATCTATACCAAGTTTCTGATAAACTACTTTCTGGTTTTCCCAGCAATTTTTATCACATGGTGAATTCTTTTCCCAAAAGTTTGGAACTTTGGGTTAATCAAACACTAGATTACTGTGGCCATTTACTACCATATATTATGCACTAATCTATTCCACTGATTCATTCTTCTATTTCTTAGCCACTACCAGATTGTTTCTATGATTACTGCTTTGTAACACAGTTTGAAATCCAGTATTCTTCAGCCACCTTTCTTCACATATTTTTCACAGATTCACTTGATATTCTTCACCTTTTGTTTTTCCAGATGAATTTTATTATTTTTTTCTGGATTTATAAAGTTTATTTGGTAATTTGGTTGGTATGGCACCAAATAAGTAAATTAATTTAGGTGGAATTGTAATTTTTATTATATTGGCTCAGTCTGTTATAGGTCCTCTTGAGCAATTAATATTTCTCCAATTGTTTGGATCTGTCTTTATTTATATGAAAAAGGTTTTTGCAATTGTGTTCAAATAGTACCTGTGGTTTTCTGCTAAATCTTATGTGATCCTGACTGTGTCTCCACAATATTTGAATTGTTTCCTTTGGCTTGATGCAATATTTCCTTCTTGATCTTGTTGCTCTGCACTGAGGGACTGAAGGGCCTGGAATATGATATTCTGAAGATCAAAGGAGCTAGGATTAAAACTAAGAATGACCTACCCAGCAAAATTGAGTATAATGTTCCAGGGGAAAATATGGTCATTCAGTGAGGTGGAGGACTTTCAAGCACTCTTGCTGAATTAATTTGGTTAAAATATTCCTGGGATTTTTCATTTTGAGATATCTTTTAGAAGTTGATTAGCATTTCTATTTTATTGTGTGATTCTTAGATCTTAGGACAGTTTTACTCAGTAGTTTCTTAAAATATGATTTCTAGCCTCTTTTATTTGATAATGGCTTTCAGATAGTCAGATAATTCTTAAATTATTTCTCCTTGATTTATTTTCCATGTCAGTTGTTTTTCTGATGAGATATTTCACATTTTTTCTATTTCTTCATTCTTTTGATTTTGTCTTATTGTTTATTGTTGTCTCATGGAGTCATTAACTTGTACTTGCCCATTTATAATTTTTAAGGAATTATTTTATTTGGTGAGTTTTTGTACCTCTTTTTCCATTTTGGCAAATTCTGCTTTTTTAGGAATTATATTCAGTGCATTTTGTGCCTCTTTAACACTATTTCATTGATGTTTTTTAAGATGTTATTTTCTTCAGTATTCTTGTGCCTTTATTAACCATTTTTTACTCTCTTTTCGTAGCATTCTTGAATCACTCATTTATTTTCCCAATTTTTTTCTCCACCTCTTTTATTTAACTTTTAAAATCCTTTTAAAATTTTCCAGAAATTCTTGTTTTGCTCGTGTTCAATTCACTTTTTTTTTTCTTTAAGGAATTGCTTGTATCTGTTTTGACACTGATTTCTTCTGAATTTGTCTTGACCTTCCCTATCACCATAGTAGATTGTTACAGTCAGATTCTTTTTGTTGTTTGCTCATTTTCCCATTTTATTTCTTTACTTTTAACTTAGTGTTAAAATTGAACTCTGCTCCCAGGGTAGAGAGGACACTGTCCCAAGCTTCAAATTTTTTTTGCACTGTTATTTTCAGAGTTAGTTCTGGGGGTCTTTAAGATTTCAGTATTTCCAAGGTGGCATGATTCAAGGAAAGGTGTGGTTATTGCTCTCCTGGCCTATGTTCTGGTCTTTACCCAGGAAAGTGCCTTGCTCTTCTGTAGCCATAAGTGCTAGCACTCCTCTTCACCCTAGAACTGTAACCAGGCCCCCTGTTCTCATGGAGGAGGAAAGCTCTAGTTCAAAGCCTAGAACTGGGACTGGAACCCCTGCTTCCTTGTGTGCTACCACAAGCACTCTTCTGTGTCCTGGAAATATGACAAAGGCTTCTGATCACAAGCTCTAGTGATCCTCTTCACCCTGGAACTGTGAGCCAAAACTGTGTTTAGGCAATGCAACAGGGTCTTCCGTCTAGTGCCCTTGTAATCTCTTTTTGACCAGTTGTCTGACCCCCTTACCATCTCTGGGTTGAGAACTCCCAAAGCCACCACTGCTGCTGTCGCAGCTACCTCCAAGATCTATTGCCAGTGTTACCACCACATGTGCTCCACACCTTCCCACCCCCATTATCACAGACATCTCCTACTGACTTTGTAGGTTGTCTTGTAATGGAAAGATATCTCATCCTGACCTTTTATTGGCTCTCTCATTTCAGAACTGATTTTAAGCCTTATTTTAAAGTTGTCTCAAGCAGAATGTTTAGAGAGTTCAACTGAGTTGTTGCCTGTACTTTGCCATCTTGTGTCCAGCCTATGTTTAATTTTTAAAGGTGAAATCATGTCCTTTCACTAAATATTTAACTGGTTTGAAAAGAAAAATCCAATGAAGCAATTAAATTGACTTAGGAACACCTGAGTACAAATTCCACTTCAGATACTCAGTAGCTTTGAGACCCTTGGCAAGTCATTTAACATCTTTGTGTTCCAATGTCCTATCTGTAAGGTAAATGCATTAGACTGTGTCATCTCTAAGGTTTTTTTCAGCACGAAATCTGTTACCTTGTGATCATTTTCTTTTTAAAAAAAAATCCATCAATTATACCAAACAGTTATCGTGATATGTTTGCCATTAATATATTTGTCCATTTCAAAGCCTTTTATATGAGTTTCAACAATAAATTGTGTGTGTGTGATGGGGATCTGGAGAAAGCCATATCGTACTTGCTATTTACATAATGAAATTAGTATCTCATTATAATTGAGTTTCTGTTGCATCATTACAATGCAATACAAAATAGGAAAACCCCAGTCTCCAAATTCATCAAACACAAAAGTATTTAGATGTGTGGGCAATTCTCCATCAAATGGCATTACCTACAAGAAGAACCACTCAAAGCTGTATTGCAAGCAACAATTCTAACTTTTCAATAACTACAGGTAGCATCAACATCTCTTCTATGGAAAGAAACTTTTTATAATTAATATTCTGTAATGATGAATGTAATCTATTTGATGTCATAGACCCTTTTAAAATGTTTCTGCATAATTAAAAATATCTAATTTTCTCTAGAAAATGTCTTTGCTATTGTCAATGTATTTTTCATGTATACTTTCAAGACATAATTTCAATTTACTAGGCTTTGTGGTTTTTTACATGAGAAACATTCATACAAACCATACAAAATGGTCTTTCCTTTATCAATAATAGTATTTATTTATTCTCAATTAAAAACATTTATTAAGTTCTTATTGTGCCAGGTACTCTACTGAAGTTCAAATACAAAAGTGAGACAGTCTCTGCCACTCAGAAGAATATATTCTAATACAGTAAACAACACATCAAAGGGAATGGTGATCAGAAAAGGTAGTTATTGTCTGGACAGTCACAGACATGGTGATTGAAATTATAGGACAGACCACTGACATTCCTTTTCCAGAGGCAATGATAGTGATGATCTTTTTATAGTTCTTAAAGCAAGAAGTAGAATGAAGTGGGGGGGGGGGGAGTGAGGGGCAGGAGGAGAGGTTAATATCCTGAGTGGCACAGTCCCAGAGAAAGCCCAGATAAGAGCACTATAGGTCCTTATGGGTATGGCTTCTGATGAATAAAGTATGGAGTATGATAGAGTATAGAGTATGAAGTATCAACAAGGACTTTTTGCTCTGCATTTCTGTATTTCTGTGATGTAAACTGCCTTTAATGACTTTGTAGACCATTCCTTATAGTTTCCAGTTGAATTTTTCTTCAAACCGGTTTTGTATTGACCCATTGAAAAGTGACATTATTTTACTTTTTAAAATTAATGGAAATAGAGTTAAGAAATTTAATTTTAAAATAATTATGGGGGCGGAGCAAAGATGGCAGAGGAAAAGCAAGGACTTGTTTGAGCTCTCCTCCAAACCCCACCAAATACCTGCAAAATTGACTCTAAACAGATTCTAGAGCTACATAATCCACAAAATGACAGAGTGAAACCAATCTCCAGCCCAAGACAGTTTGGAAAATCAACAGGAATGGTAAATAGCAGTGTGATGGGAGTGGAAGGCAGTCTGGTGTGGGCTGTGCCAGCAGAGACAGGGCCAGAGCAAGCCTCAAGGGACTGAATTATTGGCACTTGTGACAGTTTCCAGACCTTTCAACCCACAAAGACTGAAGATAGCATAGAAGTTCAGTGGGAAAATTGTGTGGGACCTGCATGAAAGAGGAGCACAGATTGCCTCTTTTGTCATTTGGGTTAGTCTATTTTTAAGGTCGTATTTTCTTTGGTATTTTTTGGGTCTTCTTTAGTAAGCTGTTAACTCATTTTTCATGATTTTCTTGCATCACTCTCATTTCTCTTCCCAATTTTTCCTCTATTTCTCTTTCTTGACTTTCAAAATCCTTTTTGAGGTCCTCCATGGCCTGCAACTAATTCATATTTTTCTTAGAGGCTTTTAGTGTAGGAGCTTTGATTATGTTGTGTTCTTCTGGTTGTGTTTTGATCTTCTTTGTCATCAAAGTAATATTTTACAGTCTGAGGTTTTTTTTATGCTGTTTGCTTATCTTTCCAGCCAAATACTTGACTTTTTAACTCTTTGTCGAGGCAGGACTCTGCTTCCAATGGGAGTGGGGTGGCATGGGTGTACTGTCCCAGAATTCATGGGTTTTATATCAGCAGCTGAATCCCTCATCATCTAGGGGCCCAGAGCTCTGAAAGAAGCTGCCACTTCTGCCACCCCAGGCCTAGGGTGGGCTGTTCTCCTCTTTCACCCAGGTCCCACAGAGTTTTCCCACTGACCTTCCACACTGTTGTAGGCATTTGTGGGTTGAGAAGTCTGGAAACTCCCACAACTATCAGTGAGTCAGTCCCCTGAGGCCTGTTCCAGCCCCTTCGGTGCTTGGCTGATGAGGTCTACACCAAACTGCACTCCATTCCCAGGCTGGTGTGATGTACCATTCCTGTCAACCTTACATGCTGTCTTGGGCTTCAGATGTGTTTCACTCTGTCATTTTGTGCATTCTGTAGCTTTAGAATTTGTTTAGAGCCATTTTTTTTACAAAGGTTTGAAGAAGAGCTCAAAACAAGTCACTACTCTTACTCCAACATCTTGGCTCCATCCCCTCTTTGGGTATAATTATCACATTACTCAAAAATAATATTATATGGTCTCCTCTAGACCAACTATCCCCAATTCCTCCAATTGTTCCTGAACTGTTCCATGAACTCAAGGCCATGCATAATGCCCTTTTCTGGATTGTCTCCTAAAATATAGCATTTTAAACTGAACCCAGTACTCCAGACAGTCTGAATCTTCTTATTTTCCCTTATTATAGCCTTTAACTTGGAGCAGTCTGACTTTTTTGGCTGGCATGCACCGTTAACTCACATAGAAGTGGAAGTCAACAGCAGCAACTTGAGATCTTTTTCAGATGAACTAATTAGCCATATCTCCTCATCCTGCTTTAGTGAAGCTGACATTGGTATTGAAGAGCAAGAAATTGCACTGATTACAATTAAATTTCATGTTATGAGATTTATATGATGTCATGTAACATTGAAACTTTTAAGAAAGGTGTTATAATATTATCTAGACCTTCCTTTTTCAAGGCTAGTCCTTTCTTCATCGTGCCAAGCCATTCATCTTCCTCATCACCACCACCACTACCACCACCACCATCTTTTATTTGATAGAGTCCAGTTATAAATGACCTTTGAAAAATGGCTATAATTTTGTGTAAGGTCTTGTAAGCTTAAAATTCAAAGGACTATTGTGTGGGTGAGTAAAAAGGTTATTTTTTTGTAGCTGAATGAAAGTTTTAGTATATAAACTCATAGAATTAAAAAGTAGTATTGTTATGGTCATTGTTTGCTTCTATTTCCATTTTGTTTTTATTATTAAATTCAAAAAGCATTTCAAAAATTCCCACTGCCCTGGCAAGGTTCTAAGTTTTAGACATATAAAGACAAAACTGAAATAGTCCTTGAGTTCAATGAACTTTCATTCTACTTAGGGCAAAGGAAACCATACATAAATAAGTAAATACAAACTATACATATCTTTTGGATCATTCTTTTTATTTCATTAGTATAGGAAACCCCTGGTGAGGAAACTTCTTCTTTCAATGTAGGTCAGCACTTACCCTGCAATTAATATTCTTAGAGAATTGCCTGGCAATTTTTGGATGAAGAAACTAAAGCTAACTGTAGTCATATGAAAAAAATGCTCTAAATCACTATTATTAGAGAAATGCAAATTAAAACAACCCTGAGTTCTATCAGATTGACTGGCATGACAAAATAGGAAAATGATAAATATCGAAGAAGATGTGGGAAAATTGGAACACTAATGCATTGTTAGGGGAGTTGTTAACTGATCCAACCATTCTGGAAGGCAATTTGAAACTATTCCCAGAGGGCTACAAAACTGAATATCCTTTGATCCAGCAATGTGACTACTAGGTTTGTATCCAAAGAGATCATATGAAAGGGAACAGGACTATATGCACAAAAATGTTTCTAGCAGCTCTTTTAGTGACAGTAAAGAATTGGAAAATGAAGAGATGCCCATCAATTGGGCAATGACTGAACAAGCTGTTGTATATGAATGCAATGGACTGCTATTGTGCTATAAGAAATGGTGAGCAGGGAGATTTCTGAAAAACCTGAAAGACTTGTATGAACTGATGCATGAGCAAAATAGGCATTTAAAAGATGATCTTGGTACAATGATTGATGTCTCTAGTTACTATTATTGAAGTCTTGTTTGTTTTTGCCTCAATCTTTTGCAATGTCTGGTGGAAGTTTCTACATGAATAAGTCAAACCGCATATTCCCAGGAAAACATTGCGCACACTAACAGCAACATTGTGCAACAACTGACTTTGTTAGATTAGCTCTTCTGAGCAATGCAATGATTCCAGAAGATTCATAATGGAAAATGCTGTCCACATCCAGAGAAAGAACTATGGGGTCTGAATACAGATGGAAGCATACTGTTTTCTCTTCTTTTTTTCTCATGGTTTTTCCCTTTTGCTCTGATTCTTCTTTCACAACATGACTAATGTGGAAATATGTTTAATATGGTTGTATGTATATAGCCTATATCAAATTGCTTGCTGTCTTTGGGAGGGGGGAGAAAAGGGAAAGGGTAAAATTTAGAACTCAAAATCTTATAAAAGTGAATACTGAAAACTAAAGTAAGTAAACAAATTTTTTAAATGAAAAATAGAGAATTGCCTGAGACATTGAGAATTTAAATGCCTTAGGCAATCATATAGTTAATATGGGATGATATAAATTCATCATATGCAACTAAGAATACAGTTAACACATTTGAACACATTCTAGGCAGGCACACAGGAAATGAAATACCTTATACATGCAACAGTAAGCAGGTCAATTGAGCTAAATATAGAACACATTAAGAGGAGTAGTGAAATCAGCCTGGATTGTTGAGTTGCAGCAATATTGGTTAAAAAAAAAAAACTTTAAATATCAGAGGCAGTTCTCCTCCTCCTCCTCCTCCTCCTCCTTTTCCTACTAGGTTCCACCCTTTTCAAGAGTATAGGAAATTAAAATTGCCTTCAGATTGGAATCTATTAAAGAAATACCACAAGTTAGAATAGAAGTTCCTTGAGGCAAAGACTATTTCATTTTGTCTTCATATCCTCAGTATCTAGCACATTTCCTTGTACAAAATGGGCATTTAAAAGATGATATTGATATACTGGTTGATTTCTTGAGTTATTGTTCAAGTCTTGTTTGTTTGTTTTTGCCTCACTCTCTTACAAAGTCTAGTGGAAGTTTCCACATGAATAAGTCAAACTGCATATTCCCAGACTAGCTCTCAGCAATAATAGGTGCATAGGGAGGCATTTACGGTGAAAAGAGTGAAGGACTCAGAGGAGCTGGGTTATAGGCCTGAATCTTTGAGAAAATAAAAATACATGGCTAACCATAGTTTTGTGTTGATATCAGAAATTCACCATGACAATACAATTCCTATGCCCTGTAGTGGTGTGAAGATGACTCTAGTTTTAAGAAGGATATTTCAGCAGAGTAGAAGTTATAGACAGTACTATCAAATGGCAAATGGCTTAGAGCTTGGACTCACCAATGAACTGGTGAGAAAGGTTAATTTAAATGTTGGCCAAAGAGTGATGAGTTTTTATGTCACAGGAACTTATGAAGACCATCTACTAAGGTATTAAGGAAGTACAACCTGCATCAGTAAAGGGAGCATCCACATTGATAAAAACACAACTACATGAGATACTAAAGTAAGTCATCAACCTAACAAGAGCAAGATCGATGAGACCTTCAACATTACATATCCCTGGACTCAATTACTCTGGATGAATCTTATCCTGGAAATTACATTAAGAATAAAACAGAAGCAAGACGTCCATTGTTCAGGCAAGAGACAATGTAAACTAGATTGGAGTAAGAAGATTATTTTAGCAATTTAGACTTAGGAAAACCAAGGAAAAAGAGTAAGAGACGGCCTAGGAAAAGACCAAATATGTAATAAGAATAAAAAAATTATCCAAGACCAAACATAAGAAATGTTAACAGAAAGAAAGGTACAGGACTACCAGAAAATGCCTGGATGTGGGCAGAGAAGAATTCAGCAAAGAAAGAAAATATCTTTTGAAGATGGGGGCACAAGAAGAGAAATCATCAATCAGTCATACTTTAAGATATTGATGGAACTGTCATAAAACTTCACAATCCACAGTGAACCACCTTTGTCACCCAGAGGCAATAGCTCCTAGGAGGAAAAAAAAACAATGCTAAATCATAAGGTGAAAGAAAACATAGGGGAGAGCGAATACCTGTCTGACAGCCCCAAAGGCAGAGTGAAAATGCAAATCACTGGCTTGATGGGAAGTGATAGCATTACTAATTTGAAATGTCAGTCGAGAATGCTTCATTAAAGAAATTGTTTCACACACACACACATACATACATACATACACATACACACACACACACCATCATTGCCACTGTCTGAATTTTTAACTGCAGAAATTAATGAAAGGAAATGAAAGAAATGAAAAGAAGTGGCAATCCTACCATGCCAACCTGTTGTGGATGATGAATGATGTAATGATGTCAATTAAGGAAAAGATCTTTATCCCTGCTCTAAACCTCTAATCCTAAAGGGATATGACTTTTTTCAATACCATTCATCCAATGAGTACCTGCAGCCCTCCTATCTTGATAACTGTCATTGGTGGGCATGGTTTGAAATTCTCAACAGTTAGAGAAAAAAACCACCTCAAAACCATTCTCTTGCCCCCATTATTCAAATGATACTAAAACACTGCAGAAATCTCACCTTTAATTATTCCTACTATATGCCTCCCCTGATCTTACTTAGGTGCCACTGAAGAGACAGAGGAAGTCAAGTGTGGCTGATGCCATCCCATGGATCATTTGTGGAGATGTACCTGTGTCCTGACCATTTCTAGTGGATCACATGTGGTCCACTGAGTCAACAGGGTCCACTACAAATTGATATTACCTCATCTTACTAGGCCCTCATTTTTTCTTCTCCCTACTTGATCTTCTATACCAGTAACTACACCAACTATTCCATACCTTCTCTCCTCAAGTCTCTTTTACATTACCCTCTGTTCTCTCTCTTTGTTCAGGTCCTTGCCTTATAGGGAAAATTTATTCACCATCAGCTTTCTTTTCTTTCCTTTTCTACACCCCAGAGCCAGTAACATTATCTCTCATTTTTCCTCTTTTACTCCAATTCTCTGATAAAGAGGTGGCCCTTCTCTTTCCCATAGCCAGCCCTTCTGTATGTATACTTGATCCTATCCCCTTCCATATTCTGTAGCAGATCACTCCCACAATCATCACCTCTCTTCCTTTTTTTTTATTTAGAGAAACATTGCATCTTTATTCAAGATAGTTTTTTCTTTAACTTTTCTTCCTTTTTTGGTTTATGTCATTCATTTCCACAAGATTTTGAGTTACAAATTTTCTCCCCATCTTTCCCCTAGCCACCACCCCAAAATAGCAATCCCACTGTATGCCCCCTTCCCCCAATCTGCTCTCTCCTATATCCTCCCCTATCACTCCTATGACTTTCTGGTAAGGTAAGATGGATTTCTCTATCCCAGTGCCTGTATATCTTATTTCCCAGTTGCATGTAAATAATAATAATAATAATAATACATATATATTTTTATCATTTGATTTTAGAACTTTAAATTCTAGATTCTTTCCATTCCTCCTTTGTCAGCCACCTCCACTGGAAAGTCAGGTAATTCAATCCAGGCCATAAATGTGTAGTTATGCAGAACATCACCACAATGGACATATTGTGTAACACTGACTATATTTCCTTCTTTTGTATCCTGCCCTTCACTTGTCCTATTCTCTATTTTGTTCCTGTCCCTTTACAGAAGTGTGTGCTTTTAACAAACCTCCCCCCCAACCTGCCCAACCTGCCCTCCCCTCCGTCATCCTGCCTCTCATCTCCTTCCCACCTACTCTCCTGTGGGGCAAGATACTCAATTTAGAGTGCATATCATTCCCTCCCTAAGCCAAATTCAATGAGAGTAAGTTGACCCATTCCCTTTTTGCCTTCCTGTTCTTCCCCTCCATTTTAACAGATATCCTTTGCCTCTTCTACATGAGATGATTAACCCCAGTCTCTTCCTGTCTCTTCTCATTCTTTTCCTCTCCCACCTCTTAATTGCACCTTTTAAAATATCATCCCTTCCTATTCAATTGATCCTGTGCCCTCTGTCTACATACACATAAATACCTGCACTCATATATGTGTTTATATGCACATATACCCTCCTATGTAGACATGTGTATGTATACATACATACATATATGTATATATATGTGTGTATATATAGATATAGATATATATACACACATTTATATTCCCTTCACCTCTCTCCTCATACTGAGAAAAGTTTCACAAGTTACAATTCTCATTTTTCTGTGTTGGCATGTAAATAATAGTTCAACTTTGAAAAGTTCCTTATGATTTCTTTTCTATGTTTACCTTCTCATGCTTCTCATGTTTGAATGTCAAAGTCTCTATTCAGTTCCGGTTTTTTCCTCAAGAATTCTTAGAAGTCCTCCACCTCATTGAATGACTGTATTTTCCCCTGAAACATTATACTCAATTTTGCTGGGTGATTCTTGGTTTTAATCCTAGCTCCCTTGATCTCTGGAATATCATATTCCAGGCCTTTTGGTCCCTTAAAGTAGAAGTTGCTAGATCCTGTGTTATCCTGATTGTGTTTCCAGAATATTCAAATTGTTTCTTCTTGGCAGCTTGTAATATTTTCTCCTTGATCTGGGGACTCTAGAACCTGGCTATAACATTCCTAGGAGTTTGCTTTTGGGGATCTTTTTCAAGAGGTGATTGGTGAATTCTTTCAAGTTCTAGTTTGCCCTCTGGTTCTAAAATATCTGGACAATTTTCCTTGAGAATTTCTCGAAGGATGATTTCTAGATTCTTGTTTTGATCATGACTTTCAGGTAGTCCAATAATTTTTAAATTGTCTCCCCTGGATCTATTTTCCAGGTCAGTGTTTTTTTCAATGAGATATTTCATATTGCCTTCTATTTTTTCATTTGTTTGGATCTGTTTAATAGTATCCTGATTTCTCATAAAGTCATTTGCTTCCATTTTCTCCACTCTAATTCTCAAGAAATTATTCTCTTCAGAAAGCTTTTGGGATTCTTTTTCCATCTTGCAAATTTGACTTTTTAAGACCTTCTTCTCCTCATTAGCTTTTTGGGCCTCCTTTGCCATTTGAGTTACTCTGTTTTTTAAGGTGTTGTTTTCTTCAGTCAGGTTGTTGGCTCTCTTATCATGATTTTCTTGCATAGTTCTCATTTCTCTTCCCAATTTTTCCTCCATTTCTCTTATTTGGTTTTCAAATTCTTTTTAAGCTTCTCTATGGCCTCTATCCAGTTTGCATTTTTCCTGGAAGCTTTTGGTGTGGGAGTTCTGACTGTGTTGTCTTCCTCCCATTCCATGCTTTGGTCCTTTTTGTCCCCCAAAATGAAATCTAAAGTTGCATTGCTGGGCTTGCTTTGCTTCCTTTGCCTGCTCATGTTGCCAGTCAATTACATGGATTTTGGGATCAGTATTAAAACTCTGCTTCCAGAGGGGAGATCTCTGTCCCAAATCAATATGGCTTTTGCAGCTGCCAAAGCTATTAGGAGGCCACCATTTTTTGCAGCCCCCCATCAGATTGGGCTCTCTGAAAACACACCACAGGACCACCACTCAAGACCGTATTCTGATCCAGGCTGTTCTAGGCAAGAGCACTTAGCCTTTGAATAATCGCTTGGCCCCCCTGCAATATGCAGGCCAGGAGCTTTTGACGCAGCCACATGGAAGGGGTTGCAGGGCCCCCTCTTCAGACTGATGCTACCTCTGGAGGCAGTGTGACCAAACCCTCTTCCCCAAATTTAGCCAAGTTCCACTGACCTTTTCCTTTTGTCCTTGGCTCTTGTGGGTTGGTCATTCTGGAGATTGCCACACCTGCTGAATGCTAGAGCAGCGGCTTCTCCTAGATGCCCTGGGGCTGAAATTGCACAGGGCTGAGCTCTGCTTCCAGCATATTGCAATGACCACCTGCCAGGCTGCCTTCAGTGGGAACTTTATTACTCCCTCATTTTTGTGGAGTCTGGAGCTCTAAAATTTGTTTAGAGTCAAATTTATAGGTATTTGAGGTGATACTGGGGGGAACTCACAGAGTTCTCATGTTTCTATGCCACCATCTTGACTGCCCACCTCTCTCTTTTTCACTCTAATCTTCCATCTCTCTTTATCTACTAGCTTTTCCACTGCTGCCCATAAACATTATAGGACTCCTCCATCCTAAAAACAAATCCTCAACATATCCTCATTCACCCATCACAATTCAATTTACTATCCTTATATCTCTTCTCCTGTTCATAGCCAAACTACTTCAAAAAGTTCTATCTACTTAGTATCTTCATGGCACTCTCTTTTCACTTGCTTCTCAACTCATTTTAATATGGTTTCTCATCAACACTGAATTGAAACTCCTCTCTCCTAGCTTATTAATGATCCCTTAATGCCAAATCTGCTTACCTATTCTCATTCTTCACCCTTCGTGTGCCATCTGTTGCATCTAATATTGACTGTCCACTTCCTCCTAAATATCCAGGGCTTCTGTGACGTAGCGTTCACTGGTGGTTCTCATTCCACTTTTCTGGTTGCCTTGTTTCCTCTGATAGTTTATTATTTACATAATCTATATCAAGCCACTAAGTATGAATGTTTCCATTCTATTCTGGATCCTCTTCTGTTTTCCATTTTCACTCTCTTGATTACCTCATATGCAAGTATGAGACATTGAGGCAGTTAGGTAGAGCAGTTGGTAAAGTGTTGGACCCAGAGTCAGGAAGACCTTAGTTCTAATCTAGCTTCAGATATTTACTAGCTCTGTGATACAAGGTAAATTACTTAGCTTGTGCTTGCCTCAGTTTCTTCATTTCCCAAATGGGGGTAATAACAACACCTATCTTGCAGAGTTGTTACAACGAGCAAATGAAATAATATTTGTAAAGCACTTAGCACAGTGCCTAGCACATAGTAGGCACTATATAAATTCTAGTATTATTATTGTGTGCTCCCATGGGCTTAATTTTCATCTATGCATAGATGACTTTCATATATCTATATCCATCCCTTGTCCACTCCTCAGCTCACATTTTCCAACTGCTTATTGTTTATTTCAAATCAGATTCCCATAGAGAACTACGATTCAAAATATTTGAAAATAGAATTCATTATCTTTCCTGTCAAACCCCCCCTTCCTCCCACACACATCCCTTTAAATTTCTTTATTTCTGTTGCAGGACCATTCTTTCAGTGCCCCAATTTCTCAGCCTTCAATTTATCCTTGACTCTTCACTCTCAGTCATCACACATGTCCAGTCTGTTGACAAATGATACCGATTCTGTCTCCATATTCATGTCTCTTAGTTGTTCTCTCTTCTCTACTCATACAACTGCTACTCTAGCTCAAGTCTCTTAATTGATCCCCTGCCTCAATCTCTCCCTTTCCAATCCATCCTCCACTCAGTTGGATGGATTGACTCTCTTGAAGTGTAAATTTGACCATATCAGTCCTTTACATGATAAATTATATCTCCCTATTGCCCCAGGATTAAATACAAGTACTTCGTTTAGCTATTTTTAAAAGTTTTTGTTTTGTTTTGTTTTGTTTTACAATTGTCCCTTCCATATCACCAGGGTTTGGGGTGGGACACCACCATGATCTGGAAAATTCTTGTAATATTTTTTGGCCCACAAAAGAATAGGTTGGAGGAATCCTCATCCAAATCCAATCTATTGTTCCATTTCCTTTTAATTCTTTGTTATGCTGTTGTTATTTCTGTTCACATTGTTGTAGTCATGTGTATATTATTTTCTTTGTTCTGCTTACTTCACTCTGCATCCATCCACATAAATCTCTCTATGCCTCTCCATATTCATCACACACGTTCTTTCTAGTATTCTATAAAATTCATGTACCACAATTCATTAAGCCATTTACCAACTCATTGGCATATATCTTGTTGTGGATTCTTAGCTATCACAAAGAGTACTGCTATAAATATTTTGTAGGGGAATCTTTGGTTCAAGGGGTATGAATATTATAGTCTTATTTGCATAATTCCCATTGTTTTCCAAAATGGTTATACCATTTTGAAGCTCCAGCAATGATGCATTAGAATGCCTAGCTTTCTACAAGCCCTCTAAAATTGACTATATTGCCATTTTTGTAATTTTTGCCAATTTGCACAGTATGAGATCTATATTTTGCTTTTAAAGCCCTCTCTCCAACCTATCTTTCCCACATTATTACATACTACCCCTCTTTCCACATCATCTGATCCACCTATACTGCCTTTCTCTTTGTTTCTTATACATGATACTTCATTTCCCCTCTCTGTGCCTTTGTCCTAGCTGTGACCCATACCTGTAATGCTCTCCTTCTTCATCTGTCTCCTGACTTCTCTAGATTCCTTCAAATCCCAGCTAAAACCTAGCATTTTAGAGAAAACTTTCTCCAGTCCCTATTAATTCAAGTGCCTTCCCTCAGCTGGTTACTTCCTATTTTTACTGGGCATAGCTATAGAGTGTGGGCTCCTTGAGGACAGGGCTGACTTTTGCCTTTCTTTGTATCCCCAGCACCTAGCCCAGTGTCTGGCACATGGTAAGTACTTGATGAACATTTATTTACTGAGAGCATGAAAGGGTTGGGATCTGGATCTATGACTTTATTGGCATAGTCAGGTGAGGACACTCACCCTGTTAATGCAAGTCAGTACCCTCTTTGGAACTTAAAGAAAAAATCTGGTGCAGCTAGGTGGCACAGTAAATAGAGTACCAGCCCTGGAGTCAGGAGGACCTGAGTTCAAATCTGGTCTCAGACACTTAACACTTGCTAGCAGTGTGACCTTGGGCAAGTCACTTAACTTCAATTGCCCTGCCCTCCCCCCTCAAAAAAAAAAAGCAAAACCAAAAACAAAACAAAAGAAAAAAGAAAAAAACCCTAAAGTCAAAGTTTGATTCATCTGTGCATTTGATAGTTATAAATGCTCATGGATTGATTGATTCCCTTAACCTTGAGTGATGACAAAATTAACACTGGATTCTCAATTTTAGAATTTAGAGGGGGAGATTACCTAATCTAAACCTGTCCTTTTTGTTTGTTTATTTGTTTGGTGCTGTTGTTTTTTGTTTGTTTGTTTGCTTTTTTGGATGGGAGAAGGTAGGGCAATTGGGGTGACTTGTCCAAGGTCACAGGGCTAGTTTTTTGTGTTAAGTGTCTGAGGTCAGATTTGAACTCAGGGTTGGTTCTGAGTTCACTGTGTCACCTAGTCACCCCACACCCTGTCCTTTTATAGATGAGAAATCTGAAACTGAGAGACATAAAAAGCCTTGCTCCAGGTCATAGGACATTAAGCAGCAGAGACAGCATTCACGCCCAGGTTTTCTGACATCATTAAGGGAGATGGTCCCTCCTTCTTTGCTTGATGCTCATCATTCTACCCACTTACTCAAATGTAGAGGAGCTTTTGTTGCTACTGCTTGATATTTGCCTGCTGTCCATGGTATTTACAGCAAGAGGCCAAATTCACAAGGGCAAAGGAAAAGACAAATGAGATTGAAGATGAAAAGAAGCCAGTTCCTCTGTAGCTATCTTTTTCCTACTTAGCATCCACTTTAGAGGCACATGACTTGCTGTTAGTCCTTGGAGGACAATTGAAACAAAACCACTTGCAGAACTCAAATGCTGCCGCGTGCCCAGGGAAAAACCTAGTCACATGATAAAACCTCATGCTGTGCCCTGAAGGTCAGTTCCATTTTGCAGTGACCTCTATAGGAAAGATACTTCAACAGAATGATATCACCTTTATATCATGTAAATACTAGAGATAGTATGGTTAGTGTTTATAAAACTAGGAAGTATATAGGAATTCAATTCGTCAAATATCTATTAATCAACAGATACATGCAAGACAGAGTGAAAGCATTGGGGTTATATATACAGAAGAGTGAAACCATCTCTACCCTCAAGGAATTTAGATTTTTTTATTTGCTTTTTGGAGAGCAATGTGGGTTAAGTGACTTGCCCAAGGTCACACAGGTAGTACCTGTTAAGTATCTGAGGTTGGATTTGAACTCAGGTCCTCCTGACTCCAGGGCTGCACCACCTAGCTGTCCCAAAGAATTTATATTCTACTTGAAGGAAGAAAGAGAAAGAAAGAGAAGGAAGAGGGGAATGAAAAGAGAGAAGAATAGAAGAAAAAAGGAAGGCAGGAAGGCAGGAAGGCAGGAAGGCAGGAAGGAAGGAAGGAAGGAAGGAAGGAAGGAAGGAAGGAAGGAAGGAAGGAAGTCAGGGAGGGAGGAAAGGAGAAAGGAAGGAAGGAAGGAAGGAAGGAAGGAAGGAAGGAAGGAAGGAAGGAAGGAAGGAAGGAAGGAAGGAAAGAAGGGAGGAAGGGAGGAAGGGAGGAAGGGAGAGAGGAAAACATTTATTAAGCACTTATTATGAGCCAAAAGTAAGATCACCTCTGTTCTATGGAAACTCACATTCTAATTGAGGAAGATAACACAAAGCAGAATGTACACATGTGTACAATAAAATAAATGTGAATTATTTGTATAATCAAAGCAATTTCTAGAGGGAGGGAACAAAAACACTCTCCAATAGGAGAGGGCACCTGAGTTGTGTTTTGAGTGAAACAAGGGGTTGGAATAAGTATGTGGTGAAAGAAGTCCATTGTAAATATCTGAGACCATTTATGCAAAGGCAGGGAGGTAGGCTATGGAATACTATTTATGGGGAAGAGATATTAGACCAGTTTGGATAGACCTGAGTGTGTAGGATAGGGTACAGACAGGCTTACTTACCAAATTCCAGAAATTTAGAATGAGGGAGTTCTTAGGAAGGTTTCCAAAACATTTATACGGCCTCTCTGTGATGAACTCCTGGGACAACATGATTAAGAGTAGCCTTTTCTGATCCCTCCAACTATTCATATTCTCACCCTCTTGAAATGACTTTGCACACACTTTGCATACCCATCAAATATACTTTGGGATATACATATACACATCTATTTAACCTCCCCATATGTGTTTTTCCCCCAGTAAGAGTGTGAGCTCCTTGAGAGCAAGATGGGAAGGCAGGGATGGGATTTTGATTTACATTATTGAAGGGAAGATCCAAAGGAAAATCATAGGTCCATTAAAGCATGTGAATAATTAAGAACAAAGAAACTGTGCTTAAAATTTGAAAGTGCTAAGTTTGGAAGAAATAAAAAGAAGCATGACTTTACACAGTTAAGTAGTGAGAATATGAAACTGATTGCAGCAGGAAGTAGTCCCAATTAAAAATAGATTCAAAGGAGGGTTAGAAAAAAAAATAATCCATTCACCCACAAGCTACTAAATGCCTCTTATGCACAGAGCCTTTCTCTAATGTTCTACTCCAGTGACTTATCACAGTATGGAGGTGATCCTTGTTTCTCAAAGACTATGCCAACCTAGCCTGATTATAGAAGCTGAAAACACTTTGAATACAATCTTGCAACAGGCTGTGGATTTTTTTACAGAATCACAGAATTTTAGAGTCAACCAGTTTTTTCTCTCCCCCAATTCCCATCCGTCAAACTATCCCTGGGAACAAACCCAAGCACTTGGCATCTTAGATACCATGCTTTGGCTGAACTTCCTAGCCTTTGGCATCATAGTGATTTGACCTCAAAGCAATCTATCTTCCCTCAACAACCCACTTCCAGCAAAAAGTCAGAAGTAGGGAAAATAGTCTACAGAAATGGAATTAGTACTACCCTAGATTTTATTTTTAAAGGTACTCATGGTTTTAGCTTTCTTTTGAGGATTTGACTCATCCCATTTGAGTGGGTGGGTGGGTGGATGTGTGCTTGTGTGTGTGTGTGTGTGTAGGATAAATGAGCTAAACCTGAAGCATTCCATGAGAACCAGCTATGAAGACAGTTGAAAAGGAAAAATAATAGAGCTAACTTTAACACAGGCCTTTAGGGTTTTCTGGGCCTTTGTAAGCATCTCATTTGATCAATCTCTGACGGATTCTTGGGCCAACAATTGCAAAATATTCATATCAGCACTTTTTTCTGGTGACAAAAAAAGCTGCAAGGTGTCCATGAATTGGGGAATTGCTGAGAAGAGAAGACTGCATGGATGAATTTGATGAATTCAGAGGAAAATTAGATTATAATGAACTGATACAAATATGATCACATATCTCTAGTTGGAAGAGACCTTAGGGTCATCTAGTCCAACTCCGTCATTTTACATGAGGTCATTGAGTCCTCTGGAAGTTATATGACTTGCCCAAGTCACACAGTCAAAAAAGCAACACAACTGGTGTTTGGAGTCAGGTCCCTGACTCAAAGATTAATACTCCAATCACACTGCTTCTTCTATCTGCTACATCATGAATACACATGAAATACAAGAATGCAGAGTCACTAAAATGAAGCCCAAAACTGTGTAGTTATGATAAGTCTTGATCTTACAGATGAGGAAATGTACTTCCCTCCTGTCCTTAGGGAATTGGGTTAACCAAAGACTTGCCAGTTACAAATTGTCAAAGGCGATTTCTTGTTGCCCAGCAATCTACATTCTCTGAGGTTTGTTTCTTTACCCCTGCTCTCCAGATTTGTTTCTGGCTCTTCACTTAGCTGATTCACACACCTCTCTATGCTACTCAAACCTTGAACCCATGCCTGATATGTAATCTGTCCACAGATTGATATTCTCAATACCAATACCAGTATTCTCGATTCTTTTAATATCCATTAGTGAGTCTATTTCAACATCACCATTTTTCATGTTGACTAGGAAACAACATCCTGGAATTCTGTCAGTGTGGCTCACTTCCCTTTCCAGAATCACCTGACACCTATCACAGTGTTCCAGCCTTGCCATCAGACTCCAGCTACTATGAAAACCCATTAACTCTTAAATCCCCAATAAGAAAATAAAACAATAAGTTCCATGAAAGCAGACCCTTGACTCAGTCTTTGTATTTCATATAGCATCACCAAAGTATTTAACAGGTAGATAGTCAATATTTATTGAATGAATAAATGAATGCAGCAAATGGAGCCCTGAAGTTAATTAGCTTATTTAAGATCACAGAGCTATTAAGTCCTAGAATAGTACAACTTTACTGTACTTCCTCCAATATATCAACAAAGAATTGATCAAAGTCATAATTTAAATCCAGGAAAAGAGTTACTAAAGGTAAACACATTTTAAATGAGGAGATTCTTCGTGTTTATTTGGCAACCTCACTACACTTTAGCATCTACAAGAGGCTTGTGCCTTCATTAGTTTTTCTTCCTCAAGAAAGGCAGCTGGATGGAAGAATGGATAGTGTTGAACCTGGACTCAGGAAGCTCTGAGTTCCCATCTGGTCTTCCACATTTACTAGCAATGTGACCCTGAGCAAGTCACTTAAATTCCATTTGTCTCCATTTCCTTAACCATAAAAATGAGTATAGTAATCTTGTATCATAAGGATCAAATGAGATGATATTTATAAAATGTTTAACATAATGCTGGCACATAGCAGGTGCTATCCAAATGCTTATTCTCTTCTCCCTTTCTTTCAAGAAATATGATAACAATTATAATAATGTGAGAAACACACTTGTGGGGAACACAGGACTTCCCCGTAGGGTCAGAGAGTTAGCCTGGCATGAGCTTCCACTGCCCACTGCTTCCCTGGGGACCCTTAGGACAATTCACATGATGTACCCCTTAAAACAGCAAACCCCTTCTCACTGAAAAAACTCAGAAGAAGTTCAGGGGCAGAGCCAAGATGGCAGTGTCGAAGCAGCAAAGTTTTGCAGCTCTCACAAGCCACCTTAAATTCCCAGAAAATATGACTCTAAACAGATTATAGGGCTCCAAAATTCACAAAAATACAGAAAACACAGCTCTGGCTGAAGGCAGCTCAGCAGGTGGGGCTCATCGCAGGAGGCTGGGAGACAAGGCCAGCCCAGCCTGAAAAACATGGACATGGCCCAGGGTGGTCCAGAGAAGCCAGAGCTGGAGTCTACAGTAGAGTAGATCGGTGGCACCTGGGGCAGTTTCCACATTTATCAAACCAGAAGAAATAAGGCTAAGACAAAAGTCAGTGGAATTTGAGCTAAATTTGGGGGAAAAAAGAAGTCTGAGAGAAGTGCCCTTGGGGCAAGGAAGCAGCACAACCCAGCTTCTTCAGAGCTCCTGGCCTGTGGACCACAGGGGGACCAAAGCAGTTGATCAAAGGTCAAGGGCTCCAGCGTTGAGCAGCCTGGATCTGGATCATGGTCTCCAGTGGTGGTCCTGGGGTATGCTTTCAGCAAGCCAAAGCTAGTGAGGGCTGCAGCACCCCCCTAATAGTCCTCTCAGCTGTGAAAACCCCAGTAATTTGGGACACAGATTCCCCCCCCCTGGAAGCAGAGTTCCACAGAGCTAAAAAAATCAAGCAAGTAATACTCTGGCCAACATGAGGAAAAGGAACCAGAGAAAGAACAGCAATAAAATTCTAGAATCCTTTTTGGGGACAAAAAAGGATCAAAGCATGGAATGGGAGGAAGACAATACAGTCAGAACTCCCACATCAAATGCTCCCAAGAAACATAAAGATTGCCTACAAGCCAGAGATCAGCTTGAAAAGGACTTTGACAACAAAATAAGAGAAGTAGAGGAAAAAATTGGGAAGAGAAATGAGAATGATGAAAGAAAGAGTCAACAACCTGATTGAAGAAAATAACACCTTAAAAAAGAGATTAACTCAAGTGGCAACAGAGGCCCAAAAAGCCAATGAGGAGAAGAATGCCTAAAAAAGTCAAATTTGCTAGATGGAAAAAGAATCTCAAAAGCATTCTGAAAAGAATAATTCCTTCATAATTAGAGTGGAGCAAGTGGAAGCTAATGACCTTATGAGAAACCAAGATACTATTAAACAGTTACAAGCAAATGAAAAAATAAAGCAATGTGAAATATCTCCTTGAATAAAACCACTGACCTGGAAAATAGATCCAAGAGAGACAATTTGAAAATTATTGGTCTACCTGAAAGCCAACATCAGAAGAAGAACTTGGAAAGCATCCTTCAAGAAATGCTCAAGGAAAGTTTCCCTGATGTTTTAGAATCAGAGGGCAAAATAGAACTTGAAAGAATTCACCAATCACCTCTTGAAAAAGATCCCCAAAAGAAAACTCCTAGAAATGTTATAGCCAGATTCTGGAACACCCTCATCAAGGAAAAAATATTACAGACTGCCAGGAGGAAACAATTTGAATACTGTGGACACACAAGTAGAATAACCCAGGATTTGTCAGCTTCTACACTGAGGGATCAAAAGGCCTGGAATATGATGTTTCAGAGATCAAGGGAGCCAGGATTAAAACTAAGAATCACCTACCCAGTAAAATTGAGTATAATGTTCTAGGGTAAAATACGGTCATTCAGTGAGGTACAGGACTTTCAAGAATTCTTGCTGAAAAAAACAGAACTGAACAGAAAATTTGACATTCAAACCCAAGAAGCATGAGGAGGTAAACATGGGGAAAAAATCATAAGGAACTTATCAAAGTTGAACTATTATTTACATGCAACATAGAACAATGAGAATTGTAACTTGTGAAACTTTTCTTAGTATGAGGATAGGTGAAGGGAATACAAATGTATATATATATGTGTGTGTGTGTGTATATGTATATATATGTATATACACACATATACATAAATACAAATGTATGTATGTATGTGTATATATGTATACCTACATATATGTCTATATACGAAGGTATATATGTGTATGAATACATATCTGAGCATGTCTGTATATGTGTGCATAGAGGGTACAGGATCAATTGAATAGGAAGGGATATAATACTTTAAAAGGTGAAATTCTGAGGTGGGAGAGGACTATAATGAGAGGAGACAGGGAAAGACACAATGGGGTTAATCATTCCATATAGAAGAGGCAAGGGATAACTATTACAATTTTGCCTTCATTTACTCTCATTGAATTTGGCTTAGGGAAGGAATGACATAAACTCTAAACTGGGTATCTTGCCACACAGGAGAGTAGGGGGAATAGGGATGAGAGGTGCGATGACAGAGGGGAGTTGAGGGCCTGGGGGAGGGTTGCTGGAAGCACACACTTCAGTAAAGGGACAGGGACAGAGTAGAGAATAGAACAAGGGGGGGCAGGATAGGAAAGAGGGCATATAATCAGCCTCTCA
>CM053593.1:331310754-331333004 GCA_028646575.1 Pseudocheirus occidentalis | reverse complement strand
ATATATATAATTATTATTAACTACATGCAACTGGGAATTAAGATATACAGGGACTGGGGTAAGGAGACCCTCCCTGCCCTACCAGAAAGTTAGAGTGGCATTGGAGGAGGGCATAAAAGAGAGCAGATTGGGGGAGGGGCTTTACAGTGGGATCCCTGTCTTGGGTTTGGGGGTAGGGGAAAGATGGAGAGAAAATTGTAACTCAAAATCTCATGGAAAGGAATGATGTAAACAAGAAAATAAATTTTAAAAAATTATCTATAAGAAGAAAAAAAAAGTACCATAAACAGAAGGTGCTTATTATACTTCCAGCAAGAAAGGATATGGAGCTCACTAGGGATACACTAACACTGAGACAGACACAGGAGTGAGGTTCTATAGTTCTGTCCTTCCTGGTAGAGTTAGGGTTAGTCAAATTCCTCACTTTATTTTCCTACATCCCCTCCATATATGCAAATTACATAGGTATGGTTGTGAGGATACCTGAGACCTGATCAGGCCTGACTTATTCTAAGGTCAGAGCTCTGTGCCATACCCCTACTTTTCTAGTTCCCTCTGGCTATTGTCATAGTTCCAGGATTGCCATTGTCTTAGTAAAAAAAGATAAGCAAGCTTCCCCACAGCTATTGATTATCTCCCAAAAACTTTTTTGGGATCCAAACAAGATACCATTATATACCCTCTTACAATAATAATATCTACCACTTATATAGATTAAAGATTTACAAAGCTCTTTAAATATTTCATCTCATTTGACAACCAATAAATTAACAATAAGGAAAGCTCTACATTTTTTTTGTCCAGACTATACTAAGAACACAGTGCAAGGCAGAGGGAAGAGTACTGGATTTTGTCAAAAGTCCTGGGTTTAAATTCCAGCTCTGCCACTCATTACCTGTGACTTTAGTGTGTGGGATAGAGACTACTACCAGATCTTTAAAATCGAAGTCTGAGGCAGAAAGCAGAAATAGTCCTTTATTCTTTATCATGAGAAAGGACACAGCCCACATTGCTCAAGGGGCATCACCCAGAGAAGTGCAAATTACAGACGCTCTAAAGTTAATCCTAACCCAGCCCACTCCCCTGTCTGGTCTCACCATTGGTTGTGGAGGTGGGTTCACAATCTCTTCTCCAGTAGCTAGCTAATCCACCCATACAAAGCAATCTCAATCCTTCATTACCATAATTAGTCATGAATTAGTATCCTATCAGAAAACAGTGTTTTCCAATACCTCATTATGCACCAAATTTGGAAACAGCCAACAAGAGTAACAACTGACAATCCTTTACTATCATAATTATTCATTTGACCTTTCTATGCAATCAAAAGGAAACATTCTTCAATCCCTTATGCATATCTACACATCAAATTTGGCAGCAACCAATGAGAAGAAGGCTAGTGTTGTTTCCTTTAAGTTTCCTTCCCTTGTTCAGGGGCCTGTGGAAACTTAACCCTTTGTGATCTCCCACATTAGGAAAGTCACAAACTCTCTGGACTCAATTTCCTCATCAATCAAATGAGAAAATTAGACTGGGTGACTCCTAAATTTCCTTCCAGCTCTAAATCTAAATCTATAATCCTGTTATGTAGCGAATACTCTTTTGGATATTTGTCCAACACCAAGTTATCCATAAGAAGGGTAAAGACACTTTATACCAGAGTATGCGGAGTAGAAGACGCCCAAAGACCCCCTACTCAAATTTTAAAACTCAGAGATGTCTCAAGGCAGAAACAGAAAGCATTTATTCAGTTCTCAGGAGAAAAGGGCTTCATGTCCACTAGGACAGACTAGTGGAAGGAGGAGTGTAATGGAAGATAAAGCCAGGTTATATACCCTAGCTTAAACAAATTCCCTCCTACCACTAACTCTTATTCCCATTGGCTGGGAGGTAGGCTTACAATCCAGGCATGCAAATCTTCTCCAAAGACAAAGAACAAGGAAACAGGGTATAGCTAATCCAAATGTACATGTCCTTATTTGGCAAATTTAATGCTGAGGTTGCAGTGAAGTATGTCCTTATTATGCAAATTTAATGTTAAGGTGGCCATGAAGGAGGGGGAAGGGCCATAAGTTGGGTAATTTCTAGGAAACTGAAACTTAGGCCTGTCTGGTCTTACCAAAGCCTTTCTGTAGTTTCAAGACAGTCTCTCTCCTACCACCCTGAGGAGTCTTCACAGGGGGCATTCTCACTTAAGAGGATCTTAACCTGGGGTCCATGAATTTATATTCAAAAATATTTTTATTGCTGTATTTTAATAGAATTGATTTCCTTTGTAACCTTGTATATTTTATTACATGCATTTAAAAACATTATTCTAAGAAGAGGTCTTTATATTTCTTCCAACTGCCAATGGGACCCATGATGCAAAAAGGAAAATCAAAAAGGGAAGAATTGTTGGCCCATGAATATCTATGTGTCACAGATCAGTGTCACACAATGTCAGGAAATGCTAGCTTTGTAGTCAAAGAACCTATGTTCAAATCCAAACTAAACTGTTCCTTCCTCTGTCACTCACTGGGTAAGTCATTCAACCTCTCTACTTTAATTCTCCTCATTTATAAATTGAAAAGGTTGGATGAGATAGTTCCTTCATTTTTCATCCTAAACTTTATTTTAGCTATCCCAAATTTAATCTCAGAGCAACTATCTGGTAGTAAAATTAGGTCATTCTTCCTTTTTATCCAACCTAACCTTTCCAGAAGTTGTCAGCAAACCACCAAATGTCCACAAAGGCAAATAACAGTTGCAAGGAGCTGAACCGTCAGGATCTTGTTAAGGGAGAGTAGGCAGTTTGGAACGAACCAGAATGGATGTCTGTAGAGCAATGGAGACATATTCTTCTAGAGTAGATTTGGAGATAGGATGCTCCTAATAAGAGACAATGAGTTGACGCTTAGATGATACTTTAGTTTCAACCAGCCCAAATAGTGCAAATGCAGCCAAGCATGTTAATGTTGTGCTATTTCTCAGTCATTTTCCTGAATTTCTGATTATTCTCCAGTTACTCCCAAAAGTAGCATGGTTGAAAAGACTCCGCCAACATAAAACACCATTACCAATTGGCATTTAATATGTAAATGTGGCCTGCTCTCAACTCCCCTTCCACATGAATACCTTCTTCTGCTTTATTACAAATAAATTACCCAGTTCAAAAAAATTATTTGAATAGGAAGGCATAAATAAGGGAATGGTTATTGTTTGCTGGTTGAGGAGATAAGCAGTTAAGCATCTAGAGGTGAAGTGGAGGACAATTAACATCCCAGCCCACTCAATTATCATACAATGCCCACTTCTGGGGAATTAGCACTATTATAATCTGCTCCTATGAATAAATGAGTATTTTAGCTCTCATAGGGTAATGCAATAGTCTTGAAAATAATCTTTTTTATGAGATTGTGGCTTTATCCATTAGAGTTTACAGTCAGGATAAACATTGGCTGGCTATCTCATCCTAATGACTGCTGGAGGGGGCCTGCATTTGGGTTTCCATATTATTAAGTTTGTAGCTCTGCCCTTCCCACCTAATATACTTTGCCAGATCTGTCATGGCCAAGAGCTCTCTGCTCACTTTCAATCTGAGTTTCCTTAGTGAATTCCAGCTACAAAGAAATTAAGTTGCAAAGAAATTTTTTTTTAAAAAAACAACAACTAAAAAGAGACTATTGCCTGAAGGTCCATGGCCCAACATTGTTTTCCCTTATAAAAGGAGACATGGGCACCAGAGTCTCTGTGACTCTTAGCATTACTGAAAATACTTAAAAAGGACTCAAGCAGGGCTCCAAAGAGAAAGGTAAACAAAGGAGGACATTGTGGATATGAGTGTAGGCCTGTTGGATTTGATGCAATCAAGAAAGATATTTGTTTGTCTATATAGTGTTTAACAAAAATCTTCCTGGGACATTTTGACCCATTTTTTTGAATCTTTATCAACCAAGTTGTCCATTTCCTCTGCAGCTGCCAAAGGTTCCAAGTTCCATTGTCATCTGTCCCAGCAGACAAAAGCAAATCTAAATATGTGGTCATTTTAGAGAAGACTGATTACAAAAGAAAGCCTTAGAGGACCCAGATAGTGGACCATATGTGAAATCAAATGGGCAAGCCATTAGCATCAGCTGTGAACATATTGCACCAACTGGGAATGAAAATAAAACATTCAACAACCAACTGTTATAATCTGTAAATAGTCAAACTAATTCCTGTGGGTTCCAAAAATACATGAAAAGGGCCTCTCATCTGGGCCCCATTGTCCTGTTCCCAGGTAATATAATCATTTGGTTTTTTTTAATAACCTGCAGAGTTAGTGAGATTGGACACAAAAGTCTATCTTATAGTTTAAAGGACTCTGGGGATTTCTGGAACTGTATGCAAAGACTGCACACCATGGATGTTGAAATTGTAGTGAACACTTTAATGTAACTTTTCTATGTACACATTTTGGCTACATAAAATTCCCATCTCCACACTTCACCCCAAATGCATCAACTCCAAAAATCCATTGGTTCTGTGATCTCATCAGTATGGTACAATTTCCAAGGATTCAGATCACAACCCGTCAATATCTGCTTCTTCTCTTTGACTATGTTCAATGTTCTGCCATAAATCTATTACAATTTTTTTTGATGCACTGGATTAGTAACCTTCCCTGAGATGTCTTGACGTTTCATGAATGCCAGTAGCATACAAGGACTGTCTATTGGTTATATTTCACTCTTGCTATGTAACAAACTCATCTTTTTTCTGGTTATATATTCTTTTCATGACATCCTTTGGGCTACTTTTGTTTTACACAGTTCCATTACCTGTGATCTCTTGTAGCTTACTCATGTCCACTATGCACAAGTGGGCTGATCCTTAATGTCAACTCTTTGGAAGCTGTGATAGTCAGTGACTCCCATGGATACAATACCAATTGAATTTTGGTGTTAAAAAGATGAGTTTGAATTTCAGGAAGAAACTTGGAATAATTCCAAGGATTATACAGTTTCCCAAAGGTGCTCATCATGCCTCCCTCCTCCTATTCAGTTCTGAATCTAACTCATAATCAAAATGCAGCCTTTGTCCTAGACACACGTACTAATCTACCAGCTCTATGGGCTCACATCCTAGTTGTGGGGGTTTGGAAGTTTTTAGTACTTCTAAGGTAACATGATTTGGGAAGAGGTGTGGTCACTGCCCTCTCGGCCTGCAAAATAGACCATTTCTATCTATTTTCCCCTGTATGGATAGTTAGGATGAACTCTTTGGGGATGATTATGGATCTCATTTAGGAAGCTCTCTGACATTTCTCAGGCATGATGCCATCAGTGCCATAACATCTAAAAATAGGAACATGAAGCATAGTTTTATCTATAAAGATCCCTTCTTCCATTCAGATTCTTCTCTAAACCTGTTCCATGATAGCAAAAACTACTTGTGACAGTGTACAAAATATACTCCCTGCCTCATGTGCCCCTTGAAAATAATAATGAGAATGAAAACAAAGCATCAAATTACTGAAAATTTGGTTCACAGTTGGCAAGAACATACTTACCTATGAGCTGCTTTCTATATAATTATATTTGTTAGGAACAGAGATTACCAATAAGATTCCCAATGACAGGAGTAACAATTAAAAGCTGGACTCTGTGTTTTGTAATATAGTTAGTTCTCTGATGAATCCATTATTTCATTGGTGTGGTTCCCCACTCCCGCTTCCCTTACTGATGTGTCTCTACTTCTCATCTCATTCCATTCTTGTCTAATCCTCTCCATAAATTGCCCTCAGATGGTCCAATTCACTCATACCTTCCTCTGTTTTTTTCAATAATTCAAGAATATAGAAACTTCTGGGGACAGAATCAATATGGTAGGGTAGAGAAAGTACTTAGCTGAGCTCTCCAACATTCCCTTCTAAAAAACTTTAAAATCATGCCTCAAATTGAATTCTGGAGTGGCAGAGACAACAAAGGGTGAAAGTGAGACATTCTTCCAGCCTAATACATAATAGGAGGTTGGAAAGAGAGATTTGTGACACAGGGTGGAGGCTGGTCTGGATCCCATATGGATGAAACACTGGTGGTGGGATGAAGTGGTAGTGACAGAAGCAGCAGCAGCTTGCAGAGTTTTCAAGCCAGAAACAGTAAGGGGACCTGGCAACTAGTCATAAAGAGATTGCAGGGTACCCCTATGCTAGCAATGAATGTAGGACCAGACACTGTCTGGGAATTCCATTATCTATACCCACTTCTGGGTGATAGTTCAAAAGGCAGAAAGGACAACTTTTGGCAAAGTTAAAGTGGAAGCCCTCAGGGACAAATGTTTGACAACTCCATTGTCTATACCTACATCTGCATCATAGTTCAAGGACAGAGAGGAGTTCTTTCAGTAAAGGGGAAGAGAAAGCACTGAGGTGTAGTATCACTTCCAGTCACAGGCACTAGGGGCTCAGGCCAAGAGTGCAGTAACCACACCTTAGAAGTACTAAAAACTTCCAAACCCCCACAACTAGCTCTGAAAATAGCAATGCATGAAGGTTGGGACAGTCTCTGCCACACCAACACAAGAAGAGAGCCCAACTCTAACACAGAGTTCAAAGTCAATGAATAGGCTGGAAAAATTAGCAAACAACAAGAACCTCATCTCAGAAAGTTACTCTAGTGACAGGGAAGATTAAGATACAAACTCAGAAAAAGACAATTTTGTCAAAATATCTATAAGCAAAGCCTCAAAGAAAAAAACTTCTGAATTGGACACAAACCCCAAACCCAACAGGAATTCCTGAAAAAACTAAAAAAAATGATTTCTAAAACCAAATAAAAGTGGTAGAGGAGTTTTTGAGGGTTTTTTTTGGGGGGGGGTGTTCTATGTTTGTTTGTTTCTACAGTATAACTAATAAGGAAATATGTTTCACATAACTATACATGTATAACCTATATTAAATTGCTGGCCTTCTCAATGATGGGAATGGAAAGGAAAGGAAAGAATTTGAGACTCAAAAATTTTAAAACAAATGTTTAAAATTTTTTTACATGTAATCGGGGAAAAATAAAATATTAAATAATTTTTTTAAAGAGTGAAGAGGAAACATTAGCTAAAGAAATGAAGGCAAAGGAAGAAAATTATGAAAAGACAATTAACAACTTGGTAAAAGAGGCACAAATTACTAAAGAAAATAATACCTTAACAAACAGAATAGGCCAAATGGTAAAAGAGGCACAAAATCCACTGAAGAGAACACTTTAAAAGTAGAATTTGCTGAATAGGAAAGGAAGTACAAAATGTTACTGAAGAAAATAATTCCTCTAAAATTTGAATTAGACAACAAGAGAGCAACAACTCCAAGAGACAATAAAACAATGTCAAAATGTTTTTTAAAAGAAGAAAATGTGAAATATCTGCTCAGAAATGCAACTGACCTGGAAAAAAGATCAAGGAGAGGTAATTAAAGAGTTATTAGGTTACCTGAAAGCCATCAAAGACAATTGCCCCAATATCTTAGAACCAGAATCCAAAATAAAAATTGACAGGATCTACTGCACCACTTAAAGGAGATCCTAAAATGAAAACTGCCAGGATATTATAACCAAACTCCAGAGCTCTCAGAACAAAAAGAAAATACTTCAAGCAGCTGGAAAGAAACCATTCAAATACCATGGAGTCACAGTCAGGATCACACAAGATTTACCAGCTATCACATCAAAGGAACAGAGGGCTTAGAATATGATATTCTAGAAGAAAAAAGAGATGGGATTACACCCAAGAATAACCTACCCAGAAAAACTGAGTATAATACTTTGGGGTGAGGGGGAGGGAAGACTTTCAAGCATTCCTGATGAAAAAATCAGAGTTAAACAGAAAATTGTGCTTTCTAATATAAAACTCAAGAGAAGCATAAAAGATAAACATAAAAGAAAAATCCTAAGGAACTCAATAACAGTAAACTGCTTACCTTTTTATAAGAGAAGTTGATGTATATATGTTCCAAGAACTTAATCATTATGGCAGTGAGAAGGACTCTACAAATAAATAGAGTTCAAGAGTGAATTATGTTGGGATGATATAAAAAAATAGATAAGTAAGAAAGAGGGATGTCCTGGGAGAAGGGGGAAGGGAGAGAGAGAATGGGGGAAATTATCTAATACAAAAGAGAGGAACAAGGAAGACCTTTTACAATGGAGGAGAAAATGGGGGGTAGGGGAGAGGAGCAAGCAATGTTTGAACCTTGCATATAAATTGGTTTCAAAATGGAATATACATACATACATACACATAACCAACTGGTAATAGAAATCAGTCTTATCCAACAGGGATGAAGGAAGAAAGGGAAAAAGAGAAAAGTGGGGGGTAGGAGGGCAGATTTTTAAAAAAGCACTGGTCAGAAGCAAAAACGGATGGGGGAGACAGGAAGAGGGAGAGGGAAAAACAGAAGAAAATAGATAGGATGGACAGAAATACATAGTTAGTATTCATAACTGTGAATGTAAATGAATGAAATCACCCACAAAATGGAAGTGATAAGAAATCAGACTCCAACAATTCACAAGAAACATACTTGAAACAGATTCAAACATAGAGTTAAAATAAGGGGCTAGAGCAGAATCTATTGTGCTTCAACTAAAGTTAAAAAGGTAGAAACAACAATTGTGATCTAAGAAAAAGCAAAAGTAAAAATAGACCCAATTAAAAGTGGTAAGTAGGGAAACTAAGCCTTTATAAAAGGAACCATAGACAATGAAGTAATATTGATACTAAATATATGTACAAAGAGGCATAGTATCTAAATTATTTGAGGAAAAATTAGATGAACTACAAGAGGAAATAGACAGTAAAACTACTATACTCTCACTATACTAGTGGGAGACTTCAACTTTGCCCTCTCAGAGCTAGACAAATCTAATCATAAATTAAATAAGAAATAAGTCAAAGATATTAACAGAATTTCAGAAAAGTTAGATATTATAGATCTCTAAAGAAAAGTGAATGGGATATTTTACTTATTAGTGTATGTCATGGTCATATGACCATGTATTAGGACATAAAATCCTCACAACCAAATGCAGAAAAGCAGAAACATCAAATGCATCCTTTTCATATGATAATTCAATAAAGTAAATAGCTATGGAAGCATAGTTTGAAAGTTAATGAAGCTAAAAAAGCAGTATTAAAGAATGTATGTGTCAAAGAACAAATCCTAGAAAAACAATCAACTATTTCATTAAAGAGAATAACAATGAGACAATAATCCAAAATTTGTAGAATGCAGGCAAAGTAGTACATTGGGGAAAATTTGTATCTCAGTACATAAATGAGTGCAATATAATAAAAATGACAATTCTACCTAAAATAATAATAATAATAACTCCCACATAGGTGTCTCCACACCCAACTAACTTCATTATCTATTCCCAAAGCTCTCATCTCTTCTGAACTTCCTTAGTATTTTGGATAGTTCCACCATCCTCCCAGAAGTGTCTTCTTTTGACTTTATTCCCAAAAAAGGAATAACCTCCCTATATCCAATCAGTTGTAAAGGTCTATTGTTTTTACATTAATAATATCTCCTGTACGTGGATCCTTCTCTTCTCTCAAGGAGAAGGAAGCTGAAATTTATGGTGTTTGTTGAGTACACTGCAGAAAGGTTAAGAAAGAGGAGGACTGAGAGAAAACCATTAGATTTGGTAACTGAAAGATAATTGGTGATTTTGGAGAGAGCAGTTTTAGTTTAATGATGAGATCAGAAGCCAAACCAACAAGGTTTTTTTTTCTTTTTTCTTTTTTTTGCTTTTTACACTTCAGGGATCACTTTACTGACCTTTTAATAGAAAATAGGACTTTGTCAGGAAGGATGATGCTATTGTATTTCTGCTGGAAACAGCACATGGCTTCCTCTTTGCCAATTCTGTGTTTGATCCCAACACAGCCTGTCCTATGTTTCTTGTCTGCAATGCTGAATCCAGTCCTGCCTAGCACCACATAGAAGTCCAAGCCATAGATGCCAAAGCTTGGGTCATATTTGATCCCTATCGATATGCTCTTGGATCCCAAAGCCAATGTTGCCGGTGTCTGAGAATTTATTTTTCCTCAACTCATACTCTTGCACCTTCAGCCCCTTCTCCAGAATCTCTTCAGCTTTGGCCACACAGACTGTACAGTGAATGCTGATCTTGTTTCTTGTGATTCCAAAAGACCAGACCATATAGCGAGCTTTGGAGAACACTGGGGTTTGGCCTGTGAGATGCTCCAACACTTTGGCCACCCAGGTCAGTCGATCTCCCCTCTCCCCAATGTAGATGTTGAGGCAGAGCTTATGAATGCACAGTTCCCACATGGGGTTTTCCTTTTCACCCTGATATTGCACCATGGTGGCGAATTGGAAGACAAACTATCAAGAGTTTAAAAGGGAGTTAAAGGAAAGGAAGTGAAGGTTTTGAGATCAGCCACAAAAGGAAGAAAAGATATTGGAAGATAGCTAGTAGGAATGAATGGATGAGACTCAAAAGTGACAGTTTTGAAGATGGGAGAGATATGGACATCTTCCTAAGAAGTAAGGAATCAGCCAACAGAAAGGAAGAGATTAAAGATAAGTGAAGGAATGAGGATAATAGAAGGAAAAAATCTTCTAGGGATGAAAGGATCGAATGGGATCATTTTTGTACTTAGAAGTGCTGGCTTGAGCTTTACTCTGTTAAATATGGGTAAAGGAGGAGAAAGTGGCAGGATACATCTCATTGATGGGAGTTGAGGAGGAGGGGCGAAGAGGAAGCTCTCCATGAATATCCTTCATTTTTGCAGTGAACTATGAGGGAAGGTTTTGAGCTGAGAGGAAAGAATAGGGAGAGCTCTGGAAGATTTAAGGAAGGATGACAAGGTTTGATGAAGGATAAAAAGCCACTGTAGTGAGAGGAATGAGTCAAGTAGGGAAGAGTAAAAGGATTTCCCATAAAGGCCCAGTTAAGATTATGTTACAAATTTGTAGTAGACATAGTCAACACACTTTAAAATATGTTCTATCTTTCTTTCTAAACTACTCCTTCTCTGTTTCCTTTTATGTATCCTTATATTGTTCTGACACACTAGTTGTAGGTGTACCCCAGGACTTCCTCTCTTATCTTTCTGTACTATCTCATTTGATGATTTCTTCAGGTCCCATATGTTCAGTTATCATTCAATTCGATTATCATCTTCCTGAGGTTATATCTGGCTTCAGACACATACTAACTGTGTGGTCCTGGGCAAGTCATTTAACCCTCTTTTGCCTCAGTTTCCTCATCAGTAAAATGAGCTTGAGAAGGAAATGGTGAACTATACCAGTGTCTTTGCCAAGAAAATCCAAAATTGGGACACAAAGAGTTAGAAATGCCTGAAACCACTGAACAAGAACAGTTTGGGTAGATGATTCACAAGTTTTCTATCTTGCCCTATTCCCTCTCCTGAATTCTAGTTGAACTATTGACTATCTCAAGCTAGATGTCCTATAGACATCTCGTCCCCAAAAGAGTTCACCATCTTTCTCCCCAAATTTCCTAGTTACTCAGCTCTATGCCTCAGTGACATCCTCTATTCCTTACTCACAGTCATTACCCATACCCAATGAGTTGCCAAATCTTGTGGCTTCTACCTTGACCCTCTGATATTGTACCCTTCTCTCCACTCACACAATCAGAACCCTAGAACAGGCCCTCATTATGTCTCTCTTTGAAAATGGCATCATATCTTTAAGTCTCTCCCTACTCCAATCTATTCTCCACACTACTGAAGTGATTTTCCTAAAGAAAAGGTCTGACTTTGATTTCCTAAATACTCCAGGATTAAATATAAACTCCTTTTTCAGTATATGAAATCCTTTATAAAATGGCCCCATTCTTTTACTAGACTCCATGTACCACTGGCTTACTTACTATTCCTCACATCATTCTATTTCCCATTTCTATACATTGGCATTAGTTTTCCCCTATGTAGGTATCATCTCTACCTCTCAGAGCCTCTGCCTTTTATCAAGACTTGGCTTGAGTACACCTTGTAGAAGAGGTCTTTCCCACTCCTGTTCCCTGTGGCTTACCTTCTAAGGATACCTTCCATCTACTCTGTACCTCTCTTGCATGCACCTATTTCTTTATATGATGTCTTCCTCATGAGAAAGGAAGATCCTAATGGAAAGGATTATACATATTGATTGACTGATTTGCTAAAAAAGGAGAAGGCAGAGAGAGGGTGGTAACAAAAGACAGGCATAGCAAGGCATGAGTAGGCAATAGACCAAGAGATATGAAGATATAGGAGAGTTTATAGTTCAAGTATTTGAGAGGAATGATGTAGGAAGAATATGAGGTCAGAGCAAGGGATGAGGAAGATAAACTAGAGGTCACTGTGAGAATAAAAACTAACTGGTTTAGGGACTGTGAGGTAGAGGGAGAAATAGACAGATAAGATGTTATGGTCAAACAGAAGAATTTAAGAATTCTAAATTTGGAGATTAGAGTTGTGAGTAATGGCAAAATATGAAGTCTATATGTGCCTGAGAAGATACAAGTCATGGGAACTGAAGAGGTTAAAACAATTGAAGCATACAGGTCTGAAGGCAGAAGTTGAGAGGAAAGGGAAGACAATGACTCAGGCAGTGAAATTCCTAAGAATAGGGGAGAATGTCTTGAGAGGTAGCAGATAATTTTAACCAGTATCTAGATACAAATGATTGAAGTAAATCTTAAATGTAGAAAGGTTAGTGTGTGATGACAGCAGAGTGAAGGTCTGGAAATAGCTGTGAGGAGAAAGTGTTCTTACTCCTCTTCTTGACCCACCGTGTCAAAGTCCCTGAGGCAAGGTCTTACTCACTGTTGGAGAGATTTCAGTCACTCAACTACTCCACAAGCATTTAGGAAGAATTTATTATATGTCAGGTGATGTTCTAAGCAGTGAGAATACAAAGAAAGGCAAAATTATGGCCCAGGTACTCCAGGATCTCATGGTCTAGTGGTGGGAGACAACATACAAACAAGTATGCATATGCAACATACATACAGTATAAGTAAGAGATCGTCTTAGAGGAAAGATATCAACAGTGATGGGAGGAAAAGGAAGGAGAGTCAAGAAATGGCCTTTTGCAAAAATGGTATCACCAGAAGAGAACCATCCTTCACCAAGTACAAGAAGATGGAAAAAATGTCGAAGGAAGAGGTACAACATGAAGTTACCTTTACTTAATTGTGATTAAAAATGGCATAGTGGAAGAAGGGAGGATAGAGTAGGATAAGGTATTAGAAAGGACTGAGTTAGATGAAGAAGCAGGAAGTAGTAGAAGGGAACATGGAGATTCCTAGGCAGCCTATGACTCTGAAACATAAGGTTGTGGAGAGGGGGGACTTAGGCTTACATAGCCATTGGACAACTAAGTATCATTTTGTTATGCCTCCCTTCCATAAAGGTCCTGGGGTAATACAAAATAGCATCTAGCTGTTCTTTCTCAAGTGCCAAGAAAGAACACTACACCTATCCCAGAAGATTGTAAACCCATTACAAGTGGAGATTGCATTATTCTTTGTATTTTTCTCCCCAGCATGTGGAACTTAGTAGGTGCTTAATAAATATTTTTTTAAATAATTGATTGAACAGGGCGGCTAAGTGGCACAGTGAAGAGAGCACCAGCCCTGGAGCCAGGAGGACCTGAGTTCAAATCTAGCCTCAGACAATTAACACTTACTAGCTGTGTGATGTTGGGCAAGTCACTTAACTCCAATTACCCTGCCCTCCAGAAAGCAAAATAATAATAATAATAATAATAATAGATTGACTGATTGAAGAAGAAAAATAGGTTTGGGTAGCTGGGGTAGTAAAAATACTTAGACTCCAGGATCCTGACAGAACTCACCTTCAGCAACAGTTGTTTTGCCACATTCCAGGATGCATAGGATGCATAGTCAAAATATTGGCTTGTGAAGTATGTGCTTCACTACAAGTCTGGTTTTTGAGACTTTAATCCTGGGTAGGAGTCTGGTACTGAGGCTTTGATCATGGTCTTAGTGGCAAGAAGCCTACCATTTATGTGCTCAGTGGTTTTGGAGGGCTGAAGAGTTATAACCTCATCTTTCTAGGCCCTATCTCCATGGTAATGGAAGGTAACATCAGTGTTGATTTTCTCAGCTTTCCTTGTAAACCCTCCTTCCTCTTCCCTTTCCTTCCCAAACCCTGGATCATTGGTAGCAGAGAATTAAACAGAAGAGCTATACTACATCTATGTAAAATTGGTTTATAGTAAATTTTATCCCTGTTTGTGCACAGAATAATTAATATAAGCATTCTTTATAACTCTCTCTTGTTAACTTAAAAGAATCTATTAAGCAATCAACAAGCATTTATACAGTCTATAATATTTGCCAGAGAGCATGTTAAGTGTTGGGACTACAATGAAAATAATCAAAAACGGTCCCTGCCCATAAGGAGCTTATATTCTAATGGAAAGATAAATGATTATAAATGATACATGCAAAAATATATTGAAAGTGTTGAAGGCTATACCAGATGGACAAGGCCTCCTGTAGCAGGTAGAGTTTGGTCTGAGTCTTGAAAGGAGTCAGGAATTCCAAGACTTGGAGGTGACAAGGAAAGAGTATTCTATGCATGGTGGGGTCCAAACAGTGCAAAGGAATAGAGACAGAGTACCTTTTGTGAGGGACAAGTAGTCCACTGAATTATAGAGAAAGTAAAGGTTACTATGTTAAGAGAAAAAAAATAGAGCCAAAGGACAAAATGGAAGCATCTTGGTACCAAAGTGGCCAGGCCAGGAACTTATAACAATAAAGACTAAGAAGTAGCCACTCCAGCACATGTAAGATATGGGTCTGATAGAGTGAAGAGAGCCATGGTCCATGGCTCAGTTAGGGTATTACATACCTTTCATCCCAAAGTATCATTTTCTAATGTTCATATTTAGGCTTCTGTAAATTTAAATAAAGTAGAATCATTTTCTATCTGGTATTTAGAACTTTAAAAATATATATTTAACACAACTGACATTTACAAAGTGATACAGGAGACCTTTATCGTTGTAGAATCCCCTTAATGAAGTGCATTTCTTAGCCTTTGCTAAAGTAAGAATATAAAAATAAGTCATCTTAGATTTTTTGCTCCTATTGTCTCGGCAAGGGGCTCATTCAGCTCTCATCTATGACCTGCAGTCATGAAACTGTACTCTCAAAGATCTCATTTATTTCAGGTTTAAGAAAGGCAAAGCAACTGACCTAGATAGTACATTCTTGCAGAGTAGCTACTGGAGAACTCCCTCTTACAAAAGTGACTTTTATTAAGAATTTCTTAGGAAAAGCAATGTCCACAGAAGTTCACTTCAAAGAGGCAAGAAATGAAGACAAAGGCTAAAATCCAGCCTGAGTCACAGCACAACTTTGGCTTCATTGTCAGTCCTTTATGTGAAAGTGGTCCTTTCTTAAAAACAATCCCTCGGCAGCAAAGCAGAGCCAAACCTTCCAATTCCTTCTCTTCAGTCTAACTCAGTCATGGCCCAACAGTTACTGCTTATGCTTGTAAATGCTGAGTGAAATAATTGGTCTAATGGAGGTGAAGAGAGGTGGTCACAATTCAAAATGGTGGACCATTCAGAAATCATTTCTAGATTATCTTATGCGCTTGGGTTAGACTTGAGGGCTTATGTAGCACTAAAAGATTAAATACACGGAATCAACCACAAAGGACTTTCAATTAAGTAGCAGAGATATCTGGGTCAATAGTAACTTAAAAGCTAGATTATGATGATGAATACAACAGAGATATATGTGTATGTGTGTACACATACACACACACAGATAGATAGGTAGTGGTTATAAAGAAATTTATTTCTTATCTTGTCTGCTGTGTTAAACAACCCCATGGAATTCAGAGAGATAACCAAGGATGATGTGCTGGAGTCAGCTCAAACCTACTCACAAAAACCTACTCAAACCTACTCAGCTCAAACCTACTTTTTCAGTGTAAGCATTTACATTTTGGAAGTTAGCAAACAGCTACAAATCAGGACTTCATTCATTCATTTATTATCTAGTCTTAAGAAAGTGATGGAGAAATGTTAATAATTCAGAATAAATTTAAACATATGCCTTGAGTATGTTTTTTTTTTCCTTTCAGAGATCCAGTTGTTAAATATTTACCAGCACACTAGCTATAATACATTCTGGCCTACCATGCACTATTGGAACACAAATTTAGAGTTCCAATTGACATTAAAAGTCATCTAGTCAATTCAGTTCAATTCAATTCAACAAGAATTTATAAAGTGACTAGTCTGTGCCAGATAGTATGCTAGATGCTAGAAATACAAAGACAAAAAAATGAAAATGCTCCCTGTCCTCGAGGAGCTTATGTTCTATTAGAGAATCATTAAGAACATAGACATAAAGCTATAAGGGATCATAGAAGTCATTAGTCCAATCCTCTAATTGTGTAGTGCAGAAAACTGAGGTCCAAAGAGACTAAGTGATTTGTCTTTGGTCAAAGAGGTAAATAAGTAACAGAACAGAGATTAAAACACAATCCCTCTGACTTCAGTTTCCTTGCTCTCTCTACTCCACCAAATCTTTCAACAATGCCTTTCAAACTTTTTGGTTTTTGTTTTGTTTTGTTTTTCTGTTTCCTTACATATTCAAGGATATAGTGCTCCCCAGGTTATTAATGGACATCTAGATGGTATAATAGGCCGCGCACCAAGCCTAGAATCAGGAAGATTCATCTTAATGAGTTCAAATCCAGCTTCAGTCACTTAGTAGATGTGAGTACCTGGACAAGTAATTTAACCTTGTTTGCCTACATTTCTTCATCTGTAAAATGAGCTAGAGAAAGAAATGGTAAACAACTCCAGTATCTCTGCAAAGAAGACCACAGATGGGGTCACAGAGAGTTGGACATGACTGAAGAACCACAAGGCTGGTAATGCCATATGAGCAGGAGATAAAAGCTGATCGTTATTTTATTCATAGTAGCACTATTTATGGTAGCAAAGAGCTAGAGACAAAATGGGCGCCAACTGATTGGGGAGTGACTGAACAAATAGTGGTATACTAATATGAAAAGATTACTTAAGAAATGATGAACATGAGGAATTAGGAAAGCTTTGTTTGAACTGATGCAAAGCGAAAAAAGCAGAACCAAAAGAATAAGATTGCAATGACTACAAAGAATACAAATAAAAAGTCCCTTAAAGGGAGTAACTGAAAAACTAATGATGGTCCCAGAGGAAAATAATAAAGTTTATCTAGCTCTTCAATTTTAACTTGAAATCTTCCCCGATTCCTTTTAATCCCAATGAATTCCCTCCATTCATTATTTCCTATTTCTCCTGGATGTAGCTAGTTTATATAGTTAGGTAGATAGATACACATAGATATACGTATGTGTGTGTACACACAGACACACACACACATTTGTGTTATCTCCCGTTACATTGTAAACTACATTACATTGTAAACTACATTACATTGTAAACTACTTGATACAAACTATCTCCTACTTCTTTTTGGAGCCCTAATGATTAGCACAGTGATTAGCATATAATAAGCACTTAATAAATACTGATTGACTGATTCATGGAAGAGAGACAGGGAATTTCTAGGGAAGAATGTTCTATCTGGACATTGTCAGATATGGTCACTGTAGTGGGTAATGGGTATTTCTGCTTAATTGTTGATTTTTCAAGGGAGGGGCTAAATCTCAATTGGGTGGCAAGGGAGGTTATACCCCAGAATGACTGTGATGATTAAAAAACCCCAATTACCCTATCCACCTACTAACAAGAAAGAACCCAAACCCTACCATTCCCACTTTCCTCCTCAGACTGGGGGTTGTTTTCTTTCAGTCCTGTTTTCACTTCTTTCATCTATTTCCATAAATTGCTTAAAATTCAACTATCTGTTTCTCCATCTTACTAAACACCTGATTATCTCCACTCTTTCCCTTTCGCTTTTTCTCTGCAACTCCTGCCTTTTTCCTCTCATTAGATATGTCCAACAGTCAGGATCAAGGAACATTAAAACTATTTCTTTGTTGGGCTTCCGATGTTCCAAGAAACTGGATAGGGAAGAGAGGTTAGTTAGGAAAAAGAAAGGAAGTTGAGGGTGTAGGCAAATAACTTAACCTTTCTCAGTTGCTTCACCTGTAAAATAAACATGTCAGAGTCAATGTTCTCTAAGCACCACCAGCTCCTCTAAATGTATGATCTTCTGGTAATAAACTGAACAAAAACTAAAAACCCAAGAAGAAAAGATGAAGAAAAATAGGAGTGGATGTGTGTATTTGAGTGGAGTGTGTGATTGTGAGTGTGAATGTGTATAGAAGTTTGTGAGTATATGTAAGAAGGTATTGTGTGTATCTGAGTGTGTGACTGAGTGTAATTAAAAGTGTGAGTGTGTATGAGTATGTGTGAAAAAGAATGTATGTGAGAATTTATGAGTGTGAGCATATGTATGTGAGAGCGAATGTGTACTGTGAGTGTGAGATAGTATTGTGAGTGAGTGTCAATGTGTAAGTGTGTGTATGTGTGTGTGTGTTTGATGGAGAGAAAGATTAAAAAAACAAGCTGCTTCTTCTCAAGGCAAAGTTTTGGGGTTTTTTTAATCTTGAAATGACTTTTCACAGAGAATATATTTCATATATAATACTAAGTTACCATCTGCTTATACCTCCAGAAAAAAAAAATAAACCAACAAATTCTGAGTTGAGTGTTTACTACCAAGATGACGGAGTACTTGATAAGGACTGCTTTTGTGCTTCATCTCAGCAAGAGCAGGAGAAAATGAGCAGAGAAACAGCTCTGAGAGTTTATAACCTGTAGACTAATGTGCATTACCAACACAGAAAAGAGGAAAATTAATTGAGAGACATGAAAACGGGAGAATTCATTGCAAATAAGCTTCATTAAGATAATGTCATCTCTGCTCTTTTCTTTTATTCTCTGTAGTGATGCCCTATAAACATTGCCAGTGTATATTTACACTCAGGGGCATGTTTGGAACAGACATTTCACACGGACAGCCTCGGCAGCAGCTGCTCTTTGAGACCATGGGAAGGAAGTAGTTGCCCAGGAACAGAAACAGTTATGGGAACAGTGTAAGGGGCGTGGCAGACTTTTTCAAAACAGCCTGATGTCCCTTCCCTATGAGCCCTCCCACTCTGGCTTCTGCATTTTATCATGTATAATAGAGACATAGGCTAAATGTTGGGAGGGACTTCTTGGTGCTACTTCAGGGAATCAATCAGTGAAATCATTCTAGAAATGAGTTTGTCTGATTATTATATTATATGGAACTGTGATATAATGGAGAAAGTGCTGAATTCAGAAGCAGGAAGATCAGGTGATTACCAGCTATGTGACCCTGGACAAGTCATTGAGCCTCTGTGGATAATAATATTACTGCCCAGGATGGTAATGAGGCATAAATGTGGTGATATATGTTAGCTAACAATCAATAAGTATTTAGTAATCACTTGATGTTGAAATTGAGAAGGGGCTGTTTCAGATAGGTAGGAAGAGAACCAAGAAAGAGTAGTGTCATTCATGAAAGTTCCAAGAAGAGAGATTAAGAGGAGTAGGTGACCTGCAGTGTTAAATGGAACAGAGAGGTCAAAGGATGAAGATTGAGGAAAAGGCCATTAAGTTTGGAGATTAAGAGATCATTAGCAACTTTGAAAAGAACAGTTTCAGTTGAAATATGGGGTCAAAAGTCAGATTTCATGGGGGTTAAGAAGTGAGAGGAAAGGAGGTAGAAACAGTGAGTGCAGAGAGCTTTTTGGTTTTTTAGAAGTTTGACTGAGAAAGGGAACAAAGATGTAGGATGGAGTTGGAAGATTTAGTAGGATCTGCAAAAGGTTTTTTTAAGGATGGAGAAGATGGGTGCATTTAAAGACAATAGGGGAAAAACCAATAGATAAAGACTGGAGATTAGAAAGAGATGGGAAGGTGATTGTAGAAATAACCTCACTCTGGAAGATGAAAGGGAATGGGATCAAGTATTCTTGTTTGGGAAGGGGAGGGGCACAAGGGCGGGTGTTCTTGGAAAGTAAAATGACCCACAATGTGATCAGATACAGGAGGAAAATATAGACAGTGATCAATGAAAAGTTTTGGGGATGAAAAAGATAGAGGAAGGACAGAGCTCACAGCAAACAGTTTCATCTCTTGTTTTTCTAACAACTATGTCATATTTTCTAGATTCCTTTGCCCACTCCTAGAAGTAGCCATGGTGGACCTAAAACAATTGAAGTGTGTCTTTTATACAGGATATCTTTTGCTACCTATACTTGGTTAAACTGTTTAACCTACTAAAGCTTAAAACTACACTAAGACTTTTGGGACACCCTGTATAAACTCCTGGGTGTGATGTTTGCTTCCATATTAGTTGAAGAGTAGCTCACGGTCAGTGAGCTATGCAATAGATGTCCTCTCTGGTATTATGTTTATTCCTTTCATTGATTTATGTCAATTTAAGATAAAATACTGTATAAAGTATCTAAACATGTCAGCTTATTCCCAAAATCATGTAAGACTCAGACTCAGTGGAATACAACAAGTGAAGAAGGGGAGAGGGTTTTGGTAGCAGAGATAAATAATTAATTTTGATTTTAAAAATCAATGATAAACATACCCATTAGACTAATTACACAAGAATAACCTGCAAGGAAAAATGGGAACGTCAACCATCCTCTGAGAGCCACAGAGAGCTTAGCACACCTAGTACACTCTCTCCAGATCAGACAAAAGAACATAACAGTAAGGGATTCCCCAGAGTCTACCCCTTTTTGTTGACTAGTATCAGATAAGTAACTAGCAATGCTGCCTCTTGATGAAAGAACTAATCTCAAAATGTTAATCGGGAAAAGGAGCAGCTCACATTTTTCCATAGGAGGCTAAAGGCTCATGGGTCTAATATCCATACTTAGCCAACTAGTAGAGTTCTTAACAAAACATAATAACATTAATGTTCAAGAAGACAAAACCTATGAAGACTTGTGCTTAAGACCAACATATTTCATCATGAAAAAGGTGATGGTGGGAGATTTATTGCATTGCAATTGCTACTAGAGTCCATGACTCTGAGGATAATTGGACAAAGACAGCACAGAGATGGCCACACCCATAGCACTGGGCAGAGTCTGAGACAAATAAGTTTAAAACCTCATTAATATGCAGAATGAGAGAATGAGCAGAGATACCTACAAGTAGAAGTTTCTAATCACAATGGGAAGATAGATTATACTAATCCTCTCTCCATTCCAGAGCACAAGTTTTGGAAGAGACAGCTTTCCAAGTGCTCTTGTGAAGAAAGGTGGGAAAGCAGGAGGGAGGGAAGTCATATTTACTGAAGAATAGGTTAAAGGTGACTTCCCTGTTATTTTACTGCTTGTGTAGATCTTGATTACATTTTTTGCTACATGGTCCATGTCTAGTCTGTTAGCATGATGAAAACTGAATGTAGCTGACCTTAGCAGTTCACAGTCAAACTGGATTAGGGCATAATATAAGGCAAGTCAGGTAATTTGCAAGTTGAGGTAAATTATATAATTGAAAATACTGACATAAACTGTACTCTAATAATATGAATACCAAAATGAATGGAAAGCAGGCTACATGAGAAATGAGGAGACTGGATTTTATGACACTAATACTATAAGATTCTATCGGTGTTTAGTTCCTATGAAGTGGTAAGAGCTAAAGAAGGCTAGCAGAAAACAAAAACAATAAACCTTGAAAAATCCAACCCAGAATTCCTAGCCTAAGACATATATATTACTCTTGTTCTTTACAGTCCTCTAAATAATATTGTTTTCCTTCTACAACAATAGGCAAGAGTGAGATCACTGATGAGAAATTTAACCTATTTTTTTTAATTTTTTAAAATTCATTTCCTTGTTTACATCACTTATTGTCATAACATTTTTGAATTACTAATTTTCTCCCCGTCTTGCCCCCCCCCAACCCCAAAACAGCAATCCCACTGTAAAGTCCCTCCCCTGCTCTGTTCTCTTACTTTCTGGTAGGGCAGGGAGGGTCTCCCTATCCCAGCCTGTGTATATCTTAGTTCCTAGTTGCAGGTATTGCAGAACTTCAATCTCCAGATGCTTTCGATTCCTCCCTTGTCACCCACACCCATTGGAAGGACAATCAATTCAATACAAGCTGTGGATGTGTGATTATACAGAACATCTTCATAGTGGACATATTGTGACAGTGATCATCTGTCTCTCCTTCCTATCCCTCCCCCCCCCCTTGCTCT
>CM053593.1:331251175-331310254 GCA_028646575.1 Pseudocheirus occidentalis | reverse complement strand
GGTATTGTTTTCTTCAGTCAGGTTGTTGACTTTCTTTTCATGACTTTCTCACATCATTCTCATTTCTCTTTCCAATTTTTCCTCTACTTCTCTTATTTGGTTTTCAAAGTCCTTTTTCAGTTGATGTATAGCCAGTAGGCATTCTTCCAGTGTCTTGGAAGCATTTGGTGAGGGAGTTCTGAGTTGTCTTCCTCCTGCTCCATACTTTGGTCTTTTTTGTCCATAAAAAAGGATTCTAGAGTTTTACTGCTGTTCCTAGCCTGCTTCCTTTTTCTCATGTTGGCCAGTCTATTAATAGCTTGGTTTTTTAGCTCTTTGGAACTCTGCTTCCTGGAGGGGGAAAGCTCTGTCCCAAATCACTGCGGCCCTCCCAGCTGCTGGAGCTCTTAATGGGATGCTGCAGCTCTCCCCTTAGCTCTGGCTCACTGAAAGCGCACCCCAGGACCACCACTCAAGACCATGATCCAGATCCAGGTCGCTCAACGCAAGAGCCCTTGGCCTTGATGGATCGCGTCAGCCCCCCTGCTATCTGCAGGCCGAGGGCTCTGAAGCAGCCCAGTGGGTGCCACTGTGGCTCTCAGATGTTCCTGCTGCTACAGCCGCCTCCCGCTGCCTCCTTGCCCTGGGAGCAGTTTGGCCGGACCTGCTCTTCTCCTCCCGAGTTAGCAAAATCCACTGACCTTTCTCTTAGCCTTTTTGTCTTCTGGCCTGATAGATATGGTAAATTGTGCCTCCAGTGCAGCCGATCAGCTCTCCTACAGCCGCGGTTCCCAGCCCGATGCCCCAGGGCTTGACCCGGCTGGGGTTTCGGCCGCGGGTCCCAGACTGCTGTGAAGAGCACCACCTGCTGTGCTACCTGTAGCAGCAGATGTGCTTTTTATCTTGTGGAGAGTTTTGGAGCTTGAAAATCTGTTTAGAGTCCCATTTTATGAGTTTTTTAGCGTGTTTGTGTGGGAGCTGTGGTGCTTTGCTGCTTCTATGCCGCCATCTTGTCTCCACCCCACCAAATATGACTTTTTAAAGCATTCTTCTCCTCTTTGGCTTTTTGGGCCTCTTTTGCCATTTGAGTTAGTCTATTTTTAAGGTGCTATTTTTTTCAGTCAGGTTGTTGACTTTCTTAACATAATTTTCTTGCATCATTCCCATTTTTCTCCTCAATTTTTCCTCCACTTGTCTTATTTGGTTTTCAAAATCCTTCTTAAATTCCTCTATGGCTTGTAACCAGTCTACATTTTTCTTGGAAGCTTTTGGTGTAGGAGTTCTGACTGTGTTGTCTTCCTCCCATTCCATGTTTTGGTCCTTTTTGTCCCCAAAAAAGGAATCTAAAGTTGGATTGCTGACCTTTCTTTGCTTCCTTTGCCTCTTCATGTTGACAGTCAATTACTTAACTTTTGGACTCAGTAGAACTCTGCTTTCAGAACTCTGTCCCAAATCACTGGGTTTTCACAGCTGCCAGAGTTATTAGGAAGCTTCTGTCTCTGCAGTCCCCACCAGCTTTGGCTCACTGAAAAGTCACCTCAGGACCACCACCCAAGACTGCAATCCCAATCCAGGAAGCTCAAGGAAAGTGCACTTAGCCTCTGAATTATCGCTTGGTCCCCCTGCAATCTGCAGGCTAGGAGCTTCTGAAGCAGCCATGTGGACGAGGCTGCAGGGTCGCCACTGCTTCTAATTCTGGAGACAGGCAGCCGGACTCTCTCCCCCAAATTTAGCTGAGCTCCTCTGACCTTTTCCCTTTGTCCTTGAATCTTATGGGTTGGTAATTCTTTAAACTACCACAGCTGCTGGTGATCTGTTCTCCTGAAAGCTTCAGCCAGGGCTTCTCAGGGATGACCTGGGGCTAAAATTGCATGGGGCTGGGCTCTGCTCCCAACATGCTGTGATGAACCCTTTCTGTTTACCTGCTGGGCTGCTTTCAGCGGGAGCCTTGTTTCTCTGTCATTTTATGAGTTCTGGAGCTCTAAAATTTGTTTACAGTCATATTTTATAGGTATTTGAGGTGGTTATGGTGGGAGCCACCTTGTCCTTCATTTTCAAAGAAGATCAATGACATCATTGGGTGATGTCTTCACTTGCACATTAATTGGATTTAAGGGAGGCAGAGTTGCACAGTCATCGGCCTCACTCTCTCCCAGAGTCATTGATGTCCATTGGCAAGACAGAAGACAGGATGACTGGCAATGACCTGGGATGCAGTGGACAACATTGGCATCTTCTATGTCTGACCAAGAACTAACTGTGCCACAATGCCTGTTTCAGCTCTCTTTCCTGGTTATTCAAACAAATTGTTCTCATCCACCCATTCTGCTGGGAGAAATCTTCACATGCTTGGAGTAGACAGTGCCCTAACTCACCAACAAGTTGGAGGCCTGTTGGTTACTCCCGACCTGGTTTAGCCTGTCTTCATGGGTGGTCCTCCTTGAACACCCTTTTATACCTATATAAGGGATAGAAGGCATTTGGAAGCATGAAGGTTATACCAATATGGGGTGGGGTGATCGTAAAAAGGTTCATGCAAAAGTGAAGCTAGAGCTGGGATGTAAAGTAAAGTAAGTATTCTAAGAGGTAGAGGTGCGGACGGAGTGCATTCCTGCTGTAAAGGCAGTCAAAGTAACAAATAAGAGAAAGAGACCAGAAAGTAAATTCAATTGAGTAAATATTTATTTAGCATCTATTACATGCAAGACAGGTTACTAGGGATCCTAAGAATGAATGAGATTATAGCACTGGCCTTTACAGATTTTATAGTCCAGTACTCATTCATTAGTGTCAGTGGTTGGATTCAAATCTAGGTCTCTCCTCCTTCCAAATCTGAGGTTCTTTCCATTGTATCATGCCATGTGGATTGTTCTTCTCTTTTCCCTCCATACCATTTCACTTGGTGATCTCATTAACTCCCGTAAGTTTCAGGGTAATTTCCATGCTGATATTTCTCATGTATACCTTTCCTGCCTTCATCTCTCTGCTGACCTCCAATCTCAAATTTCCAACTGCCTTTCAGACATCTCAGACCAGATACACAGTAGATATCTTAAACTAAACATACCCCAAATTGAACTCACCTTCTCTCCTAACTGTTCCCACACTTCTCCTAATTTCCCTGTTATTTAAAAGGCAACACCATCCTCCCAGTTCCTTAGGCAACCTCGATGTCATCCTCAACTCTTTATTGTCTCTCACCCCCATATCCAGTCTTTTGCCAAGGCCTGAGAATTTCATATTGACAACATCTCTTGAATACACCCCTTTCTCATCTCAGACACTGCCAGGATCCTGTGGAAGCTGTTGTCACCTGTCTCTGGATGATTGCAATAGTTTGTTGGTGGGTCTATTTGCCTCAAGTCTCTCTCTACTCCAATCCATTCTTTGATTAGCCACCAAGGTGATTTTTCCTAAAACACAAGTCCAAAAACGTCTGTCCTAATCAATAAACTTTTTACCACCTCCAAGATCAAATACAAAATCTTATGTTTGGCATTCAAAGCCCTTCATAACCAAACACTCTCTCCTTACCTTTTCAGTCTGCTTGCTCCCCACACATACTCTTCAACCCAATGACACTCACCTCCTTGTTTTTCACACAAGACACCCCATCTCTTGGCTATAGGTAATTTCTCTGGCTGTCCTCCATCCCTGGAATGTTCTCCCTTCTCATCTCTGAAGTCAGTACCTCTCTGGCTTCCTTTAAATCCTAACTAAAATCCCATCTTCTACAGGGAGTTCTTCCCTACTCCTCCTAATTCTAATACCTTCCTTTTAATTATTTCCAATTTATCCTGTATACATAATATTCCTCCCTGTACAAATTTGTGTTTTTGTTTCCCCCATTAGATGTGAGCTCCTTGAAACAAGGAACTAACTTTTTGCCTCTTTCTGTATCTCCAGTGCTAAGCATGGTGCTTGAAATATAGTAAGTGTTAAGTACATATTTATTGACTAACATTGGATACTAATCTTTTTTTGAAGGGGGGGAGAGAGGGACAAGCAATTCTTGATAATAGATAAAAGTGATTTGTCTATGTAGATGTGGTCCTATGGTCTCAAGGTAGAGTTTCTCCAGTGACTGCAATATTGACATTTTCAGCACAAATATGGCCAGGCTTGGCTGGTTGGATGTGTGAAGTATAGACAGAGTGATGGGAGATAGCAGGAATTTGGCATCGAGGCTAGCCAAAAAGAAAGAAACCAGAAAGCACTATCTACAGTTTTCCTAACTGAAAGATAGAAATGATACTTATTTATACAAATTTATCTCACACAACTTTGTAAATTTTAAAACTGTATGATTCCCTATGGGGACTCAGTTCTTCCATTTCTAGCTCCTGGTTTGGTACTACCTTTAACTTCCTAGACCCTATCGTCTTTAAAAACCTCCAGGTGAGGGGGGATTATATAATTTTTTCACTTATCCAATTCCATTGTTCCCTTCTGACTCAGTGACAATTGTCCATAACTAATAAAAGAACAGGGCCTTTCCAATGAACTTAAAATTTTGTTAATACTTTATGATTATATTCTGATATTGGGGGTGTGAGTGTTTATCAAAGAAGAACTCCCCTACTAAGGTTTATACACAATATATGTACAAAGCAGATAATAAAGGAACAAGAAGCATTCTTTATCCACTTTATTTTTCCTATGGTGGGTGGCTATGCTAAACTCTTGGAAATGACTGTGGTTTCCTGCAATATTATATGGGAACCATGGAATCATGGCAGCTACTACAGATTTAAAAGATTCATTTGAAAATTAATTATCACATTCTTCACTTCCTCCTCTTGCCAAATAGCCCTGCTTGGTTTCTATAGTAGCCCAATGACCATGGCATTCTAACAGAACCTCCACATTTCCCATGGCATTCTACAGCAAAAAAAAAAAACAAAGTCAAGGTCAGTATGAACCAAAACAAAGAGTTTCTTCAGTATACCAATCTATCCAGCTGTTCTCAGTACTCAAGACATATATTATGCAGGAACAAAAAATACTACGTCCCTTAAGGTCTTTCTGGCCTAAAAGTTGTGCCACCTCAAGAAAGCCAATTAATCTCAGGGTTTTTATTCTATCCAAAGGACTAAAGATGGTTTAAGATCCAAACATCCCTCTCTACTTTGAGAATTAGGGTCTGATCACCTGGGGAATGAACAGAAAGAAGAATCTCCAAAGCGATTACAGATGAAATGCTTTTGAAAAGGTTATCCATACATCAAGAGCTTGCAACATCAATATCAAATAGTCAGTAAAAGTTGCGGATACTGTAGGATACAATTAACTTGTCTTCAGAGTATTGCAAGTTTCCCTTGTCAGCTTAATTGTGCACTTTCTCTATGGCTTTCTTGTCTTCATGCTGGAGATTAGAAAATCGTTAGCTCTGCCACTAATTGGTAAAGATTTCTTTCCACCAGTGAATTTTCATTGAATATTAACACATGATTAACCCTACCTTCCCATATCAATGAGCATGATGGGAAGCTTTCAGAAAGCCCAGGGCCTATTGAAACTTAGTATGCAATTCCAAATCCTGGAATCACTGCCATGGTCTTTGTTGAAATGTCAAAATTATATCCATCCAATTCAGCCAAGAAACATGAGTGATGTTATTAAAGAGTCTGTATGCCACACACCGGGGACATGCAGGTAGGGGCAGCACTGATTCTAGAATGCTTTCCTCCTCAACACATCAAACAGCCCAGAATTCAAGTTACACATGTCTTGTATATTTGATTGACTCTACAAGGTTTTCATCTAAATTCAAAATATAACAACGTTTGGATGTATTTGAACATTTTTATTGCATTTGGTTATGAGACAAATTCTGAGAGAAAAGGAACCCAGAGCACGTGACCTGGGCAAGATCATTCCAAACAAGTTAATTCTGCAACGAGTCTGAAATTAATAACACAAAAGATGCCGTAAAGCCAATTTTGACTTCAGACCTGCTTGTGTAAAATAAAATCAAAACTGTCAGAATGAAAGCTCCCTCCATTACAAACACAATTTGCAACCTTCGCAAGATAGATGGAGGAAATAGATAGGTTGGTTGAAACATATGGATAAAAACAAATAGAAGATAAGAAGGCAAAAAGGGAACAGGAAATAGACAAAGAATGCAAACGTGCCGTGGGCCAGGCTGATCTCAGCATCAATGAATGAGTGAAGCCCAAAATCACTTATGTCCAGGTGAATGGATTTTTTCCCACTCTAATGGGACTTTAACCCACTGTAGAATATGATTTCCTTTCCCCCAGCTCAATAATAAGAGCTAGAGGGAGAATATACATCTAGTTAAACCTGTCTGTGCTTTACCTTTAAAGAAAATAGGTTTTAATGAGGGGAGGAAGGGGTTGAGCATGGAGGGAGTAGGGGTGGGGGTGGGAAAGGCATTCTATTTTGCGCCGTTCCCAAATGTCAAGTAGGAAGCTCTGGGATCTGTGCCCTACACTAAATTCCACAATGATGAGGCACAGGAACACGAGAGGAGTCTGTGTTGCCATTGTAATGACAGGGATAGAGAAAAATTCGAGCCCTTTTTTATTGATCTCGAAAAGGCTCTTCTGTTGTCAGTACTTCCTGGCAGCCACAGCCCTCAAGACAGTCCCTGAGAATTCATCAGAATAAATGGACTCAGACTCTCTATGGTGTCCCCCTCTGTTGTCTGAATCTGCAATGATATGTATTCAAAGTGTGTCATTCATTCTGCTATATAGGACAGAATGATTGAAACTTGGAGCTGACAAATACCTCCTCTACCTACCCACCCATAATTAGTTCACGAGAAAAAAAAAGGTGAAAGGAAGGGAACTGAGGTACTCAGTACCCTTTGCTACTTGACCTGGATGAAAATTTTCCTTTCCAGCACTAGAGCTCTTTGGAGAATATCATGTAGGGAGGAAGTAGGGGTACGGGAAGGGAGAAATTAAAGAACTGTACTCATAAACTATACATATCCCCAAAGCCTTTCCATAAGTAATATCTCCAGTATTGCCACATGCTAGAAAAGAAAAGAAAGAACCCTTCAGGTGAGTTGAGCCACTGGAAAGAAACTGAGGCTAAGAAGGAAACGTCACTTCCATATTCTCACAGCTAGTTGGCATCAAAAGTTCATTTCTATTTCTATCCCTACTCCAGGTCCTGAGCTCTTTATACTGTACCTTGTTGTATCAATTACTTTAGGTCTGTCTCTTCTTAAGGGGAAAATTTCCTGTGATTAATGTTTTGTATGTGTGTGTCTTTAGATAGAGTCTTGCTATCTCTGAGTGGTAGTTGCCTAATGGCAGCCATTATAAGGACATTTCCAATATAACTTCAGTGCCAAAACGTCCACATGGCATATGAGGAAGTAACAAGAAGAGGAAGTAATTGGCATCAAAGTTAAGTTTGTAGAGACCAAGAAAAATACCCTCAGCTTCTCTATCTGCAAGATGGGGATATTAATTATACTGTCTACCTCACTAGGTGGTTATGAGGAAAATGCCTCACAAACTTTAAAGTTCTCTCTATATTTGTGAGGCTCATAGAGGTCAAATAACTTGCTTGTGGTCACACAGATTACCTTTTAAAGGTGGTATTTGAATCCAATTCTTCCTGACTCCAAGCCCAATACCCAGTCCTCAAAGTCATGCTGTCATAGTGTGTTCTAACAGGAAAAATACCTGATTTGAAATAGCACCTCTCTGTCATAGTCCCTAGGATGAAGTGGCCTTTTTCATTAAAGATTCTTCTTATTTCCATTCTAGCAGCTCCTCTCTATTAGAAAGAATCAGCACAGAATTTCTCCTTTCAAATAACTGAAAATATGTAATTGTAATACAGATAATCAGATATGAATTTACCCATAGTTTTATAGGAAAAGTTGATTTAGTAGAAGCCATGCTATCTTAAGTACAAACAAACTTAGATGCCCAGTTAAGATATTGCCCCAACACAGATCTTCATTCCAACAAATCTGTATTCAAATACTTAATATTCAAATGGATTTGTGATACCATCAATTGAGGAGTTATGTGATGGTAACCCATCCATTTCTGCCTATCTTGTGTGATTTTTCATACATGACCTTATATAGATTTACTTATAGGAGATTTATCCAATGAGCTAAAAATCTTCCTGGATTTTCCTTTACATTATGAATATACTACTGAAGCACACTTGACATCCATCTATTATCTCTTGCTCTCAGCAAATGTTTAGGCAAGAAAAATTGATAGGAATTTGACCTAGCATTTCAGATTTTATTTACATGTAGTATTAAAGTATCAAAAAGAAGGAGCAGTTAGGTGATGCAGTGCTGGTCCTGGAGACAGGAAAGATTCATATTCCTAAATTCAGATCCGGCTTCAGACACTTCCTAATTGGGCAATCTACTTCGTACTATTTGCTTGAGCTTCCTCATCTGTAAAATGACTTTGGGAAGGAAATGGCAAGCTACTCCAATATCTTTGCCAAGAAAAGCCCAAATAGGGTCACAAAGAGTCAGACACAACTGAAATGACTCATCAACAACAACATGAGAAAGATCAGGAAAGAGAATAGTATAATGCCAATCGGGTTCACAGAGATAACCATCAGTCCTAGTCAGAGACTCAGAAGAGAAGTTTGTGGACGTGACTATGGCAGGGGCAAATGTCACACGGTAGGAGCATTCACTGTGGTTCCTGCATTATAATAGCAATATGTCAACAGAGTGGGGTGTTCAACTCTTTGTTAGCCCGAATATCTCACCATTTGAGTATGCCACCCTTGGCAAGATGGTGGATGTGGATGACAACTGGGTGATGGAGGCTTTAATATATTATTGAATCCCAGTCCATAATGATATATACCTGGTCATCTAGGAGAGAACACTCTCAGAAGCTGAAATGAATCCCAGTCCATAATGATATATACCTGGTCATCTAGGAGAGAACACTCTCAGAAGCTGAAATGAAAGCCAACGTTCTACGCACCTACCACCCAAGTGATTCAGGCAGCAACACCTTCAGAATGAATCTTGTGCCTTCCCAGAGTCCTCCTCCTGTGACTACCATCAGAGTAGAGTGTGTGCATCACCAGATGGCCTCTATGTACACATCCCATACTCAGCACTCTGCCAAGCTTATGCTTCCCTTGCTTTCTGCATGACAACAGGCTCGCTGAAAATATGTTTGCGGATGGCACAGAAATGCAGCGCACATTTGAGCCGTGGTGTCAAAGCAGGGAAGAATCCTAAGCCATAACAAGTAAAAACAAAAATCGCTAAAAATGGTGATTTCACTAAGCAGAAGTCATTTCCATGCCTGAACACTTGCTAGTCACAAATAAATGTCAATTAAGCCCCATGCAAGCTAGGAGAGTCAAGGCAAAGCAGTCCAAATGTTCTGGGCAGCAAGACAGCTCCTCTTGGAATAGTATCAGGCATTTCCTGTTGCAACAAAAGGTTTTTGAGTTGTCATTCATGGGAAGCAAGGTTCTTTTTCTTTGGCAAAGGAAGATGGAATGAAGAGAAAAAAGTACAGTCAGTTTATTGATCAGTTTTCCCCTTTGGGGCCACCCTTGGAGACTTAAAACTTGCCTCCTCTTAGGTTTGTTTGTTGTTGTTGTTTTTATATTTAATATTTGTTTAGAACTATGCCATCAAGGCACAGAGGGGCTAAGTTCTTTTTTAAATGTATCAAAACAAATACATGACAAAGTCTTGCTTCTGCCACTTATAAGGGGTATGATGTGAAGTAAGTCACTGCTTCAAAGAGACTAGCAATCCATTGTACCTGTTTGGGTTTGGGGGGGGGGGGTGTTTCTTTGGAAGTTTCCATGGAAGAAGTAAACTAGCTGGTAATACAAAAGCAATAGAGTTATTGTGCCTGTTGTAGCACACAATGGAGATATGCTGGAGTGGAATCAAGTTCAAAGATGGTCCCCAGAGAGAATAGGAGAGGGCTGAATCTGTGGGGGAGGATGAAGCAACTACAATTTAACCAATAGATAGCATGAAAACCTCTAGTGAAAGAATATGCAGAGCATGGAAGGAAATAAGCAATTGCTAAGTACCTGTGATATGTCCAGCTCCACGCTAATATTATCTCATGTGATCCTCATGACAATCCCAGGATCCTCATTTTACCCTCTGAAGAAACTGAGGCAGAAAGAGATTAAGTGACTTGCCCAGGATCGTACAGCTAGTAAGTTTAGAGACTAGATTTGGACTCGGATCTTCCTAAATATAGGCCTGGCACTTTATAGATAGAACCACCTAGTTGTCCCTCAAAAGGGAGACAAGAGTTTGATCATTTAGCAAGATTTTCTTTCTGACTTAGAACCAGGATTATGTCTCCATTTTGCCATTTTTCCCTGTTCATTACAGAAACTCCTGGGTTGTCCCATATAGCAGGAGATGTGGATGAGGGTCAAGAATTTTATAGGAAAGGACAGAGTTTCCCCTGAGGTGAATTTGATTGGATTCCCATCTCTGTTATGAGAAGCAGAAAACCTGCAATTAGTTAGAAAACTGGAGTTTTTCAGCATGGAAAGTTCTATACATAGAGGATTCCAGTTAAGGGTGTTTCAGAGAAGCAAGGGGAGGTGAATCAGGACAAGAGAAATGCAAATGTCTAAAGCAGAGTTATCCTGTCATAAGAAAAGAATGCCAGAAGTCTGTCATAATCTCAGATTCTTCCTTTGTAAAAAGAGAATAATGATGGTTATCCTATTGGTTTCATGGGATTATTTCAAAGATCAAAGGAGATGCCATATGCAGGGTGCACTTTGAAAACTGTAAGTAGCTACACAAATATGAGCTATTATGATAATTATGAGGACTCTGAAAGTTTGAGTACCTGAGCTATGCTTTTAATAAAATGTAGAAAACTCCAAATTCAGATTCAACAGACCTGGCTTAAGAACTCTGACTTCAATTTAATAAACACTTATTAAGAGCATACAAGGAGAAAACCATTGTGCCAGGCTTATTAACTGTGTGACCTTTGGCAGGTAATCTAACCTTTCTGGTGATGATGTTTGTACTACCTATCCCAAAGGTTATTAGGGGGAAAGCACTTTGTAGGCTTTAAAAGGCTTTAAAAAGCTGCTGAAACAATCTTCCTAAAACAGAGGTCTCTTCGTGAACCTCCTCCTACTCAATAAACTAACACAGCTCCCAATTACCTTCAGGATCAAATATAAAAGCCTCTATTTGGCTTTTAAAGCCCTTCACAACCTAGCCCTTTCCTACTTTGTCAGTCTTCTTACATTTTATTCTTGTCCATATCCTGTATGATTTATAGATAGGGCTTCATCCTATTCCTCACACATAACACCTCATCTCTGGACTCCATGTCTTTTTTTTTATTGAATATCCTCCAGTCCTGATTTCTTTGGCTTCCTTCAAATCTCTGTCTTCTACAGTAGGCTTTTGTTGCATTCTCCCTGATCCCTCAATCCTTGCTAATGCACTCTCTTTGAGATCACCTACAATTTATCCCATATATATTTTGAATGCATCTTGTGATATAGTTGTTTGCATGTTGTTTCCCCTATTAGGATATATGTTTCTTCAATGATGGTTCTGTTTTTGCCTTTCTTTGTAGCCTTAGCACTTAACACAGTGCCTGGCACAGAGTATGTACTTAACAAGTGATTTTGTCTTGACTACTGAAATGTATCTTGTTTTCTTCTTCTTTTTCCTCCTCCTCTTCCTTCTTCTCCTCCTCCTCCTCCTTCTTCTTCTTCTTTTCTTCTTCTTCTTCTTCTTCCTTCTTCCTTCATCATTATCATCATCATCATCATCATCTCACCAAGCATCTCGGTGTATCTTCAACTACTTATTGAAGAATTCCCTTTATCTATCTGCTGTTATCAAAGCACACAAAGAAGGCACTTTCAGCTGAAGCATGATCTTGCCTTTTATAGAGTGATCCTGACTTATTTGGATTCTTTTGAGTAAATTAAATCAACGTTATCAAAAATACCTTACTCTTCCATCCTTCTAATGCTATTTGGATTAATGCCTCCCCCTCGTAACTTCTCACCGGTTTGCTTTGGAGCTCAGGCCATATGGATATCTGACTGTCATCTTTGGACTATGTTGCCATTAGTTTAATTGAATCCAATCATCTGTCCTTTCATTAAGCCTGGATCTACCTTGTATCAGTGATTGTGATTCATGCCTGTTAATCACCTATAATCCCCAGCACACACACACCAACCATATTTCTTTCCCCTTAGAGCAGTGGTTCTCAACCTTCCTAGCCACGACCCTTTAATACTCACATGTGGGCGTATTTGCATGTAGGTGGACCCTCCTGGAGACAGAGGAGCAGTATCTCAGTTCCTAAGACTATCAGAAATATGTGTTTTCTGAAGGTCTTAGGCAACCCCTGTGAAAGGGTTGTTCGACCCCCAAAGGGGTCACAACCCACAGGTTGAGAACTACTGCCTTAGAGGCTTTTTAGACACTAGTATTGTTCCATATATACTAAGTATTGTTCCAAAGCCAATAATAAAAATTAATTTCTGTCAACAAGTATATTTATACTTTTTTCCCAGCAAAAACATTTATTTAGTGTCCAGGGTTGGCCAATCCAACAGAGTTATTAACTATTTTCCCAGCAACCTGAAGAGTAAATTGAAGTGTTAATAGATAGGAAGAGAACATCATGGATCCCTCAATAAGAGAGACCAGTCCTAGTGTCCTCCAATCCTAACTATGTCTTCTTTGTCCTCCTTAATAGTAGTCTAACCCTATAAATGCCTAGGACAGTGGACTTGTTATGGTCCTTTTGTATGTGTTTAATCCCAGTCACAGAGGACCTCATTGCCTGGAGGAGGGAGGACAATTTGTAAATTAAGAATGTCTCTGAGCAGAAAGCATTCCAATAAATAAGGATTTTGGTTGAAGAGGTCAAACACTAAGACATTAAGACTTGATGTAGATTTGAATATAAACTAGTATAGACTCTGTGCATGTTGTATTGCCCAATAGAATATAACTTCTTTGAGGACAGGAACTGTCTCATTTTTTCTTTTTCTATTCCCAAACACCAATTACAGTGGCTGGCATATAGTATGATGAATGCTTAATAAATATTAATCTAATTGAATGGACTTTGAAAAAATTAGGCCAGTCATGCTGCTTAAACTAACTTTAATTCCACTTGCAAACAACCTACTATCCAGACCTCAGAAACCCAAATGCTCTAATGGACACAATAATTTATTACCTCCATCAGAGAGATGTGTACCTTGTTGTAAGCATCACCTTGCCATAGATGAGAAACTTAGTTACATTAGCTTCAATAAACCTTCTTTAGCTTTCAAAATGTTTTTGTTACTTCAGCATACAAGATTGGGGGATCAAAGTAAAAATCCAGGGTTTCAAAAATGAAACAGGTGATTTTTCTCAGAAACAAGAGAGATTAGAACAATCTCTACTAGAGTAATGTGATAGAAGAAAAGAGAGAGAAGGAGGAAGAAGAGGAGGAGGGGAGGAAGATAGGAGGGGAAGAAAGGGAAGGAGGAAGAAGGGAGGGGAGGACCAGGAAGAGAAGGAGGAGAAGAAGGGGGAAGATGAAAGGGGAAATGGAGAAAGGAGGAGGACAAGTAGGAGGTGGGGGATCGGGAGATAGAAGAGGAAGAAAGGGAGGGAAAAAAGACATCATTGTAGTGAGGAAGCAATAACTAACCACATAACAGGGAACGACTGTTGTAGGGTATACAGACTAGATCTATGATTTCATTGTTACAAGGTAGGAGTTTCAAACTGATAGAGCACTAGACCTGGATTCAGGAAGACCTGAGTTCAAATCCAGCCTCAGACATTTATTGACTGTGTGACCCTAACAAGTCATTAACTTCTGTTTGCTTCAGTTCCTTCATCTATAAAAAGGGAGTAATATCTGTCTCCCAGTGATGTTACAAGGTTCAGATAAGATAATAATTGTAAAGAATTTAGCCCAGTGCCTAGCACATAGTAGGGCTATATAAATGTTAGTTAGCTATTACTACCTATGGTCAGCTATGATTGAATGAGACCCATTCTTTGTTCTCCATGAATTTGTGAATTGTTTCCATTTCTTTCATAGCCTTTTAAAACAGGTTATGGTACTGTTTTATACTTGGGTTTGAGGTAGCTAAGGTTTCTCTAGTTTATGAATTAGTCTTCTAAGTAGATTCCAGTGAAGTGCTCCCAGCCTGAGCCTTCAAAGCTTGTGCACAAGTAGACGCAAAGTGCAATTCTTATGTAGACTTATTGGAGGCTTGTTCTACACTGTGGCCCAGCACCAGTTGGATTGATGTGTCTGCCGTTGTTTGAGATAGCATGGATATAGCCTGAGCTCATAAGTGTCAAATGTAATATTTCACAACACCTAAGCTGTGATGAAATTATTGAGAGTGTCATAGCAAGTCAAGTAGAAAAATCGTAGGGAGGCTATTAATATTTTCAGTTCATAGAGGAATGTTAATTCCACTGAAGTACAGAAATTATGGTTCTTATAATTAAGACCTTGTAACTAGAGAAAAGGAAAAATGTGAAATTTATATTAAAGGCATAAAATGCAAATATTATTAACTCAGTGAGTTATGTAGTCAAGTTTCAACTGTAGTTTTTCAGGATTTCAATACTTAACAAATCTGACACCATCTTACTCATATTTATCTCCCCCACTTTCCTGTTTTGATGCACATAGTAGGAGCTCAACAAATATATATTGAATTATAAAGAAATTAATGAATGAATTATTCTTTTGAGAGGTATGATACATTAAAGTAGAATATTTTCTGGATGATCCTTTCCTCTGACTTATACCTATGCCAATCTCACAAATATAGGAGAAAAGTATTCATTTTTTCATTCAATAGACATTTGTTAAGAGCTTACTATGTGAAAGATACTTTGTTAGAACCTTCTCTACCCTACATTTCACCTGGAAAAAAAAGAGGAAATGGGACATTAATTTGTGAAATAAGATTAAGGCTTGACACAGAGACATGCACTAGTAAAGATGGTAGACTTCAGTAATCAAGATAAATGTTCAAGCCCTGTTTCTTTTGAAAGCTGATCAATTAATAACTTCTGGAGTTACTTTAATAATAATTTCTCCCTCCAAAAGGTAGAGAAACCAAAAGAAAATAATCTATTTTGGATCTGTGTCTCACTTACAGGGAAAGCTAGTTGCAGAGACAGAAATGAGGGAAATTTTTGGATTTTGATAGAGTTGGGGAAAATGAGCCACAGTTTCACATGTACCCTAGATGTAGGAACATGAAACAAGATGAAATTTAAAAGGTTAAAGACTGCAGTCTTAAACATTGATTCAAAAATCAACTTCACAACTACAGGGTGGAAGAGGCATAATCAAAAAGGAATTTATCTGAGAAAGATCTGTGTGGGACTTGGGATGCTGAAAATTCAATATGAGCAGAGGCTGCTTTTGGCTATGTTGAAAGGCACAGTTTCCAGGAATAAGGAGATGCCATTCCAATCGTACCTTGCCCTGATCAAACCATCTGTGGAATGTTGTGTTCAATGTTAAGAGCCACAGTTTAGAAAAGGTGTCTATGAACTAGAGAGAATCCAGAGGAAATCAGGCTACTGAAAGATCTTATTTCCATGTCATATAGGGATAGTTTGAAAGAAATGGGAATGTTCAGCCTAGAGAAGAAAAGACTTAGGAGGAATGTGGTAGTTTTATTTGAAAGGCTGTTATGTGGAAGAAGGATTAGACATTGGCTTTTTTGACCCTAGAGGACAAAATCAGAAGCAATAGATGGAGGTGTCCAAGAGGTAAATTTAGTTTTGAAGGGAAAAAGAAATTTACGTAATTCTAGAAGTGAAATAGGCAGCCTTGGAATGTTGGGATTTCTTCTGCTTCCTTTGAGAGTTTCTAGAAGAGTGTGTATGTTCACTTATTTTTATTACTTCGTTGTTGTTTGTTTCAATCCTATCCAACTCTCCATGACCCCATATTTCCTTCTCTGACTCATTTTACAAATGAGGAACTGAGGCAGAGTTAAGTGACTTGTCCAGGGTCACAGGATATACTTTTACCTGGAATGCCTTTCATATAGGAGTTAAAATGAAATTTAATTCCTCTCCAACTGTAAAATTCCATGATTATGTGATTCTGTTGGTGGTGATGGTGTATGATGGAAGCTATAAGTTTTAGTACAGTAAAGGAATGTTGTTAAATTCCTTAAGAATCATTATGTTGCTTGCATAAATGAAGAGAATGGCCCAGGAGGAAGAACTAAGCAGATGGACATGATGGAGAAAGTAATGAGACTTGATAGCTAGGGAATGTGTTAAATGAATAAAATACAGGAATGATTAAGGAGAAGTTGGAGTGGAACAGAAGGGTTAGTGACCTCTCAAAGCCAAAATCATTCACCCAGGAGATGCTATTAGTTGTTCTGGGATTGTTTCAAAGCTTGTTAATATTTTATATGGCTAAAAAGGTAGCCCTTCTCACTGAGCACCCCACTATTGCCAAGTTTCCCCTATCATACCCTAAAAATGCAAAAATCCTTTGCTTGCCAAAAGGAGATAATTTAACCCCGTGTTACTTATTCAGATCCATGAAATCCAGTGAAGATATTTAACAAAGTATGTAGCTTTGGTTTAATTTTCATCAGTGCTTAGGGGCTTAGGCCAGTAGAGCCATAGAAATTTAAAATACATTATGTATTTACATAAATTCTCTGCATCCTACTTAGCATGGCAGCTGACACAAAACTCACAATAATTTTTTGCCTTCTGCAGAAACCCTGACCTATTCAGTAGAAAGGTGACTATCATGCAGATAGGCTACAATTTAGAAAGGGATTTTATAAAAATATCATGTGCCTTATTAAAAGTTGCAATTTATCTCATCTTGAATGATGTTAATGTTAATGACAATAAAACTGTACTGATAGAAGATAGTAGGAGTAATTCAATTTTATGCTCTAGCTCAGAGTTATAGCCTTTCTAAAGAAGAACTAAAAAGGATTCATAAAGCTCCCATCATGTTCCTTACTATATGCACAAGATCTCATCACCACCAATGGACTGCAAACCAGCAATTTCAAGAGACCTTTTCTGGCAAATTCAGAAGAGATGAATGCAACAAACAAGGCTCATGCTTAGATACTTTGGTCAGCTCCATATCATAAACATATATTCAGATAAGTTTAAGAGACATTTATGAACATGAGAAGGTTCATCAAGAGGACATTCAATCAAACTAAATCTAACCTTGTGAAATGAAGAGATTCTTCTTTGATGTGTCTGTCACTGGAGAATCATCTAGAATGGACCCACTCATTAATTTTGCAGAATATTAGTTCTAAACTTTGTAAAAGGATATTGAAGAAGAAAAAATAAAATTACTGGGGCCTATAGTATGTTTGTTGTTGTTTCATTGGTTAATAAGAAAATTGAGGAGTGTTGGTTAGTTAATAGTGTGCTAAACCTAAAACCAGGAAGATATATATGTTTAAATTTTTCTGATATTGGTTCCATGTGGGCAAATCATATATCTCTGTTTCAAGTAAATCTCTAGGAAGAAATCTAGAAAATTTCTAAGCATATACAAAGAAAATGCTCCAGATTACTGATAATTGGAGAAATTCAAATTTAAAGATTTCTTTCAAATTGCAAAATCTGACAAAAGAAAATAACGAACATTGAAGTTCCTGTGGGAAAACAAGCATATTGGCATATTACTGGTGGAGCTGTGAATTGATCCAACATAGAAGACAGAAGCAAAACATTTATTCAAACACTAGAAAGCCAAATTCCAATACCACAAAACTGAATCCATCATAGTAACAAAGAAGTTAACACACCTTATCACTGCAGGAATCAACAACATCCCAAAGCCTTCCCCCTGTCTGGACCTTCCCACAAACAAACATTCACAATCCTAGCTGTCTGCTTGTCTGCATCCTCTCCTCCCTCCATTCTAACTGCTCTGACTCATTTCCTGGTCTACCTGTTCAGTAAACTCCTCCCACCACAGACTCCATGTGAATACATTCAGTCTTTTAAGAGACAAGGAAGATCTTCAAATTCCCATTACCATTACACTACACATATTTTTATAAGAAACTCTTCCAAGCAGAGCTATGGCTGGTGCCCTGAAATTCAAAAATCTCTGGTTCATAGAAGATAAAAGTACTATCATAGGATATAAAAACTTCATTAAAATTCTAACCTCAGTCAAGAAATTGAGTGAAAGAATTTGTCCAGCACAAGAAAGACAAGCCAGTAAGTTCATAAAATAGAATATGGAAAGAAGAACTCAGGTGAAAACTAAAAAATAAAAAAGAAGTTTAAGGATGAGGAAGTGGAAGAATGTATAAGAGGCTGCCCCCAAGAAATCAGAAGAGGCTTTTGTAAAGACTCTGACAAGTTGAAATGACTTTCATCTCCAACAAGCAGCTGAGAAATGACCAGACCAAACAAAGGAGAAAATGGTTTTCGAGTAACTAGAGATTACTGGTCACACTCAAAAATATCAGCGTCATGGGTTCAGAATGTGGAAGATATGGTTAGATAGAAGTTTATCTGAAAAATATCTATGAGTTCAAGAGAAGCTCAGTTTCAGTCAACAGTGGCTTATGGTAGTCAAGAAATCAAGTGCAATATTTGACTGCATTGAGTAATGTATAGTGATCAGAAGTCAGGAGGTGTCAGTCCTATTGGAATCAGCCCTGATCAGATTACATCTACAATACTGTAGTAATTTGGGGGATCCATTGTTTAAGAAGGACATTGATATGGAAGCCAGGTCTAGCAATGAATAGAGAACTTGTCTTGGACTTGGGGATTCCCAAGTTCAAATCCAACCTCAGATATTTACTAGCTGTATGATCAGGGGCAAATCACTTAACTTGTTTCCCTCAGTTTCCTCATCTGTAAAATGAAGATAACAACATGTACTTCCAAGAGTTGTTGTAAGGATCAAATGAGATCTGTATGAAGCTCTTTGAAAGCCTTAAAGTTCTATATAAATACTAGCTACTATTACATGCTGGAAAGCATTCAGAGGAGGACAAGCAAGATAGTGAAGACCTCAAATTCATGCCCAAGTAAGCATCAACTTCAGAAACTAGGAATGTGTGGCCTGAAGAAGAGAAGGCTTAGGTGGGACCTGATAGTCATTTTCAAGAATCTGAAAGACAACCAAATAAAAGATGGATTAATTTTTTCTTCCTACTCCAGAGGACAGACTTAGGAGCAACGAATAAATTGTTTCAAAGATATAAATTTAGGCTTAATGTCTGGGGAAAATAAATATTTTTTTAACTTTCTAACAATTATAACTAATCAAAAGAAGTACTGTCTGCTAAGGGAGAGGAATGGGTGCTGATTCATTATGTTCAGTCATTTTCCAGTCATGTCCCATTTTTTTGTGATCCCATTTGGGGTTTTCCTAGCAAAGATACTTCAATTCTGGTAGTTTGCCATTTCCTTCTCCAGTTCATTTTACAGATGAGGAAATTGAGGCAAACAGGGTTAAGTGACTTGCCCAGTGCCACACAGTTGGTATGTGTATGAAAATGGCTTTGAACTCAGGAAGACTCACTATATCTTCAAAAAATATTAATGATTATTTATTTAGGACATTAGAGTGGGGATTTATATTTTTGTTCAAGGGTGGGTTGGACTAGGTGGACACTGAGACCTTTTATGATTCTGAAAGTTTGCACTTTCACCCTTCTAATGCTAAAACATGCAAATGAAACAAAAATCGATGACTACCATTAGCAGAATGGAATCTGTAGCATAAAAAGATCAAGGACTTAGAAAATTCCACCCATTACAAGTAAGTGAGTTTTCATACATTTTTTTTTTCAAATGTTGACCTCATAACTTCAAGAGAAAATAAAAAGAACATTGAGCCCCTGAAGGCTGTACATGTATAGACTACACAAAAACTTCCTATTCAGTGAAAAGAATGACTTTAATGCAGATGCTGTTTAATAGTGATGTAAATCCAATACATGTTGACATCATTCAGGTGATAAACACTAGAGGAAGACTTTGTTTGTGGCATTGTACACAGCAAATGGACAAAAGATTTCCACAGAGATACAATCTCTAAAAATTTTTATGGCCATCTTAAAGTCATTTTTTTCTATTACCAGAGAAATGAAACTATGGTGATAGTGACATTTTCACCTACTTGGCTTGTGATGATGATTCTAGCTTTCTCACAAATTCCAAAACTTCAAGAAAAACTTCACTTCAGTAGCTAGAGGCTGTTTCCAAGCTAATCAGCTTGGAGCTGAACCCAGTTCAAACAAAGTGTCCATGAAACAAACTTTCCATACAAGACACTATGTATGTGGACTCTTTGGAGATAGAGGAACTAGTGGGCCACTTCCTTTGACAACTCCACTGAGATAATGGAATAAATGGAGCAGATGAAAATCCACCTTGGCTAGAGTCAGCCTCACTTGTATCCTTATAATGAATTCACAATATTTCATCTGAGGAAGAAACTTGTGGAAAAGCAGTCCAGAAAAAAGGTCAGTGTGACCCACCACTAAAGCTGGGTGATTGGTTGTTGTCCTTCATGCTCAAAGAGGACAAAATGATATCATTATGGTGGGATCAAGGAAGAGTATGGCCAACTGTGGCTGAACAGACCAATACAATCTCAGAAGGCTTTACCACAAATCAGCCACAAGTAGTCCATATGAATATTTGGAGTAGAGAGGTCTCTAAATTTGCATAGCTTACATTTCATTTGAGCTGTTGCAGAAAGCAGAGTACCTGTAGCCTTACAACATATAAATGACATATAGATGTAAAAGCATTTTCAAAATGACATGTTGCCTAACCCTATACTCTGACTGATGAGGATGTACCCATAAAGATCATGTTGAAAATGTTCAACTCCTCAGTGCTTCCTAAAAGAATTAACACATCAGATTGCTGGTCTTCAGCAAAATTCAAAGAGAATTTTGCAGTCACCCATTGTGCAATGCAGTGCTTTGTAAAAACTTTTCTGTGCAACCAACTAGGATGTGGGATGAGCAAAAGAGACATAGAAGAGACAAATCACTCAACTAACAGATTGGGTCCCAGTGAACCACAAACAGCCAATCATGAAGCAAAGAAAACAGACTGAGTCTATGGCCCAGATATCTGAACAAAGGTAGAAACTGAGAATGTGAGATTATCAATTCTGGTTGGAGTAGGTAGGCATGCAGTCACATTGTGAGTGCCAGTGAAAACACAATCTAAAATGAATGTTATTAGAAATTGTTATTTCTAATGTCGCAAGTGGGTTTTTTGTTTATTCGTTTGGTTTTAGGTTTGCTTTTGCTTTTGTTTTTCGAGGGGAACTTTACAATATAATCCAAAAATTTCTTCGAATTCTAGAGACAACAACTGTGAAAAAATAAGCAGGAACTGACCAACAAAGTTAAGGGGACACAAATTCAAACACAGACTTTGGAGAGAACTCATAAACTAAGAACAGCCAAATGCTTCATAGATGACCAAAAAAAGCTAACAAAGTCTACAAATAGCTCTAATAAGTTAAGTCCTAAACACCAAGTACCTATTGAACATTTATATTGGCATTGGAGACTCCCCACAGGTATCTCAAACTCAATATCTCCAAAACAGAACTCATTATCTTTCCCCCAAAACCATTCCCTTTTCCAAATTATCAAAGGCATCACCCTCTTTCAGTTTCCCAAGTTCATAGTCTTGGCCTCCTTCACCCTAAATATATGCAATAAATTGGCAATCTCATTTTTCCTACTCTCATATCTCTCACTTCTGATCTTTTCACTCCGATCACAGTTACCACCTTAATTCAAGTCTCTTGGCCTCTTGCGAAGATTTCACAAGAGACAGATATCTGTAGCTATAAGTAGCTAACTAATGTGATTGTTGTCTCCCCCATTAGACTGCAAGATCCTTGGAAGTAGGCTTTCTTTTATTCTTTGTGCTTGTATGCCATGTTCCTGTGATGACATCAGATATTTAGTAAGTGCTTAAATAATGTTAATAGAATGATTCAGGCTCATAATTATCACTCCTATCTGTGACCTTTATGTATTACTCTATGGGAATTGGTCACTGCCCCAAGTTCTTCCAATCCATTTCTGTTCCCACTTCCCTAGACATCTCCCTCCCATAATCTATTTTCTTCTGCATCCTTTTCTCTGTTCTCCTCTCTTCTCTTTTTACCATCAGTTTTTAGCTTCCCTTACTATTTACAGGATTGCCTTTCTTTTTGCATGTCTCAGTATCTTTTTTTAACCCATGCTCTGTTTCTCCCAATATTCCTTAATCCCAATCTGTGCCCAACCTTTCATTCTTTTCTTCTTATTTCTCCATCTCACTGAGATAATGAAGAAAAGAAATAAAAAGTTTTTCAAACTACACAAAGTTGTTTTTTTTAAGTAATACTAATGATAGGTATCTGACAGCATCAGAATCACACATTACTCAGGTTCAATATCACAGAGAGAATAAAACTTGAGACCCACTCCATGCCTATTCTGCTCCTATACCAGGTCAGAACTATATAGCAAATAAAAAAGGATTTAACTGACAGGATAGCAAAATAAAGAATAGGGGGAAATTATGAAGTAGGATCCTTCAGTCTACATAGAGAAATGATAAAATCTCTCAGAGACTCATACACTGATGGGGAAGCAAACAAATCCTCCCAAAAATTCATGTTCCAAGGTAAGGAAGAATTTTGGCTTCAGTGTTGTCTGTTTTTCATGGAAAACCTCTCATTTCTAAGTTTACAGATCCAGAGACTGGACTTTGGTCCATAATAATTAGCTGTTCCTCATTGCTTCTGGAAAGGATGTGTCAAAGTCAAGCTCAGTGATGCATACCTATAATCTATACTCCTTTGAGGGCAAGGTTATTGAATAACTTGAGCTCCAGGGTTCTGAACTACAGTTGGGCTAATCAGGCACTAATATGGTAAATGCCCTAGAGCAGGAATCTAAGATCAGTGATGTGTCCCAGGTCAATTCTAAATTGATCAGCAGTGGGATTGCCCCAGTAGTGACCACTGCACTTCTACCCTGGTCAACATAGGAAGACAAGAAGAAAGAGGAGGTGGAGACGGAGGAGGAGGAGGAGGAAGTGGAAGAGGAAAAGGAGGAGAAAGGAGAGAAGAAAAAAGAAATTATGTGTCATTTGGCTGCCCAGAACAAAATTTCCTTCCTTGGTCACCATTCCACTATATATGTAACCTTTGCTTTTTAGAATTTAAGCTCCATAGGGGTAGGGATATTTTTGTATTTGTTTCAGTAGCATTTTGCACAATACCAACATATAGTAAGTGCTTAATAGTTGGTTTGGGTTTTTTTCTTTTCATTCATTCATTCATTCATTCATTCATTCATTCACAAGCCTCAACAAAGTATTAAAAACAATAGAGAACAGGAATATAAGTGGCCTTTGACAGCAAATGTCTCCCTTAGAAATACAAAGAAAAATAAAAGGACTACAAAATTTCTCCCTATCAATTTTTGTTCCATTTGTGAGGTTGGTGGTATTCTGAGTCTCAATGCATCAATATTGTCCTCAAATAGGAGAATGGGGAGAACCTACCCAACCTTGCTAGGCAGATAGGGAGATAGGGCAGGCATTAAGCTAGAGAAGGTTATTTGTTTCCCTTGTGCTGAGCGCATAGCCTGTAAAGCAAACAACTGAGATTAGAACAATAAGTAGCCCAGGTTGCAATCAACTCAAAGGTCTGACAACACTTACAAATATGTGATTGTTCCTTAGGATGGGGTGTACTTCCTCATCAGAAGGATGAACTTCGGGGCAGCTAGGTGGTGCAGTGAATAGAGCACCGGCCCTGGAGTCAGGAGTACCTGAGTTCAAATCCGGCCTCAGACACTTAGCACAAAAACTAGCCGTGTGACCTTGGGCAAGTCACTTAACCCCAACTGCTCTCCAAAAAAGCAAAAACAAAAAAAGGATGAACTTCTCCACAGCACCTCCCTACGTCCTTCCCTCCATTCCTCTCTATCTTTCTATCTCTCTCTGCCTGCCATTAGCCTCTAAAGAGATGGGAGCTAGGTTGGATTACTTCCTTTCCAAGCAGCACCCCACCCTCCATCATTTTTCCTACCCCCACTACCTCCAATGTTTTCAGTTTCCGCCCCCAGGTGAAAATATTTCTCATTATGTCTCAGCCTATGACCAAGCTACCCCAGTGGGGAAAAATAAGGGAACTTTCCAAAAATTTTCATTGGGGATCCAGATTTTGAATTTACTCTGCTGAGTCTAAAGATTTAAGAAATACAGTTCATTGTCAGCATGAATTAAAAACTGAAGACTTTCCAAGTTGTTTTGAGCCACATTTTCACAATGTTAATTTATCTGAGCTGTTCAGACTACATTTCAGGCTGCATCCATCATGATAATGGTAACACTTTTAGATCTAGGACACAATTTGTCATTTAAAAGAAATGCATTAAATGCTATATTTAAAGTACCTTATTTAAATTACAACAGAACTCTAAAGCAAATACCTCCTGCCCTCAAGCTATATTCCTTAATTCTCCATTAAAATGCATCTTTTCCCCACACACTGTTCTAATGGGCATGCCCACCCACTTATCATGAAATCATTATTAAATATTGATCAGAACTGTGGTCTTATCCCAAGGTATGCTATATAGTTAATCATAGTTCCAGAAAGAAAATTCTATATTTTAAACACATTTCAGAACACTTCAAGGCAAATCATATAAAGATTAAACATTCCACTTTACTCTGTATCTTTACAGAAATAAAGCAAATTTAAATGTGATTGATCTATCAAGAACATTATAAAAGGATAATACCCCAACTGCTATGGATATATTTATAACCTAGTTAAGAGAAATAAATGAAAAAGTTTTCCTCCTCACTCAAGTCAGGACAGTCAAAAAAAAAAAACAAAACATGAGCCTGGAAACTCTGTCTTCTCTTTGCTCACTTCTTTTACCTTTCTTTCCTGCCTAATTTCCTAATCTCTTTTGGCATCTTCCACCTTTTCCATTTGCTGAGTAAGTAACCACATCTTTGGTCTGATCTGAAAATGCTTCGGCAGTCATGAAAGTTAAAATAAAACAATTCCAGGACCTCCTTGGCTCTGCCCCAGATTAATCATTCAATTCTTGCTTATACACCAGAAATAGGGAGCAGGGCCAAAGGGCACACGGCTGTGAATAAGATTAGTTAACAGAGATCAGGGCCCTGATGGAGTACACTGAGGGTGCAGGAGGGTTGAATTAATGTAAGGCTGACATAGGTTGTTCTAATCCCCTGATGCTGCACTGCCTAGGACAAGGGAAAACAGTTGTCTAATGGGGACACACACACACAGAAAAGAAATATGGCAACAGTTGGCCAACAGAAATAAAAAGCAGAAATGTGAAGGTTCAGTGGAAGGAAAAATTTTCAGAAAAAAACTGGGGTTTATTGCTGATTTTTTTTCACCTTTCAAAGTTGCATGAATGACATTGACTCATAGACTGAGAATCGGAAGGAACCTTAGAGGTCATTCTAGTCAAGACTTTTTCATCAAAAGATGAAGAAGCCAAGATGTGGAGATGTTAAGTGACTTATATAAGGTCACCAAGCTAGAAGTAGCACAGTCAAGAATCCACTGAGAGCCTCTGACTCCAAAGCTAACATTCTTCCACTGTTCAGAATTGCCTCCTGAAGGAAGTTGATTTGAGTGAGAAACCAAAGGGCATTGGAACTGTGGGGCTCACTTTAGACTGAGGTAGACCTGGGTTCAAGTCCAGGCTCTGAGACCCACTTGTGAGCTCTATGGAAATCATTTGAGTTTTCTTCTCCTGGGTTTCCTCCAACTTACATATAAATTGCTGCTTTGAAGCTATGTATGGCATAAGCTGGGTTGGTCACATAACAAGAGTGGCCACTGGTATACACACACACACACACACACATGGAATATGTACATATATACATTATATATATATTTTATATACATCTCTCTCTATACATACATTTATAAAATACACACACACATATATATATCCATATACATATATGTATGTATGTATGCCCCCTCACACGTTGTTTTGATTCCAAATTAGGAATAGTTACTGAAAGATATGGACAAAATTATAGAAGAAGAAGAAGAAGAAGAAGAAGAAGAAGAAGAAGAAGAAGAAGAAGAAGAAGAAGAAGAAGAAGAAGAAGAAGAAGAAGAAAAGTGTGGATTTTTTGTAATTGGCTTCAGTGGAAGGAATACCCACACTGATGAGTTTAGAGATCCATCCATGTAAGCATCCATCAAATCAGGAAAACTGAAGAAAAAGAAATCTTTCCAAACAAAAAGCAAAATGAAAGTCTTTTGTCTCTTAGGTATTTACTTCTCTTCTTCCTACTAGGGGCAGGGAAGGGAGTTTTATAACATTAGCGATCAATTATGGGCTGAAAGGAAGAAAAGCATTGTTACCTCCACGCGTAAGAAAGGGACTTGAGAAACAATCCAACCAAACCTGTTTCACCTTTAATAGGAGCAGAGTACATACCCTTAATGATAGCTCTCCAGCTTATAATACCCAAGTACTCATAATGCCCAAGTAATGCTTTTCCTCCTCCTCTGCGTGTTTTGGAAGTCTTGACATTGGTCAAGACAAATGCTTTCTCCTACATGAGACCTTGCCTAGTCTCAATGGCTTCTAGAGCCCTTTAGGGTAAGGTTACCTTCCACCCTCTTTCTGCCTATCTTCCATGAACCTATAAATTGCCTCCCTCATCCGAACACAAGTTTCTTTAGGACAGGGACTATTTTCACATTTCTTTGTACACACATCAGCTAGCAGAATACCTGATAAATAGTAAATACTTGTCAACTGACTAAAGGATGTTCAGTGAGCCAAATTCCAAAATGTCAGGATTTCTAGATACATTTGTGTTAAAGAGAGATTGTCAGCCATGGGGAAGGGGTAGAGGGGAGAGAGAAAGAGAGATACAGAGAAACAGAGAGACCAAAAATAGGGAAAGAGTGACAGTGACAGAAACAAAGACTCAGAGAGAGACACACACAGAGAAATGGAGATAGAGTGAGAGACAGAGATAGAGACCAAAACAGTCTCCATATTGGGTCAATCAAGAAGTTGACCAACTTCTTGACTAACAGGTGAGCTACTTATTCTAAGTTATTGGTATATAAAGAGGATTATTTAAATGATGAATAAACAGTATGTGTTTACAGCATCTTGAGGAGTAGATAAGTTATGATCTCCCCTGATGGATGGAGTTCCTACATTGACAAAATTACAGATATTTGAAGTGCTAAAACATTTTGTGCAAAGCATCATCGTTTTTGGTTTTTCTTGGTTTGTTTTTTTTTAGTGGTAGACAAGGAGGGAGAGAAAATAAATGTTAATTGAAATTATTTGAGATGAAAAACATATCAAAGAACAATGGATGGAAAACAAAGAATTTATTTCCCCATTTTCATTGCTGCTGGTAACTGCATGAAGGGTACTGATGAAAGTTACATTTTACCTTACTTGTGCCGGTAGCAACTCAGTAGGAACACATGATTTGACAAATCTAAATAATAAAATGAAAGGAGGTGATCACCAGAAGGTCTAAATCAGACAGAAGAAAGGAAAAAATAAAACAACATAAATATTCTAAGCAACTGCCCCTCACCTCTCCTGCCTTGGTTTTTCTCCTTTAGAACTGGGCCCAAGTCTGAGAGTCAGTCAACTACAGGTATTACGTGCAAATTCCCAGAATGGGCATCAGAGTAAACATATGATAACATGTCACAATGATAAGGTGCAGCTCTGGGACCCCCTGCCCCTTAAGTTCTCCTTGAATCTTCCCATGGAAGGCATTTGCTGAGGCCATAGGCCTTTCATTGTGGCTTGGCCTAAGTCTTTAGCTAGCCCTCTTGTCCAGCAATTTCCTACCCTTGATCCTCCTTTCCCACCCTTGAACTGGCCTAGCCCACCATTGTCTGTGGTCTCCAGGTAGCCTCTAGAAACTTCCCATCCTTATTCACTCATTACTGGAGTCTGACCTCATCTGACTCCTCCTGAAGACCCTCCCCAAACTCCTCCTCTAGACCACTCCTAGATTCCTCCCACACCCTTTCTGTATATAGGATCCCATCTTCCCTTCATGTGGTATGAGAGCACCATAGAATGACCTAGCATAGACTGGCTCCTTGAGAGTCTACCCTATGGGGTAGAACTTTCAGTATGGTGAACTTTCAGTAAACTTTGCTTTTCTTTGGCTGAGAAGACTTGAGTGGAATTCTTTCCACAGGACCTGGCATATTGGTATTTTGGGGTCTCAGGCAACCCTAACCCTCTTTGTGGGTTACCTCTTTATTTTTATGGTTCCCTGACCAGGAATTGAACCCGGGGCCACAGTGGTAAAAGTGCCAAATGCCTTCCATTGGAAGATTCAAGAAGAGCTCAAGAGGGGTCCCAGAGCTGCACCCTCATCAACAAGAGGAAAGAAAAAATTAATACCACACACAACTTTCCAAGTTATGGAATCAGATTCCATCACTGGCCACCAATCCACTTTAATAAATGCTGAGATTAAGTTAGGTAAGATTTCACAGTCCTTTAGTCATTTGGAACATAGTAATTTTTTAAATGAATACAGATATAGAAAAAAACAGAAAAATGCACCATTTTTCTCATGGAATGCATTTTATCTGTCGGCTTTTCTCTAAAACCTAGTAGATAATTCAGAAATGGTTTGTGAATGAATCAATGAATGAATGATATAAATCCCTAGACAAAATTACCAACCCAAATAATGACAATTAAGTCTATCTGTGCTGATAGGTTTTGAATATTAAATATTAATTAAATTAAATGTTAAGATATTAACCACCCCTTGACCAAGTACTTGAACAAAGCCACTTAATAACACTGGTGACTATGCACCTGCCATTCAATGATCAAAACAGATCCTTTGGAACCATGAAATGGCTCTGCCTCCTACAAATAAAGTGGTAAAAGTTGATCTTTATACATTCCATTAAGGTTTGCCACGTGCTCTATATTCACAATCTGATTGGACCCTGACAGTAGCTGATATTATAGGCTTTCCATTTTGCAGATACAGAAACTGAGGCTCCCTGAGATTAAGTGATTCACTTACACTCAAACTTTTAAGTGTCAGTGGCTGATATTGAACTCCCATCTCTGCTGACTCCAAATCCAAAAGCACTCTCTCCACTATGCCACTCTGCCCCCTCAGCTACCCTAATGTCTCTTGCTATCAAGGTTAATACCTGGAAATTCACTGAGTTGCAGCCAATTAGAATGGTAAAAAAACAACTACTTAAACTCCCTACATCTACACCACCTCTGCTTGGTACCTCCAAATGATGGAGATAACGGTAGTTAAAAGCATAGGAAGGATTTTTTTATTATAACCTGTAACAAAATAAAGACGGTAACAGTGATTAATTTTTAATAATCCCAGTGTTCCAAGACGGCCGTAATGATAGGGCAATCATGCATCACTGTTGTGTTCCAATAGATCTATTAGTCTCTGTACAATGTTGTGTAATTATAGCCTAATGGTTTATGCTATTAGGAAAGCACTAAATATTTTACTAAACTGAGTACAGTATATAAAAATTAATTTAAATGGCCCCAGGCTTGAAACAATGGAGTCAGCAATGGAAAAAAATCAGAACAAAGCTTATCAAAAAAGATTGTGTGTTTTATAATGGGGGAAATTTAATTGTAACAGGGAGAAAAGTCAGGGTTCTATACTTACGGCACACAAAACATGAAAAATATAAAAAGCATCTTGTCATGATTTGATCCTCTCTTATGAAACAAGCTTCTTTATTGACACGGTAAGAAGATCAAAGTTTCTAGGAAGATAAAATTTTGATTCTGTCTTTTAACTCTAATATGCACTTCACAACACATTTAGTGTGGAAGGGAGATCAGCTTAATAAACCGCATGGTAAGACATCCACAATAAGACATCACTGCATGCATGCGCACACGCATGGGGGAGGCAGGGGGAACTGAATTGATCGTCTTAGGAGGCTTCTGCGTGTCAATGAAAGACAAATATGCATAGTATAATAGAGTAGGGAAGTGGGTCCTACTTACAGACTCACTGATGTCAGAAAGACCTACCTACCTTCCTGAGTTCAAATCTAACCTCAGGCACTTATTCACTGTATGACCATGGACAAATCACTTAACCATGTTTGCCTCAGTTCCTCATCTGTAAAATAAGCTGGAGAAGGAAATGGCAAACCACTCTACTTATCTTTGCCAACAAAACCCCAAATGAGATAATGAAGGATCAGATATGACTGAAAAACAATCAAAAAGCAACAAAATCTAATGCTGAACAGTGTGTTACAAAAAGACAAGAGAGGAGATCATAGAGCAGTCATAAAATCATAGAATCTGAGAGTTAGAGCTTTGGAGATCATCTAATTAATTAACTCCTACTTGAAAAAGAATCTTTTTCTACAACTGGTTCAATGGAAAGAGAACTGAAACTGAAGTCAGAGAAAACCTGAGTTCGAGTCCTTATGTATTAGCTGTGTGAATTTGGGCATTTCACCTCTGCCTTAGTTTCCACAACTGTAAAATGGGGATAATAATAGAACTTATCTCCCAGGGTTTTTTTTGAGAATCAAACAGGATAATATTTACAAAGGACTGCAAACTTTAAAGAACTAAAAACAAAGATACCTTTTATTACATCTCTTTAGTCAGAGAATTTACATTTGAATCTATCTCTAGATTTTGGACAAGTCTATCTTCAGACTTTGGACAAGTCTGAAGGGCTTGGATTATGGTCTCTGTGGTACCTTCCAACTTCAGTTATATGTTCCTGTGAGTCTCTATTCTCCAAGAAATAGTCATTTAGTATCTATGTGAAGACCTTTAGTGATAGGGCTGACCTCTGCCCCCCGAGGGCAGAGCATTGCCACTTTTAGGTAGCTTTCAAACATGATAGACATGTTTGCTTTTTCTTTACATCTCACCTATGTTGACCCATCTGTAAAATTTCAACCCTAAGGTGCCTAGCCTTGACTTTTATGGCCATAAAAACCAAGTATAATGCTTTGTTCTTAATGCAATCCAAGGTAACGTTTGTTGTTATCATTGTTGTTGGTTTAACTTCTGTATCATAGTATTATCTCAGCATTGAATAAGTACGGTTTGGTCATATTGAATTTGAGGTCCACTACAAACCCCAGATGCTCTTCAGACTAACTGCTAGCAAACCAAACTTCTCCCATCACCTACTTATGAAGTTAATTTTTTGAGTTCTTGAATCCAAGTGTAAGAGTTGTTCATGTTAAATTTCAGCTTACTAGACTTATTCCAAAACTTCTACATATTTAGTTTCATTTTAGAAGAATTACCCCAGTATTCTCTTATTTGTTCATAATGATGTCATCCATCCAGTGTTGTGGCTCTCCCACCTGGCTTTCGGTCGTCTACACATTTAAGAAGTATGCCATTCATGGCTTTATCCAAGTCACTGATAAACATGTCCATAATAAGCCCAGGGCCAAGCCCAGATTCTGGAGCAGTCCACCGGAAACATCCTACCGTTAATAATGGATCTGTCTATTCACCAGGTTCTGAATCCATCTCATTGTCCTTTGTCCAGCCCATATCCCTCCATTTTTTTCAACAATAATCCTATGAGATATTTTATTAAAGCCTTCTCTAAAATCAAAGTAAACAATTTCCAAAACATTCACCTGCTTCATTCATTTCACAACTCTGTCAGTAAAATAAATCTCATTTTACAGATGAAGAAACTAAGACCCCTGCAAAAAAAGAATGAAATTACTTCCTCAAGGTCATACAAGTAGTAAATGATAGAAACAAGATTCAAGACCAAGACTTCTGATTCTAAAAACCAGAAGTTGTTCCACTTTAGTCTATGAGCTCCTTGAGGGCAGAGCCTGTCTTTTGCCTTTCTTCATATCCAGTATATTAAGCTTAACACACTGACTGGCGTATAGACTAGGTGCTTAACAGGTGCTTAATGATTGCTGACTGGCTGAATGTTGCTAGGTTGAAATCACCTGCCCAGGCTCATTCGGAAAAAGATTCACAGGTGGAAATCTCCTTTTCTCCTGAAGAAAAAGATGAGAAAAGCTTTATCTTCCCTTTACGCCACTTTTTTTCTAAACTCACTGAACAGACTATTCTCTTTTAGTTTGGTTTACCCAAGTCAGCCCAACATACTAATTTGCAAATCTGCCACCTGTATGCTCTAGGTGGTTCCAAATGATAATTCACCTTTAATTATTTACTGCAAGAGGACATTTTAATTAATGTTACTGTGAATTCAAAATAGCTCCCACAGTATTGGTGGGGAGTAGAAATTATAGGTTGTTCTATCTTCTCTTAGGTCTCATCCAATTGCTAAAAGCCTCTGAAGAGCCTTCTGGTTTGAGAGCTCCATGAGCTGCCTCTCCTTTGCAGCTGTGGAAATTAACCCTATAGCTATTCCGAGAAACAGTTCTTTTCTTTCCTTCCCACCCCCTAACTTTCGAGAGAAGCAACTCCATGATTCATCTCTAAAGTACAATCCTCACCTCTTCCTGACTTTCCTGTTATTACAAAAGACACCACCATCCTCCCAGTCACTCCGGCTCCCACTCTAGATGCCATGTTTGACTCTTCCCTCTCTCAATCTCCTACCCCTTTCTATAACCAATCAGTTACCAAGTCCTGTCAATTTTACCTCTGTAGCAACTTTCATATACAATCCCTCTTCTCTCCTCTGGCATTGCCACCACCCTGGTAGAAACCCTCATTATCTCAAACTATTACAATAGCCTGTTGATTGGTTTCCTTGCCACAAGTCTTTCCCCGCTCCATTCTATCTTCCTCTCAACTATCAAATCAATATTACCCAAGATCAGGACTGACCTTATTACATATATCTTCAATCAACTCCACCAGGATCAAATACAAAATCCTCTGTTGAGCATTCAAAGCCTTCTATAATCTAGTCCTGACCCCTACCTTTGTAGTGGCTTTGTACCTTGTGTTCTTCAATCTAGGAACACTGGTCTTCTTGCTCATTCTTGTACAAGATAATCCATCTCCTGATGCCTTGTCTTTCTACTAGCTTTCCCACCCCCACCTCTCATACCTATAATTCCCTCCCTCATCTTCAGCTCTTGATTTCCTTCAAACTTCAGATGAATCTTATTTTCTACAGGAAGCCTTTCTCAGTTCTCCTAAATGTGAGTAGTGCCTTCCCTTTGAAATTGTCTCCAATTTACCCTATGTGTAACTTGGTTATATATATAGTAGCTTGAATGTTGTCTCTCCATTTAGGCTGTGATCTTCTTGCAGGTAGGGCTTTCTTTATACAGTCGTCCCTTCCAAATTTGGTGGGGTTATGGGTGCAGCACCCTTGCAATCTGAAAAATTAGAATAAAAATTTTTGCCTGTCCCTTCATATCAGAGAAGAAATCTGAATTTTTTTTCTTTTATGAGCTATTTTCATTTGGGTGTATTTGTAGTATTGGAAGGTAAAATATTATACAATACTGTACATATATATTATGCATTTCTGACTTTCTAAACTTTTTCTGTGTCTTCTAGCTTTTGCGTGTTCTTTGCAGCTTCCACAGAACTCCAAAATTCCCGTTTAATTTTTTATGCTGATCTGCGGTATATTGAAACTATGATTGGGAAAGTTGTAATGTGGAAGGGATAACTGTATACCAATGCTTAGCATGGTGGTAATTCTGATACTTGGGCCCCTTTATTTTGAAGATTACAGTTTGTTAATCAAAAAATGAATTTTAAAGTAATCAAAATGCCTTTAGCCAAAATTATTTATTTAAGTCAACCTGAAAACATAAGCTTCTCCCTTTAAAATGCATGCAGCTTGTAAAAACCTAAGCTCTATCAGTCAACGAGCATTTATCTGTCAGAAATGTGAAGGATGTGTATTGATAGCAAAATACTTTTTGTAAGGGCACATTTATAGAAATCTTCTGGAGTACAGAACCATGTTAAAATTAGTCTTATCAATAAATCTATTTTAAAAGAATCTAACCCAACAAACATGCATCAGATACTTACTGCATCCTGGGTATTGTGCCATGCACTGGAAATAGAAAGGTAAAACACCAACCATTCTCTGTCTTCTAGGCGCTTATATTTTTAATAGAAGAGAGGGGCACATGTAATTAAATAAGAGGTATCTGGCAGGAGATGGCACACAAGCAGAGCCTTGAAAGACACTATGGATTCTGAAATGTAAGGGTGAGGAAGGAGTACATCCTTATAGTGGAGTATGAAAGACATGGAGGTAGAAAACCATAGGATCATTGAATTCAAGCTGAAATAGCCACTTCACTAGCTGCATGACTCTGGATAAGTCACTTGATTGTCTCAGTTTTCTCATCTGCAAAATGGGTTGGAGAAGGAAATGGCAAACCAGTCCAGTATCTTTGCCAAGAAAACCCCAAATGGAGTCATGAAGAATCAGACACAACTGAAACAACTCAATAACAACAACAACAAATTCTATTTTAGGATGAATGTGGGTGGAGAAGTGGATGGACCTGAGTTCAAACCCAGCCTCAGACACTTCCTACCTGTGTGATCCTGGGCTACTCTTTTAACCCTGTTTGCCTCAGTTTCCCCATCTGACAAATGAATTTGAGAAGGAAACAGCAAACTACACCAGTATCATTGTCAAGAAAACCCCAAGTGGGGTCAAAAATAGTTGGACTGAACAACAAGAAGTCCAATTATTTTATTCTACAAAGAAATAAAATGAGGCCCAGACCAAGGGAGGTTAACTTATTTGCCAAAGGGTCATGCAGGTAATAGGCATCAGAGTCAAGATTTGAACACAGGTCCTCTAACTTCAGAAGCAACACACACACACACACACACACACACACACACACACACACACTTTGTACCATCTTTTACAGGAAGCCTCTCCCAAACCCTATTAATTCCAGTGCCTTTTCTCTGTTAATTATTTCTTATTTATCTTGTATATGGCTTGTTTGTATCTATTTGTTTGAATATTGTCTCCCCCATTAGATTGTAAAGTCCTTGGGGATAGGGGATGTCTTTTGCCCTTTTTTGTATCCATGGCACTTAGCACAGAGCCCAGCACATAGTAGGAACTTAATAAATATTGATTGATTTATTGACCTTTGACAGTTTTAATTTTATCAAAGCACCTTACATATGTTACATTATTTGATTCCTATTATATCTTCTGGTGTTATTATACCTCCATTTTATTTCTGGGGAAACTGAAAGGTTCAGTGACTTGACCCTTAGAGGGCTGAGGTTCAAAGGATGACTGTCACTATTTGTGTAGCCTTGGAGCAATTCTATCTTTGTATGAGTCTGTTTCCTTTCCTATAAGACAAAAGGGTCTCTACAACACAGATGTATAAAATAACTGCTTTGTAACTTTCAAAAAAAGCATGGAGATGTAAACTCATCTTCTCTAAAAGCAAGTTTAATACAACTTCAGGAGCAGATAGGATAAAAGAGATGTTATGAATTTCAGCCTGTTTTCATATGATTTTGATCTCCTCTGTCAGCTCTCTATATTTTCAAAGCTTTTCATTCTGCTCAGAGTGTATATTATCAACACTTGGCATGGTGATATTTATGAAAACACTGTTCTTAATTTTTTATGGATCAGTGCTGTGTGGGGGAAATTACAAGGACCAGTGCAGCTTATTTCTTCAGTTTCAGTATAGTTTATGTGTTGGATTTGCAAGGGTATTTTGTGTGAAGTCTGTATTTGTAGCATAAGGGTTTAGCATGTCAACCCATGAAATATAGTGAGTTTTTGATATATAAATCTAGGTACCAAATCATGTCTTGCTAGGTATTCAGTAGGTGCTAACATTTTGCAGCCTATATGTCACCATATTCTTATGTAATCTGTATTTATCACTGTCTGAACTCCTCAAGGTTCACTCTTTTACAGTTTCTGCTGGCAATTAACTGGTCCTGAATTGGTATCATAAACCTCTCAGTTTCCACAGAGAAATTCTCAAGATTTAACTCTTTGGTTGACACTTATTTGTTTATATGCTGCTGTCTGAGCTCGTGTGGATATTGCCCATGGAAGGATTTTTGATGCTTATTTTGGATCTACTCATTTCTGGTACTCCATTCAAAGGTATGCCTCTCTCAGTTACATTTGATAAACCCAGTTGTATACACCTGTAATCACCCTTACTTTTGTTTGACCCAGTTATGTCTACTTACTCCAAAATTACTTCTATAGGTTTTGGACCTATTCATCATGTGCTTTTATAATATCATCAATATCATCATCATCATTATCATCATCATCATCATCATCATCATCATCATCTTTGCTATGATATTAATGATGACAATATGCTGTCTCCCTGTTGAAAAAGGAACATTTCTACAGTGAATTGTGCTCAGTGTTAATTATTGTGAAATTACCACATTTGGCAGCAGTTTACTCTAATTACATTGAAGAGGTAACATGATATGGTGGAAACAACTCTAAATTTTAAAAATCCTGGGTTCGACTCCTACTTCACACTTAATACCCATATGTCCTTGGGCAAGTTGCCTCATTTGCCTGAGGTTCATAATTAAAATGAGGTTGGACTAGGTGGCTAGTGAGGTTCTGCTGAGTTTTCAGTTTATAATACTATTACCTTATGAGATAGGTAGATTATATATATATTATATATATACACACGCATGTATATGTACACATATACATACATGTATGATATACAAACATGTGTTATATATACATGTATGTATTGTATGTATATACATACACACACATAGACACATCATACAAATGATGCTAGAAGGCAGTTGGATGAGCAGCATATTGAATTCACCCATTAGGATATTGACTGGTTTTCAAAAGTAGTCAATTAAATAGGAGGATGAAAGTGAGCTAGATCTCATTTGGGAAACTGTATAGTGCTTTCAATTATCCCAAAATGTTCATTGCTACAAAATCCCTCCTTATCTTCAGCACCAATACTCAGGGATGTTATATGTCTCCAGAACATGGACCACCACAGTCTTAGATATGAAATTATAGGTGGCCCAAAGGGCAATGCAAAGGTTGGTTCAAGTAGATTGTGGGGCATTGCCAACCACTTCATGAGCAGGAGAAGTGGTAGAAAAGATGCCCCCAAAACCATGTGTCCAGAAAAGGAGGTGGGCTGACTTTGTAGCTAGACAGATAACAGAAAAACAGCCTGACTATCCCACTAATATCCAGGAAATATCAAAAGACCTGAAGAAATACTTCCAGTTCTTGAGGTAGATCCTTTTATGGGGAAGGCTAATGAAATGACATGAACAATAATTTATCATCATTTACTGAGCATGAGAACAAGAATGCCATCTGTACATATAACAGATGGTAACTTAGCCAATCACCATCACCCCCAAAAAATTATATTCAAATTCAATAAACACTTGCAAAATACCAAATATGTGCAAGCACTATTAAAGGCACTGACTACGTGCAAACACTTAAATAGGCACAAATATGCCTTGGGGTAATTTCTGTTCTCATAGAGCTTGCTAACTAGTTCATATATATTTAGATCTTTTCATGTACATAACATTATACTTCTTAAACTAGACTTGTATTTTTATTGGCATAAGGAAATCCTGTCAAAAGGGTTCTGACACTTGTAAAATTCCCTTGTGCCCTGAGAGCTCAAATTCCTTACCCAAGGTCCTACAGCCAAGTGAGTTAAAAGTGACATTTGAGCTCAGACCTCCTTAACTCTGAATTCAACTCTGTGTCATTTCCCATGCTGCCTCTCTCTTAGCATTAGACTCAATCATATGAAAGGGCTGGCCTTCACACTGATTTCTAAAGTATCCATCTCAAAATTCCAAATGATATTATAAACAAAATAGGTATTTTGGGACATTACCAAAACTGGAAACACCTATAGAACTAACACGATAATGACAATAATAATAATAATAGCAATAATAATAATTACTGTTATTATTAAAGTTAACATGTATACAGTACTTTACATACATCATCTCATTTGAGATGGTAGTTCCAACACAATATTCACAGCACCAATGGTGACTATGAAAATGCTGGCACAGTTCTGAATTGTAAAGTATAATAGACTCTCCATATAGAAGACAGAAGCAAAACATTTATTTTGACACCAGAAAGCCAAATCCATCATAGCAACAAAGAATTTAATACAGCATAGCACAGCAGAAAGCCACACCATCTTTAGCCTTCCCACAAACAAACATTCACAAGCCTAGCTGTCTGCTTGCTGGTCACCCTCTGTCTCCTACCATCTAGCTGCTCTGACTCTCAACTTCCTTTGGGCTCTTCTCCACACTTCAGCAAACTCTTCCCACCACAGGCTCCATGTGATTACATTCAGCCTATTAGGGATCAGGGAAGATCTTCAAATTCCTGTAGGCCTATTAAGGGGCAGGGAAGACCTTCAAATTTCCATTACCATTACAGAGACTCAAAATATCCCTGTGTCGGTTGGCCTTCTGATTATCATTTATCCCAATTTTATGGATAATGAAAGTGCATCTCACAGGTTAAGTGACTTCTCCACAGTCGCACAGCTAGTAATGGTCAAAGACAGATCATTCCTGATTCTAGGTCCTGGGTTCTTTTCATTATACCATGTTGCCCTTAAAATATTTGCTTACATAACCTACTTGCCCTTAGACAAGGTCTTCTCTGGGCCTCTGTCAAATGAAGGGATTGAACCAGATGACCCCCTCTTCCCATTTTGTGGCCTATAAATACTACCAGCATCTTTATGGAATTCTACCATATGGATATACTGAAACATTTCTTCTTGTTCTTCTTCTTGTTCTTCTTTTACTTGTTCTTCTTTTTCTTCTTCTTCTTCTCCTTCTCCTTTTCTTCTTCTTCTTCCTCTTCCCCTCCCTCTCCCTTCTTCTCCTCTTCCTCCTTCTTATTTATTCTTATTCTTATGTTACTAAACATTTCTCTTTAGGTGACACTATGTTGTTTAAATGTGCTTTATAGAAATAATCTCGATAACAATACCTTGAGTAAAAAAGAGGGAAAGTTGCCTCTCCAGTCAGTGATCTTTAAAGAGTTATATCATATAAAGGGGAACAGATAGGGATGTCTGCACAGAGACAGCTAGTTTTATTCTTATCTCCCAATTCCATCATTCTTCATTTCTTAATCTCAAGATCACCCTTGGCAGCCTAACCTTTTTAATAAGTAAATAAATTTAATGAAATAAATAAATCTGTTTCTCTTTCTTCTTTTGATTTAAAGCATTTGGCACCAAATACACAAGATGAGGCCTAACTTAATTTGCAGAGGGCCCTCGACTTGTTGCACATTCATAATTTCATTATTAATGATTTCAAGATCTTCATAAGGCATTTATCTTTTTTTAATAAACAGAGTGTTACTGATAATTTAAAGCCCTTGTGTTGTGAGTGTGTTTTGTTTGTTTGTTTAATATCAGAATAAACTGCTGAGTAACAGCAGATATTTTTCTAGCCTCCTATCTCCTCTGAATGATAGATGAAAGATTGATGCAGAAATTTCTATTATAGTGCCTAGGGATTTTTTGTATATTTATATATTATATATGCATATACATATCAGCAACATCATTCTATTTTCATTTTATTAAAAAGTCTAAACACCATTCCCCCACACTTTCCCCTCTCTTACATTCTTTTAGAAAAAAAATTGTTTTTCATATGTAGTCTCTGAGCTTTTCAATTCCTTTCTCACAGTATGACTTCCACAGGGTCCTAAATCATTAACTATTTCCTCCATGCAAAATTTATGGAATTGATGACTGATTTCCATAGTAATTATTGTCATTGCAAAATGGTATTTACTGCAAATCCATGGGTATGGAGTTGTATTAAATAATATTAAAAGAATTGTCTGTGTAGCACTGTACTCTTCCTCTACATCTTAGAAAGGGAAAGCAGAGACCCAGTCATGCTCTGGGCTATTCTAGTCCCAGGTGAACTGAGTCTGAAGAGGGGCCTAGGGTTGGATGGACTGGAAGTGAACCTACCCTATGATATAATGATATCTCTGTCAATGTGTCCTACCCAGAGACAGTTCTTAGTCCTTCAGAGACTGCCATCATAGCTTTGAAGTGAAAAACTCTCTCTCTCTCTCAAAAGGTAACCCCAACCTATACTTCTGATGACCCTTAGAACAATTATTATATCCCCTTCCTTAGCCCCTAGTCATTATATCCATCTGAAGGTCTCTTCAGTAATGCCCTGTTATCCTTCACTAACACCTTGGCCACCAATGGATTTCTAGGACCAAAATAAGACAGTAAAGAGCAATGTGACAATCTGGACTGGAAGGCTGTGAATTCTAATTTTCTTGCACATTTCTTATTTATCAAGCAGTTTCTCTACTGCATAACTGAATCACAGTGTGGTAAGCTTAGCAAAAAGCAGTTATTTGAAATTTAATCCAATTCAACAAGCATTTATTATACACCAAGTAGGTACAAGGCACTGATACAAAGACAAAAAACTAGACCTGGGAAGTATATCTGGATAGGACATGTTGACAGGGATAAAGATAACATTCTACTAGAATAAAAAAGGGGGAGGAACGGACTTCAGTCCCCTTTTAAAGTTGCTTTTAATTTACTCATTAAAGCTACTGGGTTTCTTTAATGCTCATGAAAACCATGGGTGTCTTCTAGCCCATTCTCTAGGACTCCTAGGAGAATGCTGTTGGTAGAGGCTATTATTTCATTTTTCAATCTTATGTCTCCAACATCTAGCATGGGGCACTTGGCAAAGAGTAGACATTGAATAAATATTCATTGAATCGGATTGTCTAATACGGGAAAAATCATTGAATGAGAGTCAAATGAAAGTCAGTGTCTGAGATTAGTTGTCCAGAATACCCAAATCACTTGACCTTTATTGGAGTGTTCCTATAATTCTCCTCACTGAAAGGTATTTTCTTCAAACCCAGACTTTGGATCAAGGGACATAACCTGTCTGACTTTTCAAAGAACAGCCCCTGTAGCAACCTAGTACCCAATAGGGCCATGTAGGGGGACTGGGAAGACAGTGGATCACAAAGAATGTGACTTCTCTCTCAAAGAAGCAGACAGCATCTCCTTTAATACCTTTCCTACTTATGAGATATGACAAGAAACAAAGGCATAGCTGCGGGCCATCCCGATCTCACAATGTGCGTATGCTCTTAAAACTGTTACATCTGGGAGAGTCTTTTTCATCCTCTCCATTATTCACTGAAAACTGTGAAGATTTGAGGGAGGGGGAGGAAGCAATCTTATTAAAACATTCATAAAAATCTCCCACCTTTCCATTTGAAAGACATCTCTATCTACATACTTTATATCAGGCATCTGAAATGCAGGGGGGAAATGCATGATTAGTGCCTTCCAAAAGCTTTGAAATGTGCCATCTTGAAAGGAAAAGGAAATAGAGCACCTTGCCAGATGTAGAATTATAGTTATGAAATACATATTGAAATGTGAGTGTACAATAAACCCACAAGGGTACACAGATGAAAGAATAGAAAATGAAGGCACGGACATGATTTAGAATAATACCGAAATCCAGATTGAGAATATACTGCAGAACTAGGTCGCACACGAGGAAAACTTTACTGAGCATTTTGCTCCAGCTGACAGTTTTTAAAAAAATAAAACTATAGGTGGGAAACTTTTCTTCCTGCTCCTCTAGCAGCCATTAATGATATTGTGAAATATGCAAATAAAGAAAAGAAAAATGGAAATGACTCCCCTGTGTACATCTCAGCCAGCAACCTCTCCCATGTATTTTTTTTCCTTTAACATTTTTTAAAAAATTGCTGCCTTTGGGGTTGCTGTTGTTTTTATTTATATTATAAAGATTTCCTACTATTGGCTTCAAATTTGAACCTACATAGATAGCAAAGAAAAAGTTAAAGATAACTAACCACCAAAGGAATGGAACTTGACAGTGTCCACATTCCATGCCATACTTCCTCTCCTCTCTACTGAGAGAAGAGATGTGCTTTATATCTGCTCTCTCTAAAATCAAAATCTTTTGTATTGATTCATCTGAGCTCTGCTATTTTTAATGCTATTTTCATTTACATTATTTTAGTCTTTCTATATTGAATCAATGAGTACATGAGCATTTGCTAAGAACCCACTCTGTTCCAAGAGTCATGGTAAGTTCTGGGGATGTAAATACAAGGCAAAAGTAGCCCCTGGCTTCAAGGAGATTACATTCCAAAGTGAAAGGCAACCCACATAGGAGATTGGTACCCAGGAAAGGATATTTGGTTATAAGGATGAAAAGTGATGCCAGAGGAATAGATGGACACAACCCATTCAGGAGCAATGCCAGAAATGATTTAATCATAATTCAGAGCTTCAAATTAGAGAATGAAGTATGAGAGAGAAAGTGTGGGTCTGAAGCACCAAGGTACTTTATGAGAGTGTGGGAGTGAAAGAATGCCCAAGAATAGGAAGTAAAGCAAAGCAAGTAGCTGGGATTTTCCTGAAATATGATCCTAGAAGATTATTTTCTTGCTTATGCTCTTTTCATCCAGTGTCATTTCATACATATTTCCCATGTTACTCAAATTGTTCATATTCTTCATTTCACTACATTCCTATACCACGGTTTATTTAGCTTTTCCCCAACCTATGTGCAACTCATTTATTTCATTTTTTTTTAAATTTCCCACCATGAAGAATGCTACTATGAACATGTTGAAATACTATGAGTTTTTTTCTTCTTCTTCAGGTTACTGCCTCCCAATAGCGTTGCTGAGTCTACAGCTATGAAGAGTTTAGTGACTTTTCTGCATAGTTCCATAGTTCTACAAACAATGTATCAGTAGACTCAAATTTACACTATCTCTTTAGACATTTCAATAAAGCTATTTCTTTAGTACTCCAAAATCAATATTTTCAAAACTAACTCCAGTTTCCAAAGGAATCTTTTCCTGTACCTGACATTTTTCTATTAGTGTTAATAATATTTGTTTTTACTCAGGTTTGAAATATCAAAAAGTCATCTTTGACTCCTCCCACATTTAATCAATCACTAAATCTTTTACAGCCAAAGAGAGTTATCTTCCATTAGCATATTAACCCAATGGACTTTGCCAAGATCTCGTAATATATGAAATGCTGAACACAACATGGACTCAATATATGCTGCCACATTACAACTACAGTGCTTAAAAGAATCATATCTGTCTCCCAATTTTAATGTTTCCCTATAATTGTTGAAAATTCAAAAAGCACAAAGACAGACTGGGGGGACTGAAAAGATAGAAAAATGTTTAGGGGAAATTTAAAATAACTTAGGTCTTGAGAATGAGAGGAAGGACCAAGCTTGGCAGGTTGATGAATTCTGTCATAACTTCTCCCAGAAAAAAAATTGACTAAACAAGAAGACAATTGTACCTATATTACTATCAACTGAAAGTAATGAGCTTGCCAAAAGTATACCACCAGGTGTCACTCCATTAGCTCTGTTAGTAACCTGTCTCACGCCAGCCTTCACTTTTCAGTCCTGAAATCTCCACATGAGTCAAAGTGGAGACAGATATCCTAACATGGAGTATATTCACTGGTACAAACAACAGGCAGCTGCCACATTGGATCACTCAAGACCATGGCCTCATTTCACCAAGACTCAATTTTCAAGAGTGAGAATGATTGTAGGTGGTGCTGTTTTCAGAGCAAAACTGGTTTGGCCTGACAGGATGTTATGCTGACATGTACTGTCAACATTTTTATTTTAGCTGTGGCTGAGGAGTCTTCAACAGAAAATGGTTGCTTAGGGTATAATGAGAAAATGCTGCAGTATTTTATTGCAATAGCTGTAACATGGCTTCTGGGAATGCTCATCTGACTTCTCATCTCAGGAGTAGTTTTGGTGTATTTCATGAGAGTGGAGGAAAGAATGGGTGAATGTGAAAAGATAAAATATGATGGTTAAACTTGGACATAGGCAAAAAAAAATGCAAAGAGTGGACAAAGCAGAACAAGAGGATTCTACCCACAGCGGTTCTCAACCTGTGAGTGATGATCCCTTTCACAGGGATCGCCTAAGACCATCAGAAAACACATATTTCTGATAGTCTTAGGAACCAAGACACCACTCCTCTGTTTGTCTCCAGGTGGGTCCACCCACATGCACATACACCCACATATGAGTATTAAAGGGTCGTGGCATTAGGAAGGTTGAGAACCACTGATCTAGAATATCACCAATACAACTTAGATTTCCTATGGGTTAGTGTCAAGAAATTGCAAGACTTTTCATTGAAGACAGCTCCAGGCACTATATTACTGTCATTCATTGGGTCAATGATAAATTCTCTTTCTCTTGTCTATGGATTAGCTTAGCTAAATTTGGAAATATTCATCAATAGTTTGGCACTGGGAAAATGAATTTTTGACCATAATAATTCTCAAAAAACATCTGCTAAGAGTTAGGGCTGGTAAAGGAAGCAAAGGTCTAGCAGTAATTTTGGTGTCTGGGTCCAATAGCACAAAACTTTAATTTAAATCAGCTTTAAAAAGCATAATTCAATAGAGAAGAGACAAATCTTAAAACACGGCAAAGCCACTGCTGGAGAAATGGAGCTGCAGGGAAAGGGCAGCGTGGAAAAATTGGGTAATGGAGGAACTCACCTGTAGCCACTAATGGTGAGAGAGAGGAGTATAGGAAACATGCCCCATTAGGTAACTTTCTAGGTAATTATTCTTCCTAACCAAGATTTAAGTTCATTTGTTTCTTTGCTGCTGAAGGGCTATAGGTGTTCTAAACTTTGATCCTTGAAGACAAAGTATTGAATAATCCATCATAGTTACAACACTGAAGGAAGTTGTTGCTCAGTCACTTTTCAGCCATGTCAGACTCTGTGACCCCACTTGGGTTTTTCTTAGCAAAGATACTTGAGAGGTTTGTCATTTCATTCTCCAGTTCATTTTACAGATGTGGAAACTGAGGCAAACTGCATTAAGTGATTTGCCCAGGGTCATGCAGCTCATAAATGTCTGAGACCAGATTTGAACTCAGCAAAAATGAGCCTTCCTGATTCCAGGTCTGGTGCTCATATCCACTCTGCCACCTTGCTTCCCTGTGGGAGGAAGTACCCACACTGGTTATATAGAAGATCCTTGAAGTTTTGGAGTATGGATGAATATTATCATCAAGGACAAACATTTATTCATTACCTACTATGTATGAACCACTGCTGGGTGCTGAAGATCCAAAATATAGATTTATCTTTTGACCTTGCTCTATAAATAAAATGAGAATTAAAACTACCCCTTAAACCAGAAATAGGAATTAGAAGCAGAGGTGGCTAAGAATGTGCTTGGCCTTTGAATCAGAAAAAAAAAGATAATTTCTTCCACTAAGAAGTGAAGGAATATATATAATGTTCTGAGTATGACACATTGGTTGTCAGTACTACAAAACTTCTACTAAGACTTGGCCAACATATATGCCTTTGAATATATAGCTATAATACTTTTCCCTGTGACAAGATGTTTGTAGTCTAATTATACTCCCTTCTTGCATAGTTCCATGCCTGGCATGCCTTTCTCCCTTTTTAGACACTCTCTGCAATATTCTCTTTCTGGAATCCTCAGAAGCAGAAAACCAATCAGACATACTTGAATTGTGTGTATGCATGAAATGAAGATGGCCCCAGGATTTCCATACAAGTCTTTCCTTAAAAGGCCATTGTACCATTTGCCATGGATTAGAAACATTATACTTGAGGTTGCTGGAAACACCCTTTGTTGTATCTCTCCCATACCTTTCCCTGCCCTGCTTCAAAGTGTTAGTTCCATCCCCAGTGTATGTATATGGTGGCGGAAAGAAATAGGGAGGTGTGGCCTCTATTTGGAAGTATCACATGCCTTAAGTATAACTGATATGTGTTCTTCTCTACAGCTCATCCCTTGTTCTCCTGATTTCTTTTCATTTCCCTTGTCTGTCTCCAGTAAAACCATTGTGACCTTCCTTTAGATATGCCATATAAAAAGGCTCTCTCTTTCTTCATTGACTGACTGAGTAGAACCATCTGCAAAATCTGTGAGTATGCCTATGCTCTGTCTAATGTAATCCCACACTTGGACTGTTTGGGGAAGTCATGAAAATGTGGAATGGAGAGGGCTGGCTCTCTACTTCAGGGTGTTTTATTTCCTGAACACTTATTGAATAGTGGAAATGAACCTTTTAAATGACTGCTGAGCCAGAACTGAGAGTGCATAAAAGAGGTCCCAGTGGAGAAAACCACACTCCTTCCTTTCTGCTGGCCATGAAGTATCAGGATGACTGAGCTCTATAGGGTTAGGGGAAGGGGAGAGAGAAAAGAAAGGCAAAGTGTTTCTCACTGATGGTAATTAACTAATTAACATCAATTAACTTTTATAAAGAGAATTCTATCGAAAAGATATAGCAAGAACCAAAGTATAAAAATTTCCCATTCAAACCTGGGGCACACTCTCCCTACTATCACCTTAGTTTCTGGAGAGAGTGAGATCAAACTTAAAACAGATCCTACAGCACATTTGTTCCACCATGTTCATTTCCAAGCCCAGCATCCCTATTGGATGTGTCTGGTTTTGGTGGAACTGGGGAGTTTGACCCCTCTGCAACACATTATGCTCCTTTTAATTACTAGTCAGTAAAACAAAACAAAACAAAGGACCGGTAGAACAAACTAAAAATGAAAGTTGAAGGCTTGTTTCAGAGGAAACAATATTAGGAAACAAACTGGAAATGTGTGTCCTTTTCTGCAAAGGGATTTGGATGAATGAAAATAAAGATCATGGCAACAAGACATAGGAAAATAGGTTAGAAATCCCTTTAGGTGTGTAGATGAAATGAAGAAGGGCCTAGAGCAAGGGTAGGGAACCTGTAGCCTCAGGGCCACATGTGACCCTTTAGGTCCTCAAGTGTGGACCTCTGACAATCCTAACTTAATAAAAGGATTTGTTCTATGAAGTTTGGATTCTATGGATTTCTATGAAGTTTGGATTCTGTCAAAGGGAGGACCTAGAGCACCACATGTGTGCTCGAGGCCACAGGTTCCCTAGCCTAAAGAGTTTTGCAAGACTGAGAAGTATTTTAAAATAAGCAGCCCTAGCACAGAGCATAGAGTTGTCTCCCTTACATAGTGGGAATAATCTGAATCAGGTTTGAGAATTCACCGTGTGCTGCCCAGTGTCAATGACACGGACTCAGTACCTGTGACAGGATAAGTTGTGCTATGTGCCTGTACTAGATAAGATGTGCCAAGGAACATTTTCATCAGGAAAGCTTCAATTCTCCTCAGGCCATACACCCTTGCCAACCCGGTCACAGCACAGAAGATCAAAGGATCTTAGATTTAGAGCTAGAATGAACTTTAAAGAAGCGATCTAGTCCAACCACCTTATCCTAAAAAAAAGGAAATTCATGCCCAGAGAGGCATAGACCCTGGTACAAGATCACACAGTTTGTGGCAAAACTGGGGTGAAAACCAGGTGACCCAGTTCCCAGTCCAGATACATTTTCCCTATGCCTTGATGCCGCATGAACTCAGAGCCACAGCCCAAATCCCCTAAAAGAAGGGTGCTTCCACATAAGCTGATCTGATTGAAATCCTAACATCTATCCACGTTCATATTACAACCAAAAGTTTGCAAAGAACTTCACATTCATTATCTCATCTGATGGGGGCATTAAATGTTTCTCCCGTGTGAGATCAACAAAATAACTCCAAATGTATTCACCTTTGGTGACCCGAACCAGAGAGCCAGAGCTTCTCAGAGGCAATGGACCAGTGTATGTGGGTGGAGGAAGGGGAAAGGAGGTGAAGGGATGATGACATTCTTGAACAGGAAGGAGCTTTGTAAGGATCTTGTAAGGCTCTCAGTTTAAGTGGAAGTTAGCACAGTCTAGGTCCCTAATAAATGCATTTCTCCTCATAGGTGGCACAGTGAATAGAGTGCCAGCCCTGGAGTAAAGAGGACCTGAATTCAAATCTGACCTCAGACACATTCCTGCTGTGTGACCCTAATCAAGTCACTTAACCCTATTTGCCTCAGTTTCCAAATCTGCAAAATGAGCTGGAGATGGAAATGGCAAACCACACCATTGAAAAACTTCAAGTGGGGTCATGAAGAATTGAACATGACTAAAAATGACTTAACAACAAGAAAAATAAACGCATATTGACTTAATTTGACTTCTCAGCCTTTGCTTATACCACAGCTGCTGAACCTGAAGTTAGAAAGACTTGAGTTCAAATCTAGTTTCAGACATTTATTAACTACGTAACTGTAACAAATCATTCAGCTTCTTTCTGCCTCAGTTTCCTCAGCTATAAAATGACGATGATAACACAAGTTTTTTGTGAGGAGAAAATGAGATAATATTTGTAAAGTGCTTTCCAAACCTCAAACTGCTAAAATAAATGAATGTATCATTATAACTGATGGGGTCAAACCCAAAGGTATTCCAAGGATCAGTACCGACCGGCCAGATGCTCTAATGAGCTGAGACTCCATGGCTCCCCACAAAAACACGTTCTACTGAGCTATCTATACCCCTGCAAAAGGCAAGACCTTTCCCTACATCAAACCACCAAGATCTTGACATCTTCAACTAAACAATTCATTTCAATTTAACGACCAGATAGCCTGAAGCTACTCTGCAAATGAATGAATGAATGACAAAGCATTTATTAAGCACTTAGTGTATGCCAAGCACTGTGCCAGTGGCTGGGGATTCAGAGACCCAACATGAAATAGTTCTGTCCTAGAGAATCTTATGTTCTTCTGGTGAAAATCATTTCAGGATGGATTTTCCCATTTTTGGAAGTAGGACTAAACTAGAAAATCACAACATATCATTACAAAAAGAGAGTGAATTTCCCTGAATATTGGGGAGGGAGTGTTTACATACACAATTGCACTCTAAATTGGGAAATGAAGATGAGAGGTCTGTAAAACCTAAAGCCTGCCGGTGGCTCATTATCCAATTAATTGATATATGCATACATCGGGTAAATCATGCCAAATGACAGTCACTGCACTGAGGTAGAAATAGATCTGAGTAAGTGGCTTGCTTTTTCAATAAAAGCAGCACAAGAGAGGGTGTGCTTTGTGAACCTTAAAAAACACATGATAAGCACCAGATTTATATGTGTACCTAGCAGAGGAGGAGGACACACATTCCACTTCCAGAGGCAGTGGGCTTGTAATTGGTTTTTAAATACTGCAAGGAAATTTTATTTGTCTTGGGAAGCAGCTCCTAAGAAGTGTGTGCAGGCAAGTGTCTGAGCAGGTTGGCTGTGGGAGCATAATACACTCCTCAAAGGCAGAAAGGAATATTTCCCCACAAAGATTCATTCAGGAGTCAGGAAGGAGACCTCAATGACCAATCTCAACAGCATGGTTGAATTGCATTGCCTTACCTCCCCGGTTCCCACACCCCAACCACCACCCCTAGGGTCAGTGCTCAATGGCCCCAAAAACAGTTGCCTGGGTGCTACCTTGGGAGAGAAATAAAAATAAATGTCAGTGCTTCCTGGACCTTAATATCCTAACAACAGAGGACAGATACTCAGAGACAAACAATTAGTAAATTATTCCAGGAGCCCTTCCTATTTTGGGGAAGAATATAATATTAGAATATCCTGGGGATATGGGGGAAATGAGGAGAAAGAAGAATATGTATATGTATGTGTGTGTGCATCTGTACATTTCTTTGCAGAAAATAAATACACAGAAATAATTTGCATTCATCCTCAATCAACAAATTTTTATTAAGCACCTACTATGTGCCAAGTGGATAAGAGCATTAGGCTTGGAGTCAGAAAAATCTGAGTTCAAATCTGACCTCAGACACTCACTAGCTGTGTAACCTTGGGTAATACATTTAATTTGTTTGCCTTAATCCACTGGAGAAGGAAACTGTACACCATTCCAGCGTCTTTACCAAGAACACCCTATGGACAGTATAGTCCACAGGGTCGTGAAGAGTTGGACATGATTGAATGACAGAATGACAACAATGTGCTAAGAACTGTGTACAGTTAGGAGTACAAAGACAAAAATAAAACAGTCCTTTCCCTCAAGAAGATTCCATTTTACTATGGGAGACAATATGTTCATGTATGTAAAATCCCTACAAAATAAATTGAAGGAAAATCTTGTAGGGAGAGGGGCTGCAGGGGCCATGAGAAAAAGGATTTATGTAGAAAGTACCCCTTGGGCTAAGAGCGTTCTTAATCGTGAGCTCTTCTCCCTATGTCATTTGAACTCAGATGGAGATGAGGAGTTAAGAAATGGCAGCCATGGAAGACTTCCAGTCACAGGCTGGAGTTGGAAGATGAAGTATCTTGTGTAAGAAGCCAAAAGGCCGATTGAGTAGTTGTAAAGAAGTAAAATGTAACTAAACTAGAATGTAGAAAAAGGCCTGGTTGTGAAGATACCAATCTGTACTGGTAGTAAGAGTTCCTTACTTGGTGCTCCTACAATGACAAAAGCACAGATCCAATCAAAAATGAACGAGAAATTAGGTCAATGAGCACTCAACTAAATCTATGACTGGAACAGCTGGATGGTGCAGAAGGTAAACTGTCAAGAAGACCTGAGTTCAAAACTGGTCTCAGAACTTACTAGTCATGTAATCCTAGGCAAGTTGTTTAACCCTGTTTGCCTCAGTTTCCTCATCTATAAAATGAGCTATAACCCACATGTGTAAAAATATTTATAACTACTTTTTTTGTGTTGGCCAAGAACTGGAACTTGAGGGGATGTCCATCAGTTGGGGAATGACTGAACGAGTTGTGGTATATGAATGTAATGGAATACTATTGTGCTATAGGAAATGATGAGCAGGCTGACTTCAGAAAAACCTGGAAAGACATATATGGATTGATGAGGAGTGAAGTGAGCAGAACCAGGAGAAAATTGTATATAGTAACACCACATTGTATCATGACTGACTTTGATAGACTTATCTCATCTAAGCAGTGCAAAGACCTAAAACAAATCTGAAATACCCATGATGAAAAATGCCATCCACCTCCAAAGAAAGAACTATGGAGTCTGAATGAAGACCAAAGCACACTATTTGCTCTCTTTTTTTTTGTTTGTTTTATTTTGTTTTGTTTTGTTTTGTTTTTGCTTTTTGGAGCGGGAAGGGCAGGGCCATTGGGGTTGAGTGACTTGCACAAGGTCACACACCTAGTAAGTGTTAAGTGTCTGAGGTCAGATTTGAACTCAGGTCCTCCTGACTTCAGGGACAGTGCTCTATTCACTGTGCCACAGAGCCACCTCTGCTTTGTTTTTTCCTTCTCATACTTCCTACCATTCTTACTAATTTTTCTATATAGCATAACTAATGTGAAAATACATTTAATAAGAATGAATATGTAGAGCCTGTAACAGATTGCACGCCATCTTGGGGAGGGAGAGGGAGAAAATTTAAAACTTATAGATGTGAATGTTGAAAACTAAAAATAAATAAATTAATATACAAAAATTTAAAATGAGCTAAAGAAAGAAATGGCAAACCATTCCAGTATCTCTCCAGTATCAAGAAAACCTCAAATGGGGTCATGAAGAGTCAAACATGACTGAAATGAATGGAAAACAATAAGGACCTTAAATTGGGGGAAAAAGACATAAAAAATAAAATTGGGTCCTTTTCCATGTGTCCATGTTTCATGTACTCTAAAGCATGATGGGAATATACAGATGCTATTTGGATAAAGGCCTTTAGAACTTTGGGAGAGCAATAAAACTAGCCAATAAACTAAAGGTGCTTACATTGTTGCTGCCACTGTCTTGCTCCTGAACCCAGAGAATCCTAAACACTTTTACTGTTTCCACTAATTGTTTCTAGTTGTACACTCTTGGACCAAACAGAATCCCTCATCCCTCTTCTATACAAATTGTACAAACACTTGGAGATAGCAATCATGTCTAACCCCAAACTACTCTTTCCCATGCTAAATATCTCCAGTTGCTTTGCCCAATCTGTATATTGTGTGCACTCTCCAGCTTTTCAATGTTTCTTTCTTAAACTGTGCAGGCCAGAACCAAATACAATATTCTAAACTTGCTCTAAATAGTATAAAGACAAATATAGCCAGACTCTCACCTTGCTAGTCCTATATATTTTGTCTCTATGAATGCATTCAAAGACAACACCTATTCTCTTGTCTGCCACCATAATAGTGGTGTCTCATATTAAGTGTAGTTTACCAAAAACTCCAGATGATTTTGGGATAAATTTCTGTCTAGCTACATCTTTAACATCTTGTATTTAATAAAGCTGGGGTTTTTTTGTTAACCCAAGTGAAAGCCTGAATTTATGCCTATCAGATTTCATCTTATTTGATTCTACCCAATGTTCCATCATGTCAAGATCTTTTCTGGATCCTGACTATCATTCAGGGTTTTAACTAACCTTCTCGGCTTTCTTCCGTATGCAATATTGATTGAGTCACTGATAGAAGTCATTCATCCAAATTTTAGTTGAACCCAGGCTAAGCCCAGATTGCCAGACATTTCACTGGACACTTCCTTCCAAGTTTCCATAGAACCATCATTAATGATTACATTTTGGGGGCCAGTTATTCAACCACTTCTGAATTCACTTAACTATACAGATATTTATTCCATGCCTCTTCATCTTTTCTACCAGAATTGTTTGAGACATTTAGTAAAATATTTTGTTTAAATCCAAATAAATTATGTCTATGACATTCCCATGGTCCCTGTACAAAGAAGAAATGAGGTTAGGATGGCATGATCCAGTCTTGACATAGCCAGGTGGCTCTGTGATCACTATTTCTTTTTCTTAATGCTCACTGGCCATCTCTAATTATGTGTCTAGATTTTGAAAGGAATTGAAGACATACTTTTAAATATCATTTTCAGATTCCATTCTTTCACTTTTAGTGAAAATCAGGGCACATGCTCTTTTTAAATCCTCTCATCTTGACCATGATCTTTCAAATGGAGTGGCTCTGTTATGCCATCTGCCACTGCTTTTAGCATCCTAGGATGTAATTTGTCTAGGCCAAATGACTTGAATTCATCAAGGACAAATATAGGCTTTTTCACTATTTCCTTGAGTATCAAATTGCCATTAGCCACATTAGTCTTGTCCTCTTCAGCCAAAATATTATTTTCCTTGGAAGAAAAAGCAAGGAACAAATTAAGATCTGAGCAACTGACTTCTTTCTGTCCTCAGTTATTGTCAGTCCATCTACCTCCAGTAAAACTCATTCCCTCCTTTAATCCTCCTTTTTTCCCCAACATGGATGTAGAAGAAAATTTAGAGAATGAGAAGACTTTTTGTTGCTCTTATAGACAGTGCTGCATAGTAAATAGTAAGCCCAAGGGCCAGAAAGATTTGGATTTAAGTCAGGCATTTATAATATAAAATGCCTGTGAAGACCTTGGCAAGTCAGTTAACCTCTCAATGCCCCATACATCCATGTAAGAAAAAGTCTTCTATTGCAAGAGGGAGGTTCCTCAGCCTAGGACTCCACAGATATAGACCAATAAAATCATAGGTTCCTCTCCTAGTTCTCACCCTTCTTTCCCTTAAGTTTGCTTCAGCAGTATCAATCCATTCTGAGCATTGGTCCTCTTGACTTTATGACACCCACGCACAAATATCATCATCCTTAGTATGGATAACATTTACATAGCACTTTAAAGTTTGCAAAGTATTCTGCATATATCATCTTTTGTTTTTTTGGAACAACTATGTGAGTTAGGTATAATTATTATTATTTTATAGAAGAAACTGGGACTCAGGTCATGTTTTATACAGAGTCATATAGCTAGTAAGTATCTGTGACAGGATTTACATAAACCCTAGTCTTCCTCACTCCAGTTCCAGTTTTCTCTTCACTAGGCCATATTGCTTTTCCAATAAGGGTAGTCTGCCAAAAAAAAAGCCAGATTGCAACTTATTTACACTTCCCCATCCAGTATGATGGTTCATGGTTCAGCAGAAAGATCACTAGAGTTAAAGGACCTGTGTTCAAATCTCAGTTCTTCCACTTAATAACAGTATGATCTTTTATATAAGATATTAATCTAGAGGGGATAGGAAGCCTGTGACTTCAAGGCCATGTGTGGTCTTCTAGGTCCTTGGGTGCAGCCTTTAGACTGAGTCCAAGATTTACAGAACAAATCCTTTTATTAAGGGAATTTGTTCTGTGAATTTTGGATTCAATCAAAGGGCCATACTTGAGAACCTAGAGGGCCACATGTAGCTTTGAGGTCATAGGTTCCCCACTCCTGATCTAGAGCTTAGATTCCCCATATGTAAGATAAAGGGTTTGGTAATAGGTATGTGTTGAGACCTGTTGAGAATTTTGGGATTTGTAGTTCAGAAGAATAAACATTCCTTTGAAGCCCCAAGAACAATTTGAATTATACTCATCTTTGACCCAGAAAAAGAACTTGAGACATACCCAGGGATTTTAAAAGGGAGACACAGCCCATGAGAGAATAGATTAACAGAAAGGAGGAGAGATTGCAAGAGCAGATGAGCACTAGCGGTGATGGGAACACTTCAAAACCTCACCTTAGATAGTAAGTTGAGCTGGAGAGTCAGAAACACAGAGATCAATAAGCAAAACAAGAAACTCAAAGAAAAACTTAGTCATGTTAAAGACAAGAAAGATTAAAGGAGACAATCTAGTCTGTTTTTGGCTAAACTTGACTCAGATCAGTTCCCTGGTGGTTTAGGTTCAATATTGGAAAGAAATAAGATATTCAGCAGTTTATTAAGAAAAATTATTGGCCCATAGCAAGGGAAGGATATTCAATAAAGAAAGATATGTATTGAAAACAACATGAACTGATTCAGGTGAACAAAGCTCCCCTGCATGTGAGTTGCCTATTATGGTCCACTGGACAAACAACTGAGTCAAGAGGATTTCAATACTTTTTAAAGAAAAAATTAGCCCAATATAAATAATAAGCAAATGGTTAGAATATTGCTTACATCAGAGGGTCTATGCAAGCATTTCAGAAGAGAAGATTCAAACTGAAGCAATCACTTGTACTAACCTCTTCAAGAGATGATCAGAAGTTCCAAAAAATCTAATCTTTCCCCAGTTCCCCTCCCCATGCCTGCCCAGTAACAAGCACTGTAATATAGTCTCCCTACTTCTTTTAACTCAAGCATTTCCTAAATCCTGATCTTGCTGCTAACAAAAAGAATCTGAGTTAGATGCAAATGCAAAAAATTTAAATTAAGGTGGAGAGCTAAATCTATCCAAAGGCTAGGATTTTTCTGAGCTAATATAATTATTTTAATACCTTTATGTTTCATAAAAATTCTATAAAATAGGAGAGAAGTGGTGGAAGGACCTAATTAAAATTAAATCCCTGATGCAAGCTAAAAAATGTATGGTTAATTCAATCACAGATCCATAAGAAAAGAAGGGACACAAACTGAAGACAAGCAAGACAGCACAAAATTCAATGCTTTCTTTTCACAAAGGAGGAGTGAAAATAAATGGCCCCTATTTTCCACAGCACCACTTAATGGTCTTACAACTGATGCCTTTTAAGTTTTCTCTCTCTCTCTCTCTGAATCTCTAATCTGTTTCTCTAATGTCTTCCATAAAGAGTCTCCTCAAAGTAATCTCTCAGCCCACCACCAAGTAGTTACTATATAAATGTTTACTCAATTAAGGACTTCTCTTTTTTCCCCCCCATGCCTGGATCCAACCTTTCTGCCCTATTCTTCTCTGGCACCATCACTGTCAACCTAGTGACAGCTATTGGAACCGCAATCATAACTTCCATATTTGTAGGAAGAAAAGATTCCTTAGGGAGTCTGCCTGAAACCCAGGAATTATTTAAATAAGGGTAAATCATGTAGTATAAACCAGGCCAAACAACAAAGCAAGATTAAAGCCCTACCTCACATAGTGACTTCACATAGAATTGACAAATATGATACATGTATGTGGCTGACCAAAGAGTGTACAATTTGAAAGTTACCTGACATTCTTTTTGAAAAGAAAACTACCTTGATTCTTCTCTCCCTTGCCATCTCCCACAATACATATAATCATATGTAAACTCATATATATGTATATTTATGTATGTATATATATATATATAAATAATCATATGTATAAACAACTGACTTACTGATGATGACCCAGATGTAAAAACCATTGCCCATGCCCCCCACTACTCAATGCTATATAGCCCTTGTTGTGATAAGGTTCCACACAGTGGTTCATTCAGGAAGAGAGACAAGGACGGAGCTCTGAAAAGCAAGGTCTCCTTAGAGGAGCTTGTGGGGGATCTAGGGGAGTCTCCACCAAAAAATATTCCTAAAATCTGACTTTCCCTTTGTGGCAAAGATTAGAGGCAGAGGGATAGAATGGAGAACATACTGGGTCAAAAAGAGACCTCACGTCTTTACTAATTGTGTGACCATGTGCAAATCACATAACATCTCTGGGCCCCAGATTCCTCATCTGTAAAATGGGGGTAAATATGCCAATAATACCAATGAAACAATATATATGAAGTTCCACAGAAATGCCAGATATAGTTACTATTGTTATATAAGCATTAGAGATTTCATTTGTTAGTATTTTTTAATGAAAATGCTTCTAAGAAGTTTAAGAGGTTGGGTCAACAGGAAATTACAACTTAGGGAGAATTAGTTCCATCACCTTCCTTTCCTCGAAACATCAGCTCTACTGGGGTATAGGAGTTTTGATGGAATTAAGGAGGAAACAGAAAAAGGAAGGGGAGTAAATTTGGAAGAGCAACAACTTTTAATTATAGGGCAAACCTGTATATGTGTCATAATAACAGGATCAGGAAAGTATGAAGGCATTGAGGACCTGAAAAACTAGAGATTAGTTCTAGGTATTTCATTTTAACTCTATCATATCTCTTGTCCAGCAACTCTCACTTGCCAACCCTGCCATGTTTATGCATTCATTTCCCCTCATTCGTTGTTCAATCATTCTTTGTGAACCCACTGGTGTTTTCTTGGTAGATATATTGGAGTAGTTTGTCATTTCCTTCTCCAGTTCATTTTACAGATGAGGAAACTGAGGCAAATGAGATTAAGTGACTTGTCCAGAGTCACACAGCTGGAAAGTGTATGAGGCCAGATTTGAACTCAGGAAGTTGAGTCTTCCTAACTCCAGGTTCATCTAGATGCCCCACTATATGCAGTCTATGCCCCCTAAGGAACTCACATTCTAATGGAGGACACAGTAACTAAATAATTATACATACAAGATATATAAAGAATAAATGGAAGGTAAGCTTAGAAGGAGGAGAGGAAAGGCAGTGCATAGGAGGAGTGGCCTTCTGGAGAAGATGGGATTTGAGATGAATTTTGAAGGAATCCAGTTTGAGTGCCATCACCTATAAAAGAAGGGGGATTGGACCAGGAGATCACTAGGGTCACTCCCAGACCTAAATCTATGTATGCAACATTGTTCCAATATGAATCAGAATTTTCAGAGACCTGAGAATGGTGTAGACCTAAGTTTGTGATTTACTTGCTTTTTAAATTAAGTTTCTGAAGGAATTATTCCCTTCAGAATGCTTGTGAGATTCTTTTTCCATCTGGCAAATTCAACTTTTTAAGGCATTCTTCTCCTCATTGGCTTTCTGGGCCTCTTTTGCCATGAGTTAATCTCTCTTTTAAAGTGTTGTTTTCTTTAGTCAGGTTGTTGACTCTCTTTTCATGATTTTCTCACATCATTCTCATTTCTCTTCCCAATTTTTCCTCCATTTCTCTTATTTGTTTTTCAAAGTCCTTTTTCAGTTTATATATAGCTTGTAGGCAATCTTCAAGTGTCTTGGAAGCATTTGGTGTGGGAGTTCTGACTGTGTTGTCTTCCTCCCATTCCATGCTTTCATCCTTTTCCTTCAGAATTAGAGTGGAGCAAGTAGAAGCTAATAACTTTATGAAAAACCAAGATACTATTAAACAGCTACAAACAAATGAAAAATAGAAATCAATGTGAAATATCTCCTTGAAAAAACCACTGACCTGGAAAAATAGATCCAGGAGAGACAATTTGAAAATTATTGGTCTACCTGAAACCTATGATCATAAAAACAAATTGGAAAGCATCCTTCGAGAAATTCTCAAAGAACATTTCCCTGATGTTTTAGAATCAGAGGGCAAAATAGAACTTGAAAGAATTCACCAATCACCTCTTGAAAAAGATCCCCAAAAGCAAACTCCTAGAAATGTAATTGTCAGGTTCCAGAACACCCAGTTAAAGGAGAAAATATCACAGGCTGCCAAGAGAAACCAATTTGAATACTGTGGAAACACAATTAAGATAGCCCAGGATCTGGCAGCTTCTACACTGAGGGATCACAGGGCCTGGAATATGATATTTTGAAGATCAAGGGAGCTGAGATCAAAACCAAGAGTCACCTACCCAGCACAATGGAGTATAATGTTCCAGGGGAAAACATGGTCATTCAATGAGGTGGAAGACTTTCAAGCATTCTTGCTGAAAAAACCAGAACTGAACAGAAAATTTGACAATCAAACACAAGAAGCATGAGAAGGTAAACATGGGAAAGAAATCATAAGGAACTTATCAAAGTTGAACTATTTACATGCCAATATGGAAAAACGATAATAGCAACTTATGAAACTTTTCTTAGTATGAGGATAGATGAAGGGAATACAAATGTATACTTACACATATGTCTATATAGGAGGATATACATGCATATGAATACATATATAAGCATGTGTGTATATGTGTACATAGAGGGTGTAGGATGAATTGAATATGAAGGGATACTTTAAAAGGTGAAATTCTGAGGTGGGAGAGAACTAGAATGAGAGGAGACAGGGAGAGACAAAATGGGGTTAATCATCCTATATAGAAGAGGCAAGGGATAACTGTTACAACTTTACTTTCATTTACTCTCATTGATTTTGGCTTAGGGAAGGAATGACATAAACTCTAAACTGGGTATCATGCCACACAGGAGAGTAGAGGGCATGGTGATGAGAGGCGGGATGATGGAGGGG
>CM053593.1:331228920-331250675 GCA_028646575.1 Pseudocheirus occidentalis | reverse complement strand
ATACAACCCCAAAAGTGGTATTACTGGGTCAAATGGTATGATATTATTTATAGCCCTTTGGGCATAGTTCCAGATTGCCCTCCAGAATGGTTGTATCAGTTCACAGCTCCACCAGCAATGCATTAGAGTTCCAATTTTTCCACATCCTCTCCAGCACTTGTCATTTTTCTGGTTTGTCATCTTAGCCAGTCTGACTGGTGAGATGTGGTACCTCAACAGATAACACTGTTTTAAAAGAACCACATGAAAGGTGCATGGAAGACAAGACTTTGGCAACAACAGATGGGCTGTAATCTATTCTTTGAAATTATTAGGACAGCAATAGAGTTACTTGACAAGTTGACCCTAATGATCAGAACAAGCTTTTCAAATCCAGCTCCCATAGCAAGGTCTAGGGTTTTCTCATTGGGTGGAGCACAGAACAGGATTTTATAAGCATTGAAGATGTGTCCTCTGATAACAATGGAGAACAGAAATCATGGCTTAGTAGGATTTAGAAATATAGGCCTGTATTTGACATTTCCACATTGGGTGGTGCCCCAGCACATAATTAGAATTCCCATGCTTTGTAGTTACAAAATAATTGCAGAGTAATTTAAAGATAATGACCTGACTTACAGAGTACAAATGTATGCACAGAAATAACTCCATCTGCAGATTAACTCTAATTGGAGTTTGATTGAAAAATGCATTAGAGAATGAAGAAAAGCTTGGGAATAAAGTACCTAGTGTGTGGCAAATAGGACTTTGCCCCAGGGTACTAATGTGGCAGGCTTTTTTCTCCTAAGAAGGTAGGCTTCCATGCTTCCTCTCCAGAGTGCTTTCTATCTCCATACTTTCTCCACCACAGCTCCCTCCACAATTATCTTTTCTCTGGGTTAAACAGCCCCAGCACCTCCAACCATTCAGTATTTGCTAAGAACTCAAGGTCCTTTACCATCTTGGCTACCCTCCTTTGGATGCTTTGTAGCTTACAGTGTCCTTCCTAAGATGTGATGCCCAGAACTGAATACTATACTCTAGCTTAGATCAGAATATAGTATAACTTGATCTGTCACTTCCTTGTCTCAAAAAGTTATCCTTCTCTCAGTGAATCCCAAGATCACAGCAGTTTCACTAACTGCCATATCACACTATAGACTCATGATGAGTCTACTAAAAACTCCAGACATACTTCAGACAATTTGCCATCTACCTGCCTCCCCTATCTTATACATATGAAGTCAATTTGTTTTTAACACAAATACAATACTTTATATATTTCTCCCTATTAAATTTTACCTTGTTAGGTTCAATATAATGTCCCAACCTATCAAAAAATATATTTAAAAAAAGATATTTTTAGATCTTTATACAAACCATAAGAAAAATCCTTAAAATACTCTACTGAAGACATTCTGTAGAGCTGACATCAAACCGTTAATAATTACTTTCCGCAACTGCTGATTCAACCAGTTCAGATTCTATTTCACTAAACTATAATCTGACTAAACCTCTCCATCTTTTCCACAAGATTCATTTGGAAGGTTGTATCAAATCACAAGGTTGTTATGAGATTCAAAGTGTTCTCAGGTATTCATCATTGTGAATCAAGTAATTCTCTATGGCAGAGAATACAGAAGCAAAATTAGGAGAGAGTAGTTTTTCATTTTCACTGCTGTCAATTTCCACCTTCCCAGCTACCCCCAAGTAGTGGTCCTGTCCCTTGGTTTGTCCTTCTCTTTAATTATTTATAACCTTAAAAATGTCTTGCTTTTGTTGTCTTTAGCTTTCTTCACCTCCCCCTTCATTTCATTCTGAGTTCTAAAATTCCTGTCACTATATCCAAACTTTTGTTGGATGCTCTTGCTTCCATCTTTGCTATGTGTATTTATCATTTGCAACTGGTTGGAAAATTCCCTGTACATTTACACTAGTCTCTTCCAAAAACACACCCCCTTTCCTTCCCATTGGAATTTTGTTTCCTATGTTTTCAAGTTTTTATTCTTAACTTTTCCTCTCTTTGGGATTAACTTCCCTTTAGCATTTTTGTCCTCAGAATCTTTATTATCCTTGTTCTGAGCATTTTGAAGTTGTCTTTCTCCAAATCTAGAGTCAATGTCAGATTATGTCTAGCTTTCCCTTCCTTCTCTATTACAAAATCTATGAGGAAGTTCTGACCTGTCTCTTGCACCTCAACTGTCCTGTCATTGAGTATTGTATCCAAAATGGAATTTCTCCTCATTAGTTCCTCCTTTTTAAAGGATAGAATTCTCTTTAAGGAAAATAGAAAAATTAGTATCCCTGCCATGTGCAGAGCTATCCAGTTTCCAACTTTTACTATTATGGACTTGGCTGGCCAGATAATAATATAAAGTGTGTGGTAAAAGAAAAATCAGTGCCTAATCAATCTAGACCAGAGGTGCCAAATATGTCCATACAACACTCCTAAATGCAACCACAACTTATTTAAAATGTATTTGGGAAATATTTTAACAAAATAAATAAAAATACAATAAAGCATAGGTAATGTTTTTTAGTCAATATTCAATCCACAAGGATCCTTATGCATAATGGTCCCTGTTCCTATTTCAGTTTGACATCATTCTCTAGACAGGCAACATTTTGCCCAAAGCTCACCCTCTGTAGGTCTAGGTGAGAAATTAACCAATGAGCAGGCATTTATTAGCAGTCCCTGTGCTAGGGGCAGAGTAGACACAGTCAAAAACAGAAAGTATTCCTGTACTTAAAGAGATTACATTCTCTCAAGGGAAGCAACATAGATATGACACAAAACTTGAAGGTACAGTTAGTACATTGGATAAAATAGTCAAGATCAAAACAATATTAATCAAGTAAGAACCATGGGTTAAATTTAATGACATTAAACTAAACAAATAAATGTAAGTTTCATCCTGGATTTCAATAAATCAAAATTACAAGATCAAAATGGAAGAGCATGGCTAGAAAACCAGTCAGGCAACAACTGATGCATTCTGTCCAATCCTGGAAGCTGCATTTTAAGAGGCCATTGATGAGCTACAAAGGGGTCAGAAAAAGGCAAACATGATGGTGAAGAGTTTCCAAAGCAAGCCATCTGAGAATTAATTAAAAGAAATGAAGATGCTTAGCCTGGAGAAGAGAAGGTTTATAGGGGAACATGAAAATTGCTGGAGGACTGCTATGTAGAAGAAGCATTTGACTTCATTTGTTCCTGAAGAGTTATGTTCCTAAGAGTAATGTGTACAAGCTGCAAGGAGGAAAATTTATACTTGAAGCCAAGAAGAAGGAAAACACCTTTTGAGGATTAAGCCGTCCAAACCTGGAATGTTCTACCTCATAAGCTAATGAGTTTCTCCTCAACAAAGGTCTTCAAGTAAAGCTGAATGACAGCTTGTTGCAAATGGTCTCAAGGTTTTTTTTGTTCAGGAATACAAGGGGTTAGATGCCCCCTGAATTACCTTCTAGCTCCTAGATTCTATAATTCTTTGAGTTACTGTGGGCAAACTCATTTGGTGGATACCCCTCATTTTATAGGCTTTCCATACTTAGATAGGCTATATCTCAGATGACAGGTACAATCCACTGATGGGTCTACTAATTTGGAAGGACATGACAGGTTGTATTCTATTGGCATGCCCTTTGAAAAATCCAGGATCACATTAATGTCAAAATTGGCCATTGAAGTAATACTTAGATGGAGAAATTTGGATTAATAAACATTGTAAAAAAAAATAACTTGTGAATTTCACAATTTATACAGAAATGCATTAATCTTACCTGTCTCCCTGTCTCCCTACCCCTGACCACTACCACCTCCCACTCTAGTAGAAAGTAATCTCCTTTGAGATGAAACAACATCATTTTTTCTTTTTTTTTTTTTTAAATCTTTGTATTTCTAGTGCTAAAGGCAGCATGCTGTAGTGGATAGAGAACAGGTCTTGGAACCAGGTCCTCTCTTAGACACTTATTGGCTATGTGATCACGTACAAGTCATTCACTTCCCAGTACCCCAAGGCAACCCTCCAAGATAACCCTCCAAGATTTCAAATTAGAGATTGTGGCTGACCTGCTTCCATGGATGAAGTTTCCAAACTTGGAGTTCCCTACACATAAAATCACAAATCTGGAACAAATAAATCCTAGGATCCAATACCATGCCCAGCCTGGCATATAGTGGGTGATTAACAAATGTTTGTGAATTGATTAAAAAATTACTCCAGTATTCATAAGGAGAGGAAAAGAAAACCATTTACTGTTATTGTAAAAATGACAAATAATAAGAAATAATTAAATGAAAATAAAGTGGAACTGGTCTCAACCAAATCCTTTTAGAGAATAGTCTTCCTTTGCCTAGAAGGTCCATTATTAGCATTTGAAAGAAAACCAGGATTTTTCTTTAAGCATCAGATCCAAAGTTAATGTGCAAAGGATATGGCCTCTTTGTAATTCATTCAATAATACAATACTTTATTGAATAAGGAGAGCCATTTAGACATACATATCGAGTCATTGTTCACCTGGAAATGTCAGAATACTCAAGAAGCAAAAGACCCTGTTATAAAGGATATCCGCTTTCTCGGATAATACTTTAAAGCAATATACAACATCCATCGCTTGGAGTAGTAGTATTTATTAATAGACTTGGCAAAGTCATGCTGTTCCCATCACAATAGCAAAAGCCAAATCCAAGAAGGAACCTTAGTTTGTCTTGTCAGTGATTCACTCTGACTATTTCAAAGTAGATTCAGGTCAAGCAGCTGCTCCAATATTTTATTTTAAGCCCATTTCTATGGCTAGCAACAGTAATGTGAAGAATCATAGAACTATGGAATCTCAGTAAAAGCTGAATTCCATTTTGTTGAACAAACTTTGATTAAGGATTCACTATGCACAAAAAATCCTGGAGGTCATCTGGTGCATTCCCCTGTCCTTGGATATGACTTCCCTAGAAGTTAGTCATCCAGCCTTTATTTGGACCACTCTGGTAATTAAGAATTCAGTTCCCTGTGAGGCAATCTATTCCATTCTGAGACAGCTTTGCTAGATTTTTTTTTCTTTACATTGGGTCCAAATCTGCCTCCCTGTGAGTTTCAGTCAGTGGTCTTAGATTTGCCCACTAGGATAAAAAAGAATAAACTTTATTGCTAGAGAGGATACTGTTTCCAGAATGAGTTAGGTTAAATGGCCAATAATGTCCTTTCCTACTTGGAAATTCTGCAGTTCTGCAAAATATTCAAAGGCTGTTTGTGCCTTACTACAAGGCTTCTTTTCTCCAAAGTAATCATCCTCAGTTCCTTTAACCCTCATATGACATGAGCAGAAATAACTTATAAATTATATGTTGATTTAAGTGTATATAAAGAACTATCAAATTACTCTGAGAAAGTAACCCTGTCCCCATTATTTTTAATTAAATATTATATAATTCAAATAAATAAAATAGAAATCCATGTCTATCCTAGTACTTCATGCTTAAAGAAGTAGTTTTATCATTGCTTGTTCAGTAATATAAAAGCTATATAAATTTTATATAAAGGTCAAATGATAAGTCAATTACCAATTATTAAGAATCTACCATGTGCCACAGATTTATTAAGAGACTACTATGTGCACAATCACTGGAAATACAAAGAAAGGCAAAAGATAGACCCTGACCTAAGGGAGTTTTACAATCCAATGAGGTAATCAAAAACATTAAAAAAAAAAGAATCTGGAAAAGGAGGCGGGAGAAGAATATCTGGTCCTGTGGCATTTTGAAGTCCTAGAGCCAGGCAATATTCTGGGCCCCTCCTTAAGTGGAGAATCTTAGAGGAAGTGCCCACAATTATCCTCCACCCTCTCCAATCAAAGACATAGCAGGTGCTCCAGGAGTTCCAGGGGCAAGGGCTACATAGGAGGCTGTAACGGTAATGAAATTTGAAGATTCCTTTGTATTGAAAAGCTGAGAGGTACTTAGCACCTAGTTTCAAATTAAGTCTCTGTTAAAGAAACAGAAGGAATGAAGCCCTGTTGCTGGTGTAACAGGAAGGGGCTAAACAGGGAGAAGTAATACTGTATATAAGGAAAAACATTAGCTGGGAAAGTCATAACTTCTTGGGATGAGCACCTAAAGTCTGGGCTGCTGCTGCTAGACTGGAACTTCCATGGAGAAAGTTAGTTTGATTTTGAGAATGGAAGTAAGTGATTTTGATTTTGAGAATAGGAGAAAGTGATTTTGATTTTGATAATGGAGCTGCTAAAGACTTCTGAGGGCCAGCCGGAGCTGCTGAGGATTTCCAAGGGCCAGCTGGAGCTGCAGAAGAGTAAGGAGGCATGACTGTGGTGCTAGTATTTTTTTTTACAAATGTTGTTGTAGCTTTGTTAATGTGTATGAATGTTCTTGTAGCTTTGTTAAGTCTTGTCTTCCCAGGAACAGAGACTGTGAAGAATTTGAGTTGGACTGGACATTATAAGCTCCAATGTGGAGAAGGAACTGCACGAAGAGCTAGAAAAGGAGCTGGGAGCTGTCTGCTTTTGAACTCAGGTCGCAGTTAGTTAGATTCAGGCAGAAGCTGGGACCATGGAAGAGGAGCCATCGAAGCTGAAAGCCTGCCCCAAGTCAAGATGAAAAGACCTCTCTGTGGGTACTGAGTAGTGACCGAAATTGTAATTTACTAGTGACCTAGGGATGGATGGCTTCTGTATTTCCCACTACCCCTTAAGAGGTTACTGAGTAGTGACTGATGACTGAATAGTGACTGATTTATAACTTAGTGTGCCCCATGGGTGGAGAACTTTGACCTTTTGTATCTTATGATTGAATGATTGAGTTACTAAGTGATTGATTGACTAAATGATTGTACTTTGTTCAAAGTTATGTGACCACTTTGGTGAAAAGTATGTGGCCATTTTAGTGATAAGTTGTTGAGTTGTGACATGGTGAATGCTGTATTTTGATTTTTTTGTGATAAGTTATAACATTCTTAATGGTACCTTGATTTTCTATGAATGTTTTGCTCTGATTTGTTATTGAATAGAAGGCTCACTATACTATGTAATCAGAACCTTGAAAGCTATTCACAGCAGCAGTCCTCTGGGAAGCTGCATGTGCATGGCTTTACACAGGCATCAGTTTGGGAGTTGTTTCAATCTTTCAGGAACATGAGTTTTTGGTAACTGTGATGAAGTTCAGGAGAATAGCCTAGTGGGAAATGATGAATAAACATAGACTTAGGATCACAGACCCAGAACTAAAAGGACTCCAGGAATCCATCCTTCTTATATTACAGATGAAGAAACTGAAACCCAGAAAGATGAAGTGATTTGGCCAAGGTTACATAGATCAGAGGTAAAAAATTTCACTGAGGGCCTCTCACTCCAGGGGAGAAAACACCATCAGAGAAGAGAAAAATCAAAAAATTAACAATGGGGGAAATAAGACTAAAATTACCAAAGAGCTCAGGGAAAAGAAAACTCAAAGACTGAATATAAACAGAGAAATCAACAGAGGCAATATTAACAGCAAGAGGAAATGTGACCTCCAGATCTAGTAAATGAGTTCATGTATCTATGAATAAATACTGTAAAATTAAGGAAAATGATGCAACACTTGATGAGACAAAAGACCCTGCAGAATTTGATGAGAACATGGAATGACAACAAGCTGCTCTTGAATGGTTTAAAAGAGAAATGAGAATTATGAGAGAAGAATTTATGGCCAACACAACAAAATTAATTGGTAGAATAGAAAAACTTGAATCTGTGGTCTCACCAAAGAAGCAAAGGAGAAAATAAATGATTGGCAATACAAACATACTGAAGTTAAAGACAATGTAGAACAAGAGATACAAAATAAAAAAGAGAAAATATATGCTCTATCCAAATGAAACATACTTTTCTTAAAGCAGGGGTACACAGAGACAGCCTAAAGATTGTATTTCCCAGAAAAGCATTAGCCAAAAAAAAATCTGAATACCATATTGCAAGAAATAATTTAAGAAAATTTTCCAAAACTTCTTAACACAGAAAAATAAATATCAACTGAAATAATTCATAGATTAGAACCAGAAAAAAAGAACCCAAAGCTGTAAATTCCAAGACAAATAATGGTTAAACTTAACAATTCAATTCAGAAACAACACATTTTACAAGCAACCAAAGAGAAAAAACCTTCAAGTACAAAGAAAAGGAAATTTGAATAACAAGATTATTCTGTACCCATCAGAAAACACAGGAGGGAATAGAATAATGTATTCTGAAGAGCAAAGGAGTTCATGATGCAGCCCAGGGTGACCTACCCTGCAAATCTGTGCTTAACCGTAAATGAAAAAAATAAAGAGGCATTTGAAACATTCTTAAAAACAAAATCAGACCTGAAGAGATCATTTGTTCCTCAAACACACCCAACAACAGAAATGCAAGACAGGTGAACAAATGCAACAGCAGTAATAGAAATAGAGTGACAGCAAAGAGCCCATTAAGATAGTAAAAGGCTTCTTTCTAGACATAACACAAATAGACAGGGATAAAGGCAAAAGCCAGAGAGAGGTAACAGTAAAGGGGTTGGCCTGAAGTATTATGAACAGAAACTTGGGACACCATGTCTACAGATAAATTAATGTTTTTATTTTGTCTTGTTTTGTTTTGCAGGACTAAATTAAAAAATGAAATGGTGCATGAAAACAGGGCATATGGAGGGGAGAGAAGAAAGGGATAGAGAAGAGTGTGTGATGTGCCTAGATCAAACTGATGGCTAGAAATGAGAGGAAGGTGACCCCTGTGGTCTCTAAGGAAGAGAAGATCCTACAGAAGAATAGGTGAAAAGGAGGAAGAAAGGATTAAAAAACAAGGAGAGAAAAGGAATACCTTGCTTTGGTGGTGGGAAAGTGTTACCTTGAAGAATGTTATTATGCCAGTTCGAGCTGCAGATAAACTAGCTCCAGCTCAATATATTCGGTATACACCATCTCAGCAAGAAGTAGCTTTCAATTCTGGAGTTAGCAGAGAGTTATTCGGATGGTGGAGATGCAGAAAGATCCAATGGAGCCTCCAAGATTCAAAATTAATGAGAAAATTGTAATGAAAGATATTCTGTGAAGGGAGATGAGAACCCTGTGCTGGATGTTGGCCAATGGATTTAATTCTTGAAAAGAATTAAACCTCAGAAGAAGTTGAGTTGGAAGTCTTAGGAGTAACTGATGCCTGCTGAAATGGAAGGGCATTGTTCCAAAGAGACCTTCAGGAAAATAGACAAAGAAGGTAATCAGGGGAGGGAATAGATCAGTGTTGGGCTGCATAATCAAGGAAGAGGTAGTACGGATCCTACCATTGGGCAATGTCCTCTGTCACTTGCAGGATTTGAACTTGTTCCAGGAGTTAGAAGGTACAATGGAAAAAGAGGAATCCAAGGGAGAACCATGCATGGCACAGGTTTCACTGAGCTACACAAGCCCCTCTGCCATGCCAAGGCAGTGATCCAGGAGGGGTATAATTATCTAGTCTCCTGTTTTCTATATTCCTCATGGAATCAACTATAAGATGGATAGGTCATAATGAAGAGTTCTGATAAAGGGTGATCCACCAGGGAAGGAAATGGCAAACCACTCCAACATCTTTTCCCCATGGACAGTATTTAGAATTTAGAAGACATTTCTTCTAGATGTAAATGTTGTTCCCTCTTTAAACCATTCCATATGAGAGTAAGGTTCTAGCACTACACATCCTCCCTTATACTAGCTTCTTCTGTGTCATTTTTTTCCTTTAACGACTCATTTGTATGAGATAATTACTCCTTTTTATCTCTCCCTACATAGTTTAATTTTTTAGAATCACCTCAATATACACAACTCAATCCAAGCCTTTCTTTCAAACAAACTTTCAAACTGCCCACATAATGACAGTCATAAGAGTACTGATAACTTTTTTCAAATATAAGAAGTAAACAGTTTCACCATATTGAGTCCCTTATAGTTGGTCTTTAATGTTTATATTATATTTCTCCTGGATCTTATATGTCAAATTTTCCCTTAAGTTCTGCTGTTTTTGTCACAGATATCTGAAAATCTTTTAGTTCATTTCATTCAGGATTAGACTTAACTTTGCTGGATAAGCAATCCTTTTTCATAACCCTAGCTCTTTTGCTCTCTGAAATACAGTATTACAAAACCTACAAAAAAATACAGTCCTTCATATAGGAGAAACTAGGTCTTACATAATCCTTGTTGTACTATATTTAGTATATACCACAATATTTAAATTGTTTTATTTTCTTGTTGCTTGTAATATTTTCTCCTTGATTTGGGGGTTTAGAAAGTTGGTTATGATATTCCTGTAAGTTTTCTTCCTGAGGGTGATTGGTGGATTTCTTTTTCTTTTTCCTGTTGTTGTTTTGCCTTCTTGTTCTAGAACTTCAGGACAATTTTCCTTGATAATTTCTTGTAATATTGTATCAAGACACATTTTTATCATAATTTTCAGATAGTCTGGCTATTCTTACACTACTTCTCACCAATCTCTTCTCCAGATTAGTTGTTTTTCTGATGAGATGGTTCACATTCTCCTCTATTTTTTCATTCTTTTCATTTTGTTTTATTATTTCTTGGTGTCATAGAATGTCACTAGTTTCTCCTTACCCAGGTCTAGTTTTCAAGAAGTTATTTTCTTCCTCAAGTTTTTGATTCTCTATTTCAAGTTGGTTGGCTTTCTTCTCATAATATCCTTGATTTTATTGGATTGTCTTTTTTTTTCTAATTTTTCCTCAATCTGTCTTATTTGATTCTTAAAGTCCCTTATAAGTTCTTCAAAGAACTCTTTTTGTCCTTGGCACCATTTGATATTTCTCATAGAAAAAAAAGAATGGCTTTTTAGCTCCATTTTCTTCCTCTGAAAATGACACCAAATCTCTATCACCTTAGTAGCTATCTATGGATGAGTTCTTTCTCTTCTGTTTATTCATTTTTAATTTTTATTTTGTTTTTAGAAGCTATTAGTACAATCAAATTCTAATCCCAAAGCATAGGGACTGATACCCCAAATTTCAGATCCTTCTTACTGTTATGTTCTTAGGTTTATCCCAGGATCCAACCTTAGGCTCTCCTGTACATTTCCAAGCCAAAGCTAGGGACCCTAGTTATTCTAGCCTTCAAATGTATCTTGCTTTCTCTGGTCTCTCCATTGGCTGCAGACTACAGTTTGTTCTCTCTGTTCTGGAACTGAAACCAGGGACTCTGCTCTCCTGCAAGTTATCCGTAGCCAGCAGGTCCCTACCCCTCTGTTACTACATTCACCAGGCACAGCTGTGCTTGACATCCCTCAACAGTGGAAGGTCCTTCAATCTTCACCTACTCAGCCTTGAGATCCTCACACCTTCTGTGAGATCAAACTTTCTAAGGCTGAGGTTGCCTCCCAACCCAGCTCCCTGGAAGGCTTGTTTGTTGATGTAGCAGAGTTGATCAGGAGGTGTTTGCTCTTCAGTCAGTCAGAACTTCCACCACTGGAAGTCAGATCTTTCCTGGGGTCTTCTCAAGACATCTTAGGAGAGCAACTGCTTTGCCCCAGTCCTTTTTTTTATTTCTGCTGCTCTGAAACAATGTTCTGTCTTTCTTTGTGGAGAAAATTTGGAGAGCCAAAAGTTTTCTGACCTACTCCACCATCTTCCTGGAATACTCTTCTAACTATGACTTTTCAAAGAATAGTTAAGATGGGTATGCCTTGGAACACATCTGGTATTGATGGGTTGCATAGTATAAATAAAAATTTCCACCACATTCCACCACATTAGCAAAAAAAAAAAAAAATTACAACACTACTAGGGATGATTTTTTTCCCCTAATGCCAAGCCTAAATATCTCAATGCATCTTCTACCCATTTCTCTAAGTTCTGCTCTATAGGGCCCAAAGGGGGAAAAAATCTAATACTCTACCTCTTCCATGTGACAAACATTCAAATAATCAAGATAAACTTCTCTTCTCCAACCTAAGTATCTCCAGATTCTTTAACCTGTACTCATATGATATGAACTCAAGGTCCTTAACCATCCTGTTTGCCATCCTTTGGACACTCTACAACTTATCAATGTCCTTCCTAAAATGAGAGACAAGGATAGAAATAGCAAGAGGGAGAGTGAGAAATGGAGGGAGGGAGAGACAAGTACTCTCTATATTTACTAAACAGAAGGCAAAACAGGAATGAGCATAACATTATAGTCCTCCCATAAACTTTAATTACATTCTCCCATCAGTGCTGAGGGTCTATGAGAAATACTGGGCACAAACCTACCAAAACCTAGAAAGAAGGTACAGGGAAACCCATGTACCCAGTGCAGTGCATCACTTTGGACTATAGTCCCTGGTGCCCTTTGTCTCCTTAGGATAGAATCTGAACCAAAACTCACCTGTGGGGTGAGGTTTCTTCTCTGCTTACTGTTCTACTTGACTTGCTCCTTGAATAACTTCTAAGGAAGCATTAGGTTCTTTTAATCAGGTTCCCACAGCAAAGCCAGTCTTCTTCCAGTCAGCTGAACAGAGGAAAAAATATAGGCTTTAGGATCTCTCATCTGCCTGGTTTTGTATAAACTTACCTAGACTCAGCTAGGCATAGATCCTTTGGAGCAATGGAGAGTGTTCATTCTGAGCCCTCCACTAATAGACAGTACTCTGTTCATGCAGCAGTGTGTTTTCTTCTATTCTACTTCTGTTTCCCTGGTTTTTATCTCCTGCTCTTCTTTTTTAGAAGGGTTTCCCATACATCCTATAAAAATAAGCAATATAAAATTGTCCTTACCAACACATTCTATATATTAGTGTTTCCTGGTTCTATACATTAGAGTTTCAAAATCCTCATAACACTGTAATGCCAAACGAAGGCAACTTCCAAGGTTTGGATTAACAGCATAGCAAACTCCATTTATTCAGTGACAAATTAAGGCAAAACATTCACATAACAGAGAAAATCAAAATACAGTGTAACTCATTCATTTAGCAAGTAAGTTCTGAATTCAGTTTCAAAGTTCCAAGGTCCAAGTATCTTACTACTGGCCAGTACATTAGTCAAAGTATCCCACCCCTGGGAAGTACATTCATTTAGTCTCTTCTCAAATGGAGATTAGTTTCCAATCATAAGCAAAGTACATTCATTTGGTCAATCACAGAGAACAAAAAATGTCAAAGGTTTCCCAGGCCTGGATCACAACTGTATTACAATACCATCCATTAACACCAAGCACTTTCTCAAAAGAGGCAGGAGAGCACAAAAGGCCATCTACCCTTAAGCTAGAACAAGGTTAAGATATTGTAGCAGCATTGAAAACCCAAGGAAAGTCCCTTCCTTCATCTTGACATAAGGCAAATTCTCAGCAATCTCTGTTCCTGAGGAGACAAAGTTCAACAAAGCCACAATAAACATTGCCAGTGTCTTCATCAAGTCACTCTCTGCCTGTAGAACAGTCCCAGAAGCCCTGAAAATATCAGCAAGGCCCTCTTCCAGGATTTCTGTACACACACAACAAGAAAATCCTCCTTCAGGGCTTCTGAACCAACAGCAAGGTTCCAGGACCTCTACAACAGCAGCACTGTCCTTCACCAGCAGGTAAATCTGGCAAAACATCAAAACAGACAGACAAAAAGCTGGCATCACAGCCATGCCTCCTCAGTTCTCGGCAGCTCCAAGTGGCAGTTCTCAAAAGTCCTGGGCAGCTCCAATTGGACCTTAGCAGTCCTTTCTCAGCAACTTCCTCTACTTGGGCCTTCTCTCTGCTTGGACTTCTCTCTAAATTCACAGCTCCTCCCAGTTCAGCCCTCTCTCTTCATGTCAACAAGTCCATTCCACAAGTGGGATTCACGAGCTCTGAGTTTTAACACAACCTGAAAACCAAGCCAATACAGGGGGATCTTTAAATTCCATTATCATTACAAATACTCATATGTAAATCAGTTGCTGAGAAACAAGACATTTCGATCATCATTGATTTCAGTAAGTGCTTTGTCCTGAGGTTTCCTTTCTCATTCTTAGAATTGGCTATGTTACTGCTCCTTCTCACAAATAAAACTAACCAAATCTGAAAAGGGCACCAGTTACAACTAGATCACCTGATAGCATCTATGGACATAAAACATCATTCACAGGCTCAAAGATTTAGCATTGGAAATGATCTCAAAGCTCATCTAGTCCACTTCCTTAATTTTAGAAATGAGGAAAACAAGGCTCTGAAAAATAAAGTGATTATGCAAGGTGACCAAGGCAGGTAGGATCCAGGCAGGGATTTGCATCTACATTCTCTGATTCCTGATCCAGAATTATTTTTTAGTAAATAACAAACTTTTAAAGAGCAGTACTTGGCCCACTCATTATAATCCAAAATGGCCACAAGAGACACTGTGTCACAGCATTTCTCTTCCTAACCACAACAGGGGAATGAGTCTCTTAGTATTTGAATGCCCTCATTGTAGTTTGACAGGATGCTTGTATGGTCATTCTAGGAGTGGCTCTAGGATCTAGCATGTTTTCATTGCAAAACAGCTCCCTGAGTGACAGTAATAGGGCCAAAAAGGACAACACACTGTTAGGAAACTGAGACAAGAGACAACCTTAGGAGACAAGCAACTGTTTCTCCTTCTGAGTCTAGCTCCCTTCTCTTCTGGAAGAATAAAATTGTTTTACTGACTTTTACATATTAGGTACTTTCTCCTTCTCTGTGGGTCCTTTTCCTTTTCATCAGGTTTTTCTCTACAATTCTTAGACTCCTTCAGATTAAATCCTCCTCACAACGAACCCTTCTTCTCCTCCTTAAACTGCAGTCCTTTGCTTTTCACTTCACTTCAAGTCATCCCAAATTTTTCTCCAGAAGTTCAATCTTGCATCAGTTATAAAGCTCATAACTCCAAAGTTCACCAAATCACATTCACAATTTCTCCCTTTCCAGCTACATGATTCCTTTTGGAAACCAGGAGAACTTTTAGTATGTGTTCCATGTCAAAACTGTATTTCCTCTATGAGTTTTTGGTTTGCTTCTAAATTTAATCATCCCATTCTACCTTCTTGTCAGGTGGTCTGCAGAATATTGCCAACACAACAAATGCTTCAATTGATCCCCAAACATGTTCTGCATTCTGCTACCCATTCCATAAGTTTCTTGGGCAGTTAAGACAAATATATCTCCTTGAGTAACAATGCTACTAATGATCACGTTGATCTAATTGGTTCTCTATTAATAAAATCTAACCTTTATCAGAAAAGGCAGCATGACATAGTGAATACAAATGACAGCCATGGAGTCAAGAAGACCCAAGTTCAAGGCCCATCTCTGAGTCAATTCTATTCAATAAACATTTATTAAGCTTCAACTGTGTGCTAAGCACTGTGCTAAACACTAGTGGTACAATAAGAAAAAGTAAGATAGCCTCTGTCCTTGAGGAGCTTATGATCTAATGAAAAAGGGCAGTACTCTAAAAGAAGCTGAAAGGGTGAGGAACTGAAGAAGGTACTTGCTCTCCAGTCTATCAATCAGAAGGGCAAAGGCTACTCATGAAGTGTGAGTACTGAAACTGATCAGATGATGAGATTATTGGTGATGAGCTTCTCCTGAGAGCATGATGACATTGGATTTGAATCCAAGGAGTTCGGCTGGTGAGAAATGTTCTAAGACTCCTTAGGCAACTTTCTAAGATGATGAATTTCAGAGAAATTACCGATTTACAGGATTAGGGATTTGCCAAATAAATCACAGGTCCTCTCTTTATCCTAAATACCCTTTTAGCCATGTTCTTATATCTATTACTCTTCAATTAATAAATAAGTCTTGAAATCATATCTAACTGATCTCCAAGGTAGTTGTTATAGGAACCCACAAAAAGTTTGTTAAGATTTCCAGAAACAGAAGCATCTCTTTCCCTGCTGAAAAATTTTTATTCTGAGTACCTCTCGCCTCTTCAGTGATTTCCTTCTCAATGCACATACTTCACATCAGTGCTTTGAGAAAATGAAGAGTGGATTCCCTCATAAAAGGATTGGAAACCACAGTTGTAGACATTCTAATTATCTAAGATACTGTCAAAATTTGGATCATGCAGACACTGACTTAGAAGCCATTTTCTAGTATTTCATGAAATTACTCTTTAAAAATATGAAGCCATTGTGGACCTAAATCAAAAAGTAAATATTTTCAAATCATTCAGAATCATTGACTTGCAAATAGTCCTCATGGGATATACTTACTAGGGGAGAATATAATTCACTCCCATTTTCCCATTTACATTTTAGGATTTTGTGGGTTTGAACCACATCCATACTGCTTTATATTCAAGCTCTTTGGCTCGAGTTCCAAAATAAAATTAAAATATATTAGTTCCTTTTTACTGTACAGCATTCTGTTCTCGTCATTAATGTTAGTAATGTCACTATAACCACTTATAAGAAGCCTTGTGATTTACATAACATTAAAGGACAAATTCGCTGACTCTTAACATTGGCAATATTCAGATCTGATAGTAGATAAACAACCTTTTCAATATCAAATTTGTGGAACTTATTATAGCCTTTGGATTAATTCATTATTTTTCCTGCTACCTTACCCTGTATAATGGATTATCCTTGTTCTACTTCCTATTGCCATCTTAATCTAGTTAGCCTGAGCCTGTACATGCTTGCTAGATTTGCAGCGTTGCAGATTCCACATGAGGAATTTTCAAATATTTGTATAGGTATGGCTTAGGAACTCATTTGTCATGGGGGAAGAGGGGGTTGTTAGTTTTTAAATCTAATCATGTATATTTCAGGATAAATTCTATTTCTCCTTTTCTTTTGAAATCATGATTTAAAGCTGCCACGGGCTTCAATACATGACTAAGAGGAGAACAGAGTAAGGATTATCTGGGGTCCTGCCATTACCACATGTGACATTTCTCTCCTAATATTTATGGCAAAGATAGTATAGCCATTGTCATCTTCTGAGATGACAAATGGCAAACTTTAATCACTATTCTACTGTTCATTTCCTAGGGTATGGTAAACAGACAAACAAAAATACAGGCAAAATAAATCACGGTCAAAAGATAATATGTGTCTACCTTCTAATAAATGCATCCATGGGACCAAAGGGAGTGACGTACATGATATGGGTGAGACCACTCCCCATAGCTTGTGTGTGAATGAAGCTTAAACAAGAATGTAGGAATTCTACTACCTCAGCCAAGTCCCTATTCACAATTCTTCCTGAATTGCATTACAGATGGCTGCCAACCACCTAGATACAACCCAGACCAAAGGGACTCTGGACACATTTAATTTCTCTGTGATCCTGAGTTGACAGAAGTGTAGAATAATAATATTATATTTTCTTGAGCAGCACCTATTGCATGTGATTGATTGGGGCTGAAGGATATTCTTACATGAGTCTAAAAGAACTCTTCTCTGGCAGCCAGTATTACCCACAAATCATTCCTATGGAATCTATTTCATGGCAGTGGTCCTAATTATCCAACCATTTATTAGAGCTGAGCTGTACTCAGTTTCTAATATGTATGTGGAGATCAGGAAAACCTGTGCAGTCACACCAAATCACACTGGTGGGAGACAGCATGCCCTAGAATACAAAAGAGCCAAAGACAATGAGATGGGGAAAAGAAGGGAAGAAAACATTGGGAGAATGCCTACTGTGTGCCAGGCAGTATGCTAAGTGTTTTATAAATATCTCATTTGATTTTAACAGCAAACCTCTGAGACAGACATTCTTATTATCCCCATTTTATAGTTGAGGAAACTGAGGCAAGTAGAGATTAAGTGACTTGCCCAGGGTTATATAGCTACTGTCTGAGGCCAGATTTGAACTCAATTCTTCCTGACTCCAGACCTAGTACTCTAGCTACTTAGCTTATGAATGTAGATTAATTTTCAACTAAATGAAAGGGTTCCAACCCATGGAAGCCAATGATACCCATTTAACCAACTTTGCATGCCCAATCTCATAGGTTGGAAGATGAACTTGGCTTTGTATTTGAGAATGTTCCCATCAAGCTTAGCCTGCCGCCAACCTAAAATTTGCCTGTGTGTGACAGTAAAGCCCTTGATCTAGGCCAGCTCTCTTTTGAAGAGGGAAAAAGTATATCTCTTACAAAGATGTGGTCGGTAGGGCTCTAGATAAAATTTAAATACCTAGGAGTGGAGACAAGGGGAGGAAGGCAGATGTTAGGTTATGAGTAAAAATGGGTCAAATGAAAGCATTCTTAGTTGTCCTTCACTTTAGTGGATTTATAAGGATTATATATTTTTCTGTTATTATTATTATTGTTACATACATATTATATCATATAACATTACTATAAATCCTTTAGAGGATGATAAGGATATCTTTTTTTTCTATTCTGGGTTTTCTTTTCTGTCCTCTCTGTCTTAGTGATCTCATCAGTTTCCATGGGTTCAAAAATCATCTCTATGCAGATCTACATATCCAGCCAAATATCTAAATCTATATATTCAGCCATTATTTCTCTCTAACTCCAGTGTTATGTTGTCAACTGCTTGCTAGACATCTCCATCTGGATGTTCCCAGATATCTCAAACTCAACATGTCCAAAATGGAACTCGTTATATTTCAAAAAAAATTCATGCTTCCCTAAAACTTTCCTATTCCTTTGGAGGGTACCATAATCTTTCCAGTCACTAAAATTCACAAACTTCGACTTCCTTAGCCTCAACACTTCCCTTCCCTGAATCCAACCAATTTCTAAGTCATTTCAACTTTATATCCACAACATTTATCACTTTTGATATATCATTTTAATATATCATTTATCAACTCAGAAAGCCCAATTCAAACCTTCAGCATGCCGTGTATGAACTATTGCAACAGCCTTATTATTGGTTTTCCACTATCTTCAAGCTTCCTTCAAATATCAAATGACTCTATGACCTTACCTCTGATGATTTAGCTCATAATCCATCCATACCTGCCTATCCTGTATGATTCTCATTCAAGTCTTGCCAAAAGTTGCCACAAGTACATTAACCAATATTCTGTCTACCAACACATGAGGATACCAGGCACACTCTGGCCATCCATCTGTTACTCCTTAAAATTGTCATATAACCAGCCCATATTTTCTATCATACTATTCCTTGGTACCATCCTTTACTCTTGTTTTATTCAGAGATCCTCAAGAGTTTGTATGTCATACCCATTGTGTACCTTTCTATGCCTTCTTTGCCATGGTTGTCTTTAGCCCTTTGGAAGCAATAGTGTTCCAGGCCTAGTTGCTATGCAGCAATACTGAAAAAATGCTTCCAATTGAAAAGATAGGGAAAGAGACAGGAAGCTTGGAGTAAGTAAATAACTTTTTTCAGTTTTCTAAAAGCAATTCAGTACACTTTCCTTTTCAACTCCAGGTCCAGTTCATTGTCTATATGTACTGTTTGTACAAGATGTACCTACTATAAGGCAAAATCTGTTTAGTATCAATCCAAATGCATGTCAAAATTTGACCAACGAACATCTTTCATCTCTTTTGTCTTCCTTCTATAGAAGGACAAGCCAAAACTTCATATTGATTACAGATCCATTTCAGGAATTTTGGCAAAATCTTGGGACTTGATTCTACCAACACAATGATATGTGCAAAGAGAAGTGTCTAGAGGACCTTGACATCCAAAAAGAACACCTCCTCAACTTAGACTCTGTCATCATAGTGAATACTTTGGGGAATATATATTTCCATGTTTTATAACCCATCTAATGTTTTTTTATCAGGGTATCACTGAAAGATCATATTTCTGTTGTGAAATCTTACAAGGAATCCAGAATGATCTTGATATGTAGATGGCATACACCTAGTAATTAAGAAGCCTCAGGAGGTATTTTATTCTACTACTTAGAATAATTTTAGGGGGTAATCAACAATCAAGAAAGACAATGGGATCCTATATATGCTACATCCTTCAGGAAATTGTGACATGATAAAGATGTGGTCCAGTACTGAATATTGCTTACACCTGCTTCTTCCTCCTAATGCCCTCATTGAAGATGCTCTGAATTTATGTATAGATGAACCCCTCATAAAGATTATAAAGATTCTGTATAGATGAGAGAACAGGAGAATTGGTTGATAATGATTAGTGTTCTTTCAGTCACCTCAGTATTAAGAGGTATGAATTTTTCCATATCTTACATACTTTCTCCTCCATCGGATCCTTTGTTTATCAGTACCTCAATTACCTCATAATTATATCAACTATACTATAGCTATCTACATTGTCTTTCTCTAATCCTGTTTTTGTGAGGTTTTTTTGATGCCATTCCTAACTTCTCTGTAAGCACATCAGGGACTATGGCATCAGGGTTCAATTGTGATGGTTCTATTCTTCTTGATGGGAAAACACTGCATTGAAATGTATTTTGTCATTTTTTTTTCCATTTTACTTCTGTGGGCAGTCTTCTCGTCCTTTTCATCCTTGAATGCCTTTGGAACGTCATTGTTTAATTGGATATGTTGTGACATTTGTGAAATTTTGGAATTTTAGGCCCTTAGACCCATTGTCCCCACAAACTCCATGCTTCCATTTCACTATTTTGCACACTGCCATGAATTTTAGGAATGCATGTTGCATCATAGCCACACTGACTGTGTAAATACCCCTGACATTTAAAGTTCTTCCTAACCTGATTCCTTCCTACCTTTCCAGTTTTCTTACTCCCTCCTTACTTCCCTCCACCCACACTCTATCCAGCTATTTTGTCCCTGCAATTCCTTGCACATAACATCCTATCTCCAGTCTCCATGCCTTTTCACTGACTGCCCTCTATTCCTGAAATGTTCTGCTCCCTCACTCCTGCCTCTTCCCTCCCTCAAGTTCTGTCAGGATTCACCTCATGTCCTACCTTCTGCAGAGGCTTCTCTTAGCTCTAAATGCTAATGCTTTGCCTTTTCAGACTACCTTTATCTATTCTGTATATATTTTGCATGTATTTACTTATTTAGATGTTGTCTTCTCCATTAGAAATGTATACTTATATATTTTTTTGCTTTTTGGAGAGGGAAAGGCTGAGCAATTGGGGTTAAGTGACTTGCCCAAAGTCATACAGCTAGTAGGTGTTAAGCGTATGAAGTCCGATTTGAACTCAGGACCGGTGCTCTATTCACTGCACCACAAAGGCACCCCTGAAATGTATACTTCTTGAAAGCAGAGACTATGGTTTGCCTTTCTCAGTATCCACAACACAGTACTTGTAACATAATAAGTGTCTAGCAAATGCTTGTTGACTAAGTAACCCATACATAATATTCCATCCCTTATCTCTGTGCCATTGTGCTAATGATAAGTTCATGTCCTGAATGATCTTATTCCTCACCTGTACTTCTTTTTTTTAAAATTTTAATTTATTTTCTTGGTTACATCATTCATTTCCACAAGGTTTTGAGTTACAAATTTTCTCCCCTTTTTGCCCCTATCACCCAGCCCAGAACATTGATCCCACTGTAAGACCCCTCCCACAATCTGTTCCCTTTTATGCCCTCCTCCAACACCCCTCTAGCTTTCTAGCAGGGCAGGGAGGGGCTCCCTGCCCCCATCCTTCAATGTATTATTTCCCAGTTGCATTTGATTGTATAGCTTTAAATACTAGATTCTTGCAATTCCTCCCCTGTCACCCACTCCCACTGGAAGGAGTAGCAATTCAATACAGGCTGTACCTGTGTAATTACACAGGACATCTCCATGGTGGGCAAATTGTGAGAGGCTATTTGTATGTCCCTCCTTCCTATCCTGCACCCCCCATCTTGTTTTGTTCTCTACCCTGTCCCTCTCCCTT
>CM053593.1:331203528-331220993 GCA_028646575.1 Pseudocheirus occidentalis | reverse complement strand
AGGCTTGCTATTTGGGGGGTGGGGGTATGGGGGAGACTGGGGAGAGAAAAATTGTAATTCAATAGCTTGTGGAAATGAATGTTGAATACTAAAAATAAATAAATTAAAATTAAAACAAAAAAATCTAAATTTCACAAATTTTACTTGAAATTTAATTCACACAAATTGAATATTCATCAATTGCCATGAGTTCTGACACTATGGAACATTTCATGCTGAATCAAGCTTAAATATTAATCAATTAGAGAAAGAAATAAAGAAAAAAATTATGAACTCTCAGAATTTAAAGAGTCCTAGGAGGTCACCTAGCTAAACCACTGCTTAGAAGTAATCCCCTATAAAAAATTCCTGGCATTTAGCCTATGTACATAGAGTACATAAAGCACTAAACTTGGAGTGGGGAAGACCTGAGTTCAAATCTTGCCTCAGATATTTCTCTATCTTCTTCTGTTTCAACTGTCTCATAGGGTTTATATCAAGGTCAAATGAGATAATATTTGTAAAATATTTTTTAAGTATATTTAACATAGTACCTGGCCTATGGTAGTCATTTAAAAAGTCCTTATTTCTTTGCTTACTTTGCCAGAATATCTATTGTTGTTGTTTGTCCATTCTCAAGGAGGACCATAATATCAAGAAGGTGATTATCATGACTTGTAAGTGAATTGAATTTAAGTGAGGGAGTGCTGTGCAAAGTCACCAGCCTCACTCTCTCCTCTAGAGCCGTCTGGGCCTAATAGTAAAGATCAGGACAATTGGATCAGGACAAGTCTCCTACTGCCCCAGATGCAGTAGGAGACTTGGCCTTTTTCAGAGGTCTCATTTAGTGTGAGGCAGCCCATTCAGTGATTAGGGCTAACTAAGAAATGAGACAAAGAATGACTTCTTTTATCTATTAAAAAAAATCAATCTGGAAGGGTGAGAACCTCAGAGTTTCTGGCCAAAACAGAAACAAATGTTATTTACACTCACTGTGAACCATCAGAACCCAAACAATGACCACCTGAGGCTTGTTGGTCAATCAATGAGAGCTCCTCCTAAGGCAATCAGTCAATCAACAAGCATTCATTAAATACCTCCTATTTCTAATCCAATATATCCAGTAAACCTTTAAGCACCTATGACATGCAAGGCATTGCTTGCTAAGGATTAGGAATACAATTAATAAGAGAGTGCCTTCAAGGAGCTTACAATCTAAAGCATAGGTTTGGGTGACAACTGCTACCTGAGTGGCACTGGAATGATGGGGGAGCATAGTAGCCTCAGGTGCAGTTGGGGGGCATTGAATAAAAATAAGGGTGGGAGGTGGAAGCATAAGGAAAGAAGAGAAGAAAATTTTGGAAAAACACTCCTACATGTTTCATCTGTTGTGTAATATAATTAAAGTCATAGCAATTACATTATTTTCCAAATAAACACACAAAATGCAAGTTATAACTGATCAGTAGTCAAGTCTGCCAACAGGTCTTAATAAGCAAGACTTGGCAGGCAAGTGTGTCATACATTGTCAGGAAGTCCAGCTTGCATTGGCAGGAATATGTGAATGTAATGACTTGTGTAAAATATGATACTATATGATTACATGATGTAATATTGCATCATCAAAATTTCAATGAAGGAAAAAAACCAGCAAATTTATAAAGTTAAAGGATTAAAGGGTTAAAGAAAGAAATAAAGAATAAAGAAAGAAAGTAGATTTTTAGAAGGTTGCTGAGTAAATTTTTTTTAAAGGGGGTTGTGGGCCAAATAAGCACTGTGCTGGATTTCAAGGATACAAAGACAAAAATGAAACCCCCCAGACCTCAAGGAGTTTATATAGTCTAACTGGAAAATAAAACAGATATATGTCATGTAAGTATATATGAAATATATGGAGGGTGATTGCAGAAGGAAGGTCTTAGTAGGGAGACACTATGAAGCTGAGTACCACCAACTGAGGGAGCAAGGGATTCTAAGTTGTGTGTTGTCTGTCCTTCATTCTCAGAGAGGATCATGACATCAGGGAGGAGATGCCACGACATGCAAGTGAATTGAATTTAAGTAAAGGAAAGTTGTACTAAGTCTCCAGCCTCACTTTGTCCTCCAGAGTCATATGCATCCAATGGCCAGATGTAGATACATCAGGAGATGTTCCAGGATCCAGTGGGGGACCTTGGTCTTTTCAAACTAAGGTCTTTAACAGATCTCAGGTTGACTGAGGCAATTCCCATTCAGTCATTAAGGCTTAATAAGAAATGAGCTGAAGAATAGCTACTTTACCTAGTTTAAAATATATATATATAAAAATCTGGGAAGGGAAGACTCTCAGGGTTTTAGTATACATTTTTAGCATAACCCCTTTCCCAGACCAAATGTATGGGACCCTTTCCTTATTGGTGGAGATGAAAGCCCTGCCATATGTGAAAGGCAGAGATAGAGTTTGTGGGAAGGTGAAGCTCTCTCATCTCTCATAGACAGAACTCCAGTCCCATACCAATGAGCTTCGTGACAGAGGTTACTCTAGTAATGAGAAATAGCCAGTGTGAAGATAGAGAGGCAGGTAGTAGCTATTGCCAATCATCTTGACCAATGTCTTATCACTGGATTCTGATGACTCTGGGGGAGAGAGTGAAGCTGGTGACTTTGCATAGCTTTGTCTCTCTTAAATCCAATTCACATGCAAGGTAAAATATCAACCTCCTGATGTCATTGATCCTCTTTTAAAAGAAAGATAAACAACATTCTGCAAGTAATAGTAGCTGCCCCTAGGGATACAACCAGTCAGTTCTAGTTGGACAGCCCTGCTGTTTCTTCCTCCTCTTTCTGCTCCTCTTCCTCCTCTTCTCCCTCTGTCCATGTGGGGAGTCATACCCTTACCTGTGCTTGCTCTGTCCAAAGGAATATCAGTTTTGATTGTTTATACTTCAGAAGGTATCTTGGGATTTGGGAGGTAGCTTTTTAAAAAAATTTCCTTCCATATTTGTTCTATCATTCTATTTTTTTTTTTTCAAAAAACTGGGACAACTAATTTTTGTCCCGTTGTCTTCATTTGTGATTTCTTGTGATACAGCTCAGAAAAAAACAGGCTTTGTTGAAATGCCTAGGGATTCAAATAGAGATACTTGGCTATTACTTTAAACCTAAATCACTTTGACTTTCACTGATTGGACAATAATAGGACCCAGCCCAAACTTAACTTGTTCATTGTTTTGGCTCCAATGGCTCAGAGTGAGTGTAAATAGCAATTGTTTCTGTTCTGGCCAGAAACTCTGAGGGTCTTCTCCTCCCAGACTGATTCTATTAGGAAGGCAAACTAAGCCATCTTCTGCCTTAATTATTAACTAGTCTTTAACTATTAATTGAATATTGCCTCAGACAAACTGAGACCCGGGAAAGACTTTAATCTTAAAAAGGCCAAGGTCTCCCACTGCATCCAGGGCCATCTTGACCTATATCTTGCCACGAGGCGAGGCCGATGACTTTGCACAGCTTTGCCTCACTTGAATCCAGTTCACTTTCAAGACAGGACATCACCCTCCTTGTGTCATTGGTCCTCTTCTAGAAGGAAGAATGAACAACAAGAGAGGTAAGTGATAACGTACAATGTAGGATGAATAAGAAGCCCAATTTTATAAGTATGCATGGAGGGAAATAATATATATTAAGGCAGGAAAGGAAGATTGGCACAGAGATACATAAAGGTTTTAAATGCTAAACAGTTTGTAATTGATTCTAAAGGTAATAGGGAACATTGAAGCTTATTGGATAGGGATAGTAGAGAAGTGACATGGTTGGACTTATGACTTATAAAAATGGTGACCATTTCATCTCTAGTATAGCTCTGAGAATTAGGTAGCTTTTTTTTGTCCCTCAAGTTAAAATTTGCCTTTCTTCAACTTCTACTTGCTGTTTCTAGATCCTAGCTCTGAAACCAATGAAACAAGTCATCCCTTTTCCATATGAAAGGTCTTTGGATACTTAGACTTGTACCAGCAATGCAGTATTCATTATGCCTACAGTAACTATAAGTATGCTGATATTGTTATTAATCACAAAATATAACAGGCTCTCTACATTATAAATATAGCCAGAGCATTTATTCAAATACCAGAAAACTGAGTCCCAAAACCAGAAAGTTAAAGCCAACACAGTAGTTATGGAGTTGGCACATGTAGTTAAAGTAGTAAACACCCACATTCTCAAACCTTCAAAACAGAACAGGCTACCTCAGGCAAAGATCCTCCTCTCCTTACTCAAGACAACTGCTCAGTGTCCAGGCAGCTTGCTCCCAGCAGCTCCGGCCCCTCCATAGTTCTCGTCCCTGGCAGTCCTCAGCAGGAGTACTTAGCAGAGATTCTGGCTGGCTCAAAGAAAAAAGGAATTCATGCCACTGCCACTGCTGCTGCTTCTGCCACTGCAGCTGCTGCTTCCAGTTACCAGCACAGACGCTAGCTTGGTTCCAGCTTTCTCTTGCTCCACCCCTTCCTGCTATATCAGCAAGTTCAAGGGGCATGGAAGATCTTCATATCCCAGTATCATTACAAGACTCAGCCATCATATTCTTCCTTTACTCTTCTCTAGGCTAAGAGTCTCCATTTCTTTAAACCAATGCTTCTATTTACATGATCTTCCAATCCTTCACCATCATGGTCACTATCCTTTGAATCATCCCTAGACTATAGATGACTTTCCTAAACCTGAACTTGGTACTCCAAATATGGAATTTTGTAGAACTACAATCTCTTTCATTCTGAGCACTATACCTGGCATTAGATTTGGAGGCTTTCATGTTGACTCATATCATATCTAGCTAGAAGCTTCCTAAAATCCTTTGATCCTTTACTTATGATGTTATATAGGCATCCCTCCCCCATGCTGTGCTTGTGAAGTTGATCTTTAGAACCCATGTGTAGGACTTTACACTTAGCCATATTTAATTGGTTGTGCTCAATATGAGCAAAATAAATTAAGGCTTACCTAATATATATCTTATTAGGTTAGAAAAGAGTCTGCAAAGAAATGTATTTGTTTATATAGGTGACAAAAGGAAAAAAATGGGAGTTATCAGATTTAAGTATCCTCATGGTAGAAACTAGCTAACCTAGAACTTTTCAAAGAACAAAAGGTTTTCTTGTAGTTTCTAAAAGAATCAAGACTTATAAAATAAAAAAGATAAAATTCATGCCTATCTATAGTGCCTGGTACACAGGAAATATTTAATAAATGTTTCTTGATCATCTGCAAAACTTCAATTCTGCACAGTGCTCTGCAAATGGTGACCATTCATTATTTGATTCTCTTTGATGATCATAATGATGATGATGACTAATTATACATAGCACTATTAATGAGTCTGATAATTGGGTTATAAACCCCCAATCTCTAAGAACCTCTGAATTTCCTTCACCTCTAAATATATAATAGTAGTAGAATTCTGGGGATCTTTTGGTTTTGGTCTTAGCATGCCAGCCAAACTGAACCCCACAAAATAATTATGCAGTTTTGCTTTACAGACGGATATTTAATGGGGACCATCAGAACATAGGCTAAAGGGGAATTCTTAGCTCAATGGTGAAGAAAAAGATTATAGAGCACAGGGACCAGGGGAATCATTAACTCAACAACTTAGAGTTGTGTCAGTAATAACCAACATTATAAAAAAGGCTCTTCAATAATATCCTAGACATACAAAACATTATTTTTCTTATAAAGAGGATCCTAGGAAAATAGTAACCCATTCTTACCTTGGATGTTTCTGAAGAGAATCTCTGACCTCAAGTGAAAAATCTGTCTTTCTGCACCTTCTGCCCATTGTTTCTTCTTCTATCCAATAAGGTCTATGTGTTACCTCTCCTAGGTTCAGTTGAGCATATATGGACTGCATCCACAAAGATCTGGCTAGCAGAAAAAAGAAGTAAGGGGATAGGGGAATGGGAAGGTTTCAAAGACAAGTTTCTGCTATTTAGCTCAGCTTGAAGTCAGAGCAAATTCAAGTGATACCTTCTATATGGAGACTTAGCTGATTCTCCAAACCTCCCCTTTCCCCAGAAAATTATCTTATATTTATGTTTGTATTTTGTATATATTTACATAAATGTTGTCTTCCCCCATTGAAAGTGTGCAACTCAAAGTCAGGTACTGTTTAATTTGCCTTTATATTCCCAATACCTAGCTCAGCTCTTGGCATATGGTAGACACTTAATAAATGCTTCTTAACACCTTGATTAATTGATGGGAAAGATAGAGGACTAAATTTCTGCTGAACTGCCAAAAAGCTGCTGGGTGGTAGAGTGGATAGAGTGCTATGTCTAGAGTCAGGAAGACCTAAGTCCTAATTAAACTTTGAACACTCATAAGCTATATGAACTTGGGCTAGTCACTTAACCTCCTTTGCCTCAGTTTCTTAATCTATAAAATAGGTATAATAATACCACCTACCTCTCAGAGTTGTAATAATAAATGTAAATTGCTTATCATTGTGCCCAGCACATAGTAGGTACTACATAAATGCTAGCTATAGTGATAAGAGATGCAAATAAGAGTAGAACTACAGTATCTGTGAGTCAAGAAACTAGGGGACCAATTTTCAAAAGCCCCTACCTACCATTTTTTTTATCAAACAAATTCACCTAAGTCACATTGCCTTCTTGGTTCTAACTTCTTGGATCTGATATGATGCTTATTCAGACTGGAAGACAAAAGTCAGTTTGGAATAGAGTCTGATCTCTATTATGTGAACAGAGATTCATCTCTATATTTTGGATCCAGAGCATTAAAATGAAGAGGATTCTACACTATGTCTATGATAGGAAACCATACTTCAATCTATAACCAAATGGGGGTCACTTCCACTGGCTAAAGAGAGATACTATATATAATAGGTTATCCTGCAACCAAATTAAATAGTCAGAAAGTATCAATAGTTAAGTAGGATATTGAAAAGGATAATTGAGAACTGTTCACATCCTGTAATATTCTCATCATTTGTGTGTTTGAAATGCCCATCATTATGCCTACCACCTTACCAAATGGGAGTCATTAATAGCATAGCTATGTAACAGCTATTAATTTTATATTAGCAAGGAAAGCGGGGATCCACGAATATCCCATGATCCACAAGTACCTACCCATACTTCCAGAGTTTAAATACCTAGTTCTGCCTTATATCTATTTCAATCAATGCTTTTGAAACCTCAAACCCCTGAAATTCTTTTTTTAGTGACTGGACAATACATATTTTCACACTGTGGTAGTACAGATAGATAATATATTTACAATAAGAATATGAGAAAAATAATAATGACTAAAATGCAGGCCACACATCCACTCATCGCCTCAATTCAATTTAACAGTGCCAGGAACTAGCTTTCTGTCTTGGCACTGGACCAAGTTCAACACCAGCCCAAAGAGAGAAAACCACAGAAGCTGAATACAGTTGAAGCTTAACATTTGTTCCCTGTTAATAGAAGGAAGAAGACAAGGAAAAGAAAGAGGAAAAAGCAGACCAAGGCAAATCTGTGCCTCTCCATCAATTTTCCACTCCTTTTTTTCCCCATTCTCCTCAGCACAAAATCTTACCATTTCGTGTTATTCTCCATTGAGACCATAGCCTGAGCCTATGCCCCCTACCAAATCTCTCCAGATTCAATCACAAGACTTGGTATGATGTATAGGTACATCACTGTACCACTGGAACCATCCATTCACAATAAGGGCCATTTGGTTCCTAAAATATTTAAACACTTAACAGATAAAGAGAAATTACTATTCAGCATTGCACCTTTCATGGCCCACCACAGTGCCTTGAACAAAGCAGGTGTTTAGTAAGAATTTGTTGATTGAATAACGATCCTTTTCTGGTTATATGTTTACCCGTTCCAGACAAAACCTTGGGGAAAGTTCAAGGAATAGGTTGTTCAGGTTATATGAAATTTTTTTATTAATTGACAGTTGGACAGAAAATTCTTCCAGTCTCTTTTTTACTTTCCTCCTTCTGTAAACTTGTATAAATAGAGTACATTGAAAAAAACTGAATTTTTCCTTGAGACTCAAGGATCTTGTAGCAACTTGAGATTATCATCTGGAAAATCAATTCTCATTGTACAGAGCTGCAAAATATTGTGGGTAGTGTAGGATCATCATCAGATTCCAGAGTCTGAAAAAGTCACAAAATTCTTGAACTAAAAGGATCATTATAAATAAACTATTCTAAACTCTTTATTTTCTCCTTGAAGATCAGGAAACCAAGGTCTAAAGAGGTTAAATGATTTGTCTAAGATAAAGAAACATTGAATATAGAGTTGGAAGAGACTACAGAGACCATTGATCTACTCCAGTAAAAACCTGAATAAGATTGTCCACCCACCTACCCAACAACATATCTGACATAAAATCATCCAACTTTAGCTTAAACACCTCCACTGAAGAGTATAACCTATGTCTCCTTTAGACACTCCTCCAGTTCACCAGTAGATTGTGAGTTCCCTGAAGGCAGAGACTGTCTTTTATTTCTTTTTGTATCCCTAGTGTTTAGTACAGTTCTGACACATAGTAGGGTTTCATAAATGTTTATTGATTGACAGATACCACAGTGTCCACTAACATACCATGTGTTGTCATATGTTCCAAGGTAATAGGACAATCTGCTATGATCCAAGGTAGCAAATGCCACTTTTTTGATAGCTCTCATTGTAAGGAAATCTTTCATTAAATTAAGTCTCCAAAGTCCTTTATTTTACTTCCATTCATTGCTCCCATAGCTACCTCTGCAATCAAGAAGAACAAATCTAATCTCTTTTCCACAGGACGGCCCTTTTGGTATCTGAAGAAAAGTGCCATATTGCTCCTGAGTCTTCTCAGCTCCATTAAAAAGATCTCTAGTTGCTTCAGCTGTTCCCCTATAGGGCATGATCTCAAGGCCTTTAATAAGTCTCAATTCAGTCTAAATGATTGCTACCCATCTTAATGCAGTTCTCATGAATGAACATTGGGTCAAACATAGTCTGACCGGTGATGAGCACATCAACAGATACCTTCTTAATTCTTGATATTATGACTTGCTTAACAAATTCTCACCTTCATTACCTCTCTTAATAGACTATTTGACCTCTCTGTTGACTCTTATGGAAACGACAAGTTCTTTTCCACCTCTACCTCTTGGAATTCTTGGTTTCCTTTAAGACTCAGCCAGTTCTACATTCTGCAGAGGCTTATCCTTCTCCACTCAGTAATTTGTGCCTTCCCTTCTAAGGCTACCTTATAGCTACATTGATTTTATTTGTATATACCTATATATAATACATATATGCTATCTTTCCTATTAAAATGTAAGCTTTCTGAGGGCAGGGATAGTTTCTTTTTTTTAATCTTTGTATCCTAGCAATTAATGCATAATCTGGTGCATGTTGTTATTCAGTAATTTTCAGTTGTATCTGACTTTGTGATCCCATTTGGAATTTTCTTGGTAAGGATACTAGAGTGGTTCTCTAGCTTCTTCTCCAGCTCATTTTACAGATGAGGAAACTGAATCAAATAGCTCTAAATGACTTGTCCAGGGTCACAAAACTAGTAAGTGTCTGAGGTCAAATTTGAACTCAGGTCTTCCTGACTCCAGGCCCAGCACCCTGTCCACTGTGCTACCTAGCTTCTGCCTGTTACATAGTAGGCACTTCATAAATGCATGTTGATTTTTTTGATTCCAGTAATTTATATATTTTGAGGAGATGAAAAAAATCAATAATTAATTACTATATGCCCATTATATGCACAGCATTGTGTTCTGGAATTGGAGGATACCAAGAAATATAAATGAATGAATGAATAGATGAAAAACATTTGTTAAGGGCCTACTATATGTAAAGCACTGTGTAAGCACTGCATATACAAATACAAAAGTGAAACAGTCCTTATTCTCAAGGAGCTTATGTGCTAACAGGAAATCAACACATATAGGAGAGTGGCGGCCTTGGAACAGAGTTTTCATCTTAAGTCATTCATTTAATTCTTATGTCTTTTCTGAAGCAATAGTTGTATTAAATTAGATCATAGATTTATAGAACTAGAAGTAACCTTAAAGGGCATCTAGTCTGAGTTCCTTTATTTGATTTTATTACTGGCTCCAGGGCAAATGGTAGAACCTAGGTGGGGATGAATGACTAAGAAGGCCAGGGGTGGGACATGAAGAGGGTGTGGGACCAAGCTAGATATAGCCTATGTCTCCTATAGACACTCTGCCAGCTCACCAGTAGATTGTGAGTCCCTTGAAACCAGGAATTGTCTTTTCCTTCTTTTTGTATCCCTAGTGTTTAGCACAAAGCTGACATGTAGTAGGGCTTCATGAATGTTTATTGACTGACTAACACTACAATGGCCACTAATATAGCATATGGTGCCTCATCACCGCAACAACTCAGTACTCACCAAAGTCATTTTTCATCAGCAGGCTTTCTACATCATACATATGTGTGCATGTGTGTATATGTGTGTATGTGTGTATATATATGTGTGTACATACATATATATAGATATAGATATATATACATACATACATAAATACATACTAGTAGAATGAAACACTCTCCTCATCATTTGCTCTGAGAACAACATTAGCTACAATAGGCTGCTTTTCCTCTGCTCTGCAAACAGCAATACATGTGTTTGTTTAATTATATTTTAAAAAAATACTATTCCCCATACTATTCCAGAACTGAGCTATAGACCTCCTATTAACTCAAATTATTCCTTGAACAAACATGCTCATTGGTAATAAGAATTCTTAATCAATAGACTTTTAAAGAAGCATGGATCAGAAAGTCCAAACATGTCCATAGATGGTATATACATACATGCATGCATGCATATACATATATATACATATACATATACATACACATATACATACACATATACATACATACATATATCCCTAATGTTCAGCTGAGAAAATCAGTGTGGTACAACGAAAAAAAGTACTTACTTTGGAGTCATAGGATCTGAGTTCAAATCCTACCTCCAACATGTGTGACTTTGAGCAAGTCTTTCAGTATTTCTTGGTCCCAGATTTCTAATCTGTAAAATTATGGGGATTGCACTCAATGGTCTCTAAGGTTCCCTCCAACTCTAAATTTATGAATATAGACTATCATGTGTTTTTCTGCTACATCTTATATTATCTCCATAGGATACTCACCACCCCATAAAATATAAAATTTTTGAGGGCTACGACTATTTTGTATCTTTTCATATCCCCAATATTTTTAAAGATCCTGGTCAATTTCTTGATGTTGTTAGGTTTTTTCAGTCATTTTTTACTCTTCATGACCCCATTTTGGGTTTTCTTGGCAAAGATACAGAACTGTTTAGCCATTTCCTTCTCCAGCTCATTCTACAGATGAGGAAACTGAGGCAAACAGGGCTAAGTGACTTGCTCAGGTTCACACATTTAATAAGTGTCCAAAGCCAAATTTGAACTCAGGTTTTCCTGAAGTCTCAGTACTCTACTACACCACCTAGCTGAGCCTTCCTGAACAATAGCAAGTACTTAGTAAATACTTGTTAACTAATAATGGCCTGATTGATTTACGATTCCCATAAAGATTAAAGGAATTCATAGACACAGAAAAAGAAAAAAATCCATTTAGAGGTATGACAATGGTTGAGATTTTATCCATTTTCTTGACATTGTTTTAAAACAAAAGAAAGTCATTTCATTTTTTAAATCCAGTGAATTACCCAATTGAAATGGCCTGGTGACATTTCTTAAGGCAGCTCAATGGAGTAAACATAAATGATGCATGTATAAGTCATGTCCTCAATGAAGTATAAAATTCCTATTTCTCCCCAAATAGTGCTCTGCCTTAATAGGTAGCTCAGATGTCTCTTCAATGGTTTATAACAATAGTGCTACTAAGTTACTCTGAAGTCAGCCAAAAGAAGCAGAACCGTAGGCATAAGAGGCATTAAAAGAGGGTGAAAATAGAATGCACAGCATAGTAATATAGTCTGTGACTCCTCTGAATAAAGGAAAGAAATCAGGACACCACCTCCAATCCCATCATTGGTCTGACTCCATTAGCATTCTTAAAAAATAAATTATCCCAAAATGAGCAGTGAAGATTCCCACTGATATATCTCCCCAACAGGGCAAATAATTCCTCTAAGCAATAAAACAGTTGGTGAGAAACTCTTCAGTTATAAATCTAAAAAGGAAAAAAAATTCTCATTAAAAACATCATATTAACCTCAAAATGATTACCATTAGGATGATAAACCCTTATTGATGGCAATATTATTTTTCCAGGCCTAGGCTTCATGGTCCTCTGGGCTAACCTTTGGAAGAAAAGAAGAAACAACTATTTGTAACAGCAAAACTAGCCAATAAGGGCCTGGTGCTTACAGCCTGTGCAATATACTTATCCTTGCATCAAACCACATATTATCTTGGCATGCCTCCTACTAAGAATATATGAGCCTTGCCCCTGATTGAGAGAATACAGGGAGGGAGGGAAGAGAGAAAGAGACAGAGACAGAGACAGAGAGACAGCATGTTATATGGAGACTGTATCTTGTCTGCTTACTATATGGTAAGGAAAAGCCTATTAATTGAGTGTTAAATACAAAAATCTCCAAAGGAAAAATAACCTCATCTCTTTCTTGTTAGCAAAAGAGGCATAAATTGTCATAAGCCTCTATATGGGCAGAAAGATATTGCCAATTGACTATTCTCATAATAAAGAACAAAGTCCAATACATGACATTCCTGTTCATTCCTGTTTCCTTGCTTATGCATTTGTTCTTTCATGAGTTTAAATGAATGAGTGTCAGAGAAGAAGTGAACCAGTTCATGACCTTGTGAGCTCTGAAAGATCAAAGGAACCATCCAAGGTCCAGTAACTAGAATCTGTAACTAACCTTGGCTGGTAACAGAAGCTTACCCTAGAGAGAAGCAAGTACAGCCCTGAGGTGTGACCTGGATGACCCAGTCCAGCAGAAAATCAACTGAGCAGCTACAACAATGTGTTCTGCATGAAAAAGAACAACTCGTGACCATGCCACATTCAGAAATGAACTTAATTGGAGGAATCACTGCCATTAAGTTTGAGCCCATACTCCTCAGGAAACAAAGTATAATGAGCAGAGTGTTTTCATTTCAAAGTCATGTTATCTCTTCCCATAAATATCCCTTTGTAAAAGCTATTTGATCCATTCCCCAACTGACAGGTATCACTACCATTTCCAGTTCTTTGCCACCACAAAGAGAGCCAGTATAAACATTTTAGAACATATAGGTTCTTTTCCTTTTTCCCTTAATCATCTTTGGAAACAGACCTAGTAGTGATTTTTCTGGGTCAAAGGGTATAGGTTGAACAAATTGTCATATATGTTTGTGATGGGATACTACTGTGCTATAAGAAATGATGAGTTCAATGATCTTAGAAAAGCATGGAAAGACTTGCACAAAATAATGAGGAATGAAATGAGTGGAACCAAGAGAATGTTGTATGAAGTAATAGTGATATTGTTTTAAGAATGATTTTTGAGGGGCAGAGCCAAAGTGAAAGCAGTGACTCACCTGAGTTCACCAATAAATTCCTTCAGTTACCTCTAAAAAGTGAATCTCAACAAATTTTTGAGTGACAGAATCCACTAGGAAACAGAGTCTGGAATATTTCCACAACACAGAGAATCTTTAGGTAGGATTTGTTGAGCTGGGGGCAGGGGAGAACCACACACAGAGCACTGTGTGCAGAGTGCGTGGGTTACACCAGCACAGACCTGACCATAGCAGAGCTGAGCGAGCTGGAGCAAACTGATTCACCCACCACAGGGCAGGAGTCTGCCGGTGCTGGGTAATAGACAAGCACAGGTCCTGTGGCAGTGGCAGCAGCTACTCCTGGAGCCAGCAGCCCACAGTCTAGATGTTTAAAAATCACCTAGGAAATTCCAGAAACCAAGATGGCAGAATAACTTGTAGCTGCTCTCTTTACTCCCCTTTGACCCTGAAAAACCCAGAGAATATTGCACAAATGTAAAATCCTGAAGTAGTGGAACCAGTGGCAGGCTGGGGGACCAACAAGAGGGGTGTGCTGTATCTGTGGCTGTGCTGAGGCTGAAGAGCTCCACTGCAGGACAGGAGGTATCCCATTGGGAGATCCTGAACCCCCGAGGGAGAGAAGCTGCAAGCACCACCACCAGAACCCCAGGTATGCGTTCATACCACCATGGGAATCAGCAGACACCAACACAGCCAGGTCACCAGCAGCTTAGCTGGCCTGAGCTCTAGCCCAGGGGCTCAGAGGCAGAAAACTGAAATGGCCAGACTACTCCTCCCCCACATCTCACACTGTGAGCTTCACTGCAGCCCTTTTTTGTGTTGGCAAAGAAATGGAAATCAAGGGGACAACTCCAAAGGACTCATGATGGAAAAGTCTATCCATATCCAGAGAAAGAATTATGGAGGCTGAAGGCAGATTGAAGCAAGTTACTTGCTCTCTCTCTCTCTTTTTCATTTTGTTTTGTTGTTTCTTCTTCTTCATTATTCATTCTATCGGGTACAATTCTTTACAATTGGACTAATGTTTAATGTGAAGGCATATGTAGAGCCTGTATTGGATTGTATAGGGAGAAAGTTTAGAACTCAAAAACTCGTGGAACTGAATGTTGTAAACTAATAGTAAATATTTTTTTTAAATTTAAGTGATGTTAAAAAAGGGGGGGGGGGCAGAGCCAAGATGGCGGAGTAGAAGCAGCAAGGATCAGCAGCTCCTGCATAGCCACCTCAAATAAACATAAAATTACAAATTTTAGACCTCCAAAATCCACAGAACTACAGAAAACATGTCTCTCACTGAAGGCAGCTCAGCAGGAGGGACCCATTGCAACAGGTTGAGAGCAGGCCAGCCCAACCCAAAACCACGGCCTGGCCCCAGGGCAGTGTGGAGAAGCCACAGCTGCAGCCAGAGCCATTCTATCACTAAAGGCTAAAAAGTGAATCTGAACAAATTCAAGAGTGACACAACCCACTGAGAGACTGAGCAAGGCAGATTCCCAGCCCAGGAAAGTGCCTACTCAGGTTGGGGTAAGAAAAACGCTGAGCACAAGGAAGCCGCACCAACGTGGACCGAGAAAAAGCCCCAGCCAGGCATCCAGCAGACTCACCCAGCCTGAGAAGTTTGCAGCCATCTCACCAGAGGAGAGAGGACCATCGAACTGGGTAAGAAAAAACTTGGGGCCCACAGCAGGGGCAGCAGGTTCTGCGGGGGCAATCTGGATGTTTAAACTTATATACCCATACTGCCAGAAGCCAAGATGGAGGAATAAAGTTTAGTGGCTCCTCTAAATCCCTCCCAGACCAAGAAATGTCCAGAATTAAATGTTCTAATCAGAGTAAAATCTTGAATCAGTGGAAACAGCCCAAGGGACAGCTGAGGAAAGGAGAAAGAAGACAATACAGAGTCTAAGCCCAGTAGGGTGGAGCCAGCAAGCCCTACCAAGAAAATCCAATTTATCACCACAAGACCAATCAGCAAACAACAGCTCTGTAGCCAGCTCTGAACCTGCTTGAACCATAGCTCAGGGACACAGGCTCTGAAACCTGAAGGAGCTGGACCACCTGACCCCAACAAGTTACTCTGTAAGCCTCAGGGTAACTCAGGGGAATCACTGAGAGTCTTGGTATTGGACTCAGGCTACACACTCAGAGTTTACAGCTACCAAGCCCCTACCTCCCAACCTGAGAAGCTTAACACTCTGGCACCCCAGACTTGGATATCCACTCCAAATTCCAGGATGTAGGTGCTCACAACGGGGAAGAAGGAAACTGCAAAGGCTAGGACCATCAAATCTTTTTATACTGAGCAAGAACAAACAAATTCAGAAGGTAACAGGGGCTCTATATCCACACTGGAGACCACAGAAGGAAATGCAAATTGGTCTCAAGCCCAGAGAGCCTTCTTGCAGGATCTCAAAAGGGATTTTAAAAATGAAATTAGAGAAGTAGGAGATAAATTTAAATCTACAGTGATGAAACTGCAAAAAAATCTCACTGAAGAAATCAAATTTTTGAAAAGCAAAATTGGAGAACTAGGACAGGAGGTCCAAAATCTAACTGGAGAAAATGCCTCCCTAAAAATGAAAAATGAACATAAGGATAAGGAACTCCAAAAACTAGCTGAAGAAAATAACTCACTAAAAATTGGAATCAGACAAATTGAAGTTAAGGACTCTGATGCAACAAGAGTCAGTCAAACAAAACATGAAGATTGAAAAACTGGAATAAAGTGCCAAATATCTCACTCAAAAAACAACTGACCTGGAAAACAGATCCAGAAGAGATAACCTAAGAATTATCAGCCTACCAGAAAATCATGATGAAAAAACCAGCCTGGACAGCATCCTCCAAGAGAACTGTCCTGAGGTCCTAGAATCAGAAGAGAAATGGTTATTGAAAGAATCCACTGATCTCCTCCTGAAAGAGATCAAAAATTGAAAACTCCAAGAAATATTGTAGTCAAACTCCAGAGCTACAAAGTCAAGGAGAAAATACTGAATTCAGCCAAAAAGAAGCAATTCAAATATTGTGGAACTATAGTCAAGATTACACAGGATTTGGCAGCTGCTACATTAAAAGATCAGAGGGAATGGAATGCCATGTTTTGTAAAGCAAAATAACTAGGACTGCAACCAAGGATTAACTACCCAGCAAGACTGACCATATTCTTTTTAAATTTTTTTTTTTGCTTTTTTTTTTGGAGGGCAGTTGGGGTTAAGTGACTTGCCCAAAGTCACATGGTTAGTTTTTGTGTTAAGTGTATGAGGCCGGATTTGAACTCAAATCCTCCTGACTCCAGGGCCGGTGCTTTATTCACTGCACCACCTAGCCACCCCTGAAAATATTCTTTCAGGAAAAGAGATGGTCATTTAATGAAATAAAGGACTTCCAGACTTTCCTTATGAAAAAGCCTGAGCTCAATGGAAAATTCGATCTCCACTTACAAGATGCAAGAAAGACATAAAAAGGTAATCAAAGAAAAAACACACTCACACATACATATACACAAACAGATGCTCACACATGCATGTAACTTGGGACTCAATAAGAGCAAACTGTTTACATTCCTTTATGAGAAGCAGATACCTGTCAATACTGAAATCTGTATAAATATTGTGACGCTTGAAGAGATGTACACAGAAAGAAGGTGTGCGTAGAAGTGAACCTATCTGAAGATTTAAAAAAAAATGTGTTAAGGGGAAGAAAGGGATTGTAAGGGGAGAGGAGGAAATGTAAAGGTAGAAGATGGTAGATTGTGCCACAGGAAGAGGCATAAAAACCATACTGGAGTGGAGGGATGGGATGGAGGGGGATGAGCATCATATGATCATTATTCTCATTGGTTCTGATTTAAAGAGGGATCAATACAAATGGCTAAGTTGAGATTCTAACATGAAAAGACACAAAAATTCATAATAATAGAGGGAAAAGAGGGAGG
>CM053593.1:331180667-331203028 GCA_028646575.1 Pseudocheirus occidentalis | reverse complement strand
TTCCAGGATTTCTGTGAACATACAACAAGAAAGTCCTTCTTCAGGGCTTCTGCACCAACAGCCAGGTTCCAAGACCTCTACAACAGCAGCACTATCCACCATCAGGTGAATCTAGAAAAACAACTTCAAAACAGACAGACAAAATACCAGCATCACAGCTGTGCCTCCTCAGTTCTCAGCAGCTCCAGGTGGCAGTCCTCAAAAGTCCTGGGCAGCTCCAATGGGCTCTTTGCAGTCTCTTTCAGCAACTCAGGCTCAACGACACTGGATACTGCTCTTCCCAAAAGTCTTTCTTCTTCTGCTCTTCCCTGGGCTTGAGCCTTCCTTTCCATTCATGGCTCCTCCCAGGTCAGCCCCCTCTCTTCATGTCAACAAGTCCATCCCACAAGTGGGATTCCCAAGCTCTGGGTCTTAACATACAACCCAAAAGCCAAGTCAATTCAGGGGCATCTCCAAATTCCATTACAATTACAATCTGTTAGTGTAAGTCAACCTAACAAGTAACTATGAAAGTTCCTGAGGGATTTTCAATTATGTTCTTCAGGACATCATGGATGTCAGGAGACCAGGGAAGTTTCAATTAAGAAAGCAAGGAGACATGTTTAAAGATAAATAAGAATGGCTTGAACTCCAGGTCAAAGTTTTAATCCAAGACCTTCCCTGTTGGAAGTATGTCAAACAGATGAATGTCAAGGATGAAGGCCCTATCTTTTATTGATTTTGCGTAGAGATGGAAGTCATCTTATTTGCCTCCTATGTCTGTGAGGCAAGAAACAACAGTTAGAATTAGACATGGAACAATTAATTCCTCTAATGTTGGAAAAAAAGTATAAGGATATATATTGTCACCTAAGCAGAATACATCATGTGAAATGTCAGGATGGAAAAATGAAAAGTCAGAATTAAGGTGACCAGGAGAAACATCAACAATCTTAGATATGCATATGATACCACTCTAATGGTAGAAAAGGAAGAATTAAGAAGCCTTTTGATGAGGGTGAAAGAAAAGAATTTAAAATCTGGCTTGAAGTTTAACATCCAAAAACTATCATGACAACTGCTCCTCCCACTTCCTGGCAAATAGAGGGAGAAGTAATAGAATCGGTGTTAGATTTCATGTTCTTAGGCTCAAAGATAATTTCAGATGGCAACTGCAACCATGAAATTAAAACATACTTGCTTCTTAGAAGGAAAGCTATGGAAAATCTGGACAATACACTAAAAACAAAGACATCACCTTACCTTGCTAACAAAGGTCTATATAGTCAAAGTCTTTCTAGTAGCAATGTGAGAGTTGAATTATAAAGAAATTTGAGCACCATAGAATCAGACTTTTGAGTTGGGGTACTGGAGAAGACTTTTGAGAGTCCCTTGGATAGCAAAGAAATCAAATCAGTCAATACTTAAATAAATTAATTCAGACTATTTGTTGGAAGGTCATATACTGAAGCTGAAGCTTAAATACTTTGACCACATAATAAAAAGACAGGACCCATTGGAAAGGACTCTGATATTGGGAATGATTGAAGGCAAAAGAAGAAGGGGATAGTAGAGGATGAAGTAGATAGTGTTACAGAAGCAATGAAACTAAGCCTAGGCAGACTTTGGGAAATGATGGAGAATAGAAGGTGAGCTACAATTCATGGAGTCATGAAGAGCTGGTTATGACTGAATGACTGAACTTACAACACCTTTCTCCTCACCTGATTCCCATTCCCTCATTCTCTGCCAAATCTACCTTCCTAATGTAGCATAACTTCATAAACTACCTTTTATTTGTTTTGTCTTTATTCTGTATGTGCTTAAATATGTATTTGTCTTTGCATTTGTACGTTATATTGTATTTGTACATTGTATTTGTAATCCTTTGGTGTATATGTACATTAGAATGTAAACTCTTGAAAGCAGACATGGTTTCCTTTTGGTTTTGTATCCCCAGTGCCCTGCCTAGAATGTGGTAGATGCTTAATAAAAGCTTAATTGATCAATAACACAGGAAGCACAATCAATGTTTGTTAAATGAATGAATGGTCAAGCTACAACAGAGCAAATTGGTCAATGAATAGGCAGCATGGTATAATGGGAAAAGGCCTGAGTGTAGAGATGGATGGTTTAGGTTTGAAACCTGAACCTACTACTTATTATCCTTGGAACTTAAATGAGGTAGATGATTCAGTGGAGTGCTAGGTTTAAAATCAGAAAGATTTGAGTTCAAATACTACTTCAGATTTTTACTAGCTATATGAAGGGACAGCTAGGCAGCACAGTGGATAGAATGCTAGGTCTGGAGTCAGGAAGAGTTCTTTCCTTGAGTTGAAATCTGGCCTCAGACATTTACTATCTGTGTGACCCCAGACAAGTCATTTAACCCTGTTTGCTTCAGTTTCCTCATCTGTGAAATGAGCTGGAAAAGGAAATGGCAAACCACTACAGTATCTTGGCCAAGAAAATCCTAAATGGGGGTCACAAAGAATTAGAACCAACTGAAAATTAACTGAAATCCTATGAAACTAAGCAAACTTAATGTCTCTTGGTCTCAGTTCCCTTACTTGTAAAATCAGAGGGTTGAACTGAATACCCTGCAAGGCCATTTTCAGATTAATCTTCATCGTTGTTAACCTTTCTGCAGTATTTGACACTGCTGACCACACTGTGCTTCGAAACACACTCTCTTTTCTTCATTTTCATAACAGAGCTCTTTTGTGTCTCCTACTCACTATGCAACTAGTCCTCTTCCGTCTCCTTTCATGAATCACCATCCTTATCAACCACTAACTATGCCACCAACTATGGATGTATCCTAGGATTCTGTCAGAACTTGTTTTGCTCTTTATAATCTCTCATCCAATGGCTTCAATGTCTCCCATGTGCATATCTATCACTTCCATTCAGAGGGTTCCCAGATCTATCCACCCATAGTCACTTTCCTGAGCTCAAGTCCCACATCATGCTTATTGTACTTTTTAGAACTATATGTGTCACAGGCATCTCAAACTAAGCATGCTCAAAAGAGAACTCTTCTTTCTCATTAAATCATCTATCTTCTGGACTTTTCTATTTCTATAAAGGACATCACGATCCTTCTAGGCATCCAGTTTTACAACCTCAATGTCATCCTCAATACTACCCTCTCCCTCATCTCATATATTCATCCAGTTGCCAAGTTGTATCACTTCTACCTCCATAACTTCTCCCAATCTGTCTCCTTTTTGAAAGCCACATAGCCACAGCCCTAGTTCAGGCACTCATGACATTTCCTGTTGTAATCAATCACTTCCTCTCAAATCTCTCCATTATCCCATTTGGAGAGCTTCCAAAGTGATTTTCCTAAATGACAAATGTGACTATGCCATCCTCCTACCCAATAAACTCCAGTAGCTTCCATTACTTCTAGAAACAAATAGAAACACCTCTTGTTAGTATTTAAAGCACTAATAAACTAGTCCTTTTCTATCATTCCAGTCATCTTACCCAGAACTGGAATGGAGTGGTTTTCTTTCAAAACAGTTCAGTAATGGTGGATGTCTGCCTCCATCCGAGACCAATCACCACAGCTGACTCATTTGCCTAGGGAAACCCTGGCAACTTTTATATTTGCCCTGGGAAGCTGTAAAAATGAATCAATAATTCTCTGTTTCAGTTCTGGTCCAGAAATTGTATTCTGTCAAAATACTACCATTTTAATATATCTCTCTCACCTCCCAGGTATTAACAATTGCCCCTCTCAAGGATGCACTCAAACAATAGCAGACACAGTTTAGCAATGTGGTGGGTTAATAGCTTAATCACATTCTACCTTAAGAGATAAAGTAAATAGTTAAAATGCAAAAGAGTAAATAGAATTTTAGGAAACAAGAATAAGTTTCCCATGCTGTAGAGGAAACAACACACTCAAAACATGGGCTTTCTGGGGAAAATAGAGAGGGAAGGGAGAAAGAGAAGGAGAGGCAGAGGAAGAGGGACAGAGAGGGAGGGAAGGAAGAAGAGGGAGAGACAGAGAGAGACAGAAGGAAGGAAGGAAGGAAGGAAGGAAGGAAGGAAGGAAGGAAGGAAGGAAGGAAGGAAGGAAGGAAGGAAGGAAGGAAGGAAGGAAGGAAGGAAGGAATGGAAAGAGAGAGGGAAAGAAGGAAGAAGAAAAGGAAGGGGAAAGAAAGAGAGGGACAAAGGGATGGAGGGAAGAAAGGAGGGGAGAGATGGAAAGAGAGGGAGAGGGAAGAGGAGAGGAAGATAACTCTCTTCAGTATGAAGTCTGAAAGAATTTCAACAATGAAAGAACCACTCTGATGTAGCTCACAGGCTCTTTACTTCCATGCACTCTTCCATCACAGCAGTACCTCCATCTCCTCTGCCTTTCCTAGCCACCAGGGCTTCATTTTTTCTTTCTATCCCCACAGGTCCAAAGGATGAGAGGAGCTAGGTTATGAGAGCCTGTCATGTCTTCCACCAATTCTAAAGACAGGGCAAAATCTTCATGGGGGAGTCATTGGAGATAAGCATCCTGGGAGATTTGATTGCTGCCTAACTAGCAGTCGCCCATCTCTGGATCTGGCAATATCTGGAGAAATATAGCCAGTAGAATCAATTATAACTATCAATGTCCAGTCAGAGTCTTCTCTTCTCCAACCTAAGCACCCCCTCATTAGGTACTTTCTAGCTCTAAATAGATCTTTTTCTAATATATCACTACCTCTTTGTGCCCTGCCAGATGCATTACCCAAATATTCACTTTTTTTTTCCTGAGAGCTCTGTGATTCAATCAGCTATTTGCTGGGGATAGAGTGGGGAAAGAATGTAATTCACTGCCTGTTTTGTTCACATTTCCCATTCCTCCCCATTTGTGTATTCAGGTTGGCAGGCTTAATCTTATATAAATGATCTTTTAAGATTTAATTTCCTCTTTTCATGGTTAAACTCACATCAGCCTCCACAATAGAATCACAAGGAATAGCTACAGAATGTTGAAAAATAAACCCCAATGTTTACGAACTTTCACTGTAGTGGAAATAGTAATATAACCCTCAATGCAATACCTGTTCTCACAGCCCAGTGAGGTTTTAGATTCTGACCTTCATTCACTCAAAACACACAGACCTAGCAATAAATACAGGAACAAAAGTCTACAAATTCAATCCAGCCTCTGAAAGGGTGTATTTGCAACAAAAAGATGTTTTGCTCTAGTGACTATCTTTATGCTTGTGTATACATGTGTGGGTGTGGATGTATTTGTATGTATACAGTTAGTTTCAACACCACCCTCATATTTTCAAATCTGACAAATCCCCTCCACCTGGAAAATTCCAATTAGCTTTGAGCTTTTATAAATGAGATAAGCATTTATCAGCATCCAGTATGAAACTTCCTTTTGGCTGTTACTAAACCACAATGCAAGGTAGAGCAGAGCGTGTCTCAGCTGTGAATCAGTCATTGAAGGAACTCAGGCTCTTTCCTTTTGTAGGAGCCATAGCCACAGAAATATCTATAATAATCACTATGTTCTGACAGCAAAAGAATTCAAAATCACCTACCACAAAGGATCTTAATGGGAAGAGTATGTGTTGCCAACACTGTTTGACTTGTGTCTTAGAAACCAAATTAACACCATATACTTCTACGTCATACAAAGATCAATGAAGAGAGATCTTCTTGAAAATGGATATTAAAAGGTATACACTCGTATATCCCTGCTTTCATCTCCTTCCCAATTGCAGGAGGCTGCATGGCATAACAGGATCCCTTCGGAGAAAACAGCAAGTTCAACTTCATAACCAAATTGATGACTCCGAGGAAGAGAAAAACACCACAAAGAATTTTATAACTATGGATTCATAGAAACAGCTAGAAATTTGCCCATGACAAAAAGGGAAAGGGATTCTCTTGGCTTTTACCCCCCAAGGACCTTGAATTTTTCCCATAAATTCTTAACTACAGGTAGGTTCAAATAATAATAAACCCAAATATCTTAGTGTCAGATATGTAATAATCTTTTCTCACTTTTTTTTAATTTGGGGAGGTGGGAGAAGGGTATACATAAGAGATCTTGACCAGTGACTTTATCAGTGTGAGAACTACCAATGTCAAAATTCCCTCCACTAATAGAGATCACTGATTCCTCTACCTTTTCTCTAGCTGTCACCCCATATCTGTAATGCTTACCCTCCCTACTTCCTCTAGGTTTCCTTCAAGATTCAGTACCAATGTTCAGGATGACTATTCCAATCTCACTCCCCTAGTTGCTGGTGCCTTCCTTTTGAAACTGTTTTCCACCTACTTTATAGATGTACTATAAGTATCTAGTTATTTACATATCATTTCCCCCATCTTTTGTTCCCTACCACCAGGGCATAATAATTACTGAATAATAATTACTGAATAAATTTTGGTTCACTGACCTAAAATCTTAGAAGTTTGATGGGGCTACTGAGAAGTTGTTATTTGCAATTGGTCACCCAGTTAGTATGTTAGTATCAGACCTTCCTAACTAAAAGTCTGGCCTTTTGTCAGCTATACCATGTTGCCTTTCTATCAATAATGATATTGCAATGATTTGCAAATTTGCAGAGCACTTTACACATGTCATCTCTGATGCTCTCCATAACCCTGAGATAGCTTCTATAAGCACTGTTATCTCTTTATTCTCTACATGAGGAAACTGAGGCACAGTGTCAGTGTCAAAGCCAGAATTCAAACCTCAGTCATCCTAACTCAACATCCAGTGAGATACCCACTGAGCCACATTGCCTGTTTGGTCCTTATAGGAGAATAGGAGACGGCAGTAGTGACTGCTGAGCAAAGTGGTCAATTGAGAAGGGAGCAGCCAATCACAACTCCCTAAAATTTTATCATCCAAATGGTGCGATGAAATGGGAATAATATACATTTCCAATCAATTCATCTGCATTCTTGTGTATCTTTCTGTCATTCAAGAAATACATTAGCTTTATGAAATTTAGAAATTTCTTATGGAGGTTTTTTTTTCCTTTCTCAACAAAATGCAAAGGTTCACATCATGCCTCCTGGACTATTAAAAAGGAACATTCTCTCATCCAATCCTAGGGGCAAGATAGGTGTGTCTACAGACCATAAGGAACAGAGGTGAGCCTTGCCAAAGAAATACATGCTTTGGCAGAGGCAATGTCTCCTCCAATGAGGAATGTACCCTTGGAAAGTCTTATCAATTCATGTCATTAGTGACAAAATTCTGCCCCTAGAAGGGGAGGGAGGAGGACACTAACTTTGAAAGAAAAAAAAATCTGTATTGGGCATAGTTGATGAATATCACTTTTTCAAGAAATCCAAATTGTTTTTTGATTGGTTTTCTGGTAATTGCCATTGGGTAATCAGAAGCTTTCAGTGGACTTTTTCCTTTCACTTGTCAAAAACAAAACAAAACTACAGAATGAAAGCAGCCATTACAATCTGCTTCTGGTGCCTTTTTACTGCATATAATTAAAGGGTTTGTCACTCCTGCTGTTTCTCTCTGGCTATTATGGAAGGGGAAAGAATCAGTTTTGTAGGATTTTTGGTCCACAGAGTTGTTGTTTTTTTTTTCCTCTGACATTGTAGTGAACATTTATTCATGCTATGTTTCTATCATATATCTTCAGTTTAAAGGAAAACAAAACAAAATCAAATCCAATGGAAACCTTGTTAGGCTCTCAGCGTGAAAACTGTCTCTTTTTCCTCTCAGATTTCCCCTTAAATACATCTGCCCTTTGGTCACTCTCCTACTTTCCCCCTTCTGTGTAATCAGCCCACACCAGAAGCAGGTTTAATTAAAAATAGAATTATGGAAACCTTGTTGCCAGCTCTGAATATCACTCAAACCATTTGAAGTAGTGTCATTCCTGAACCACCAGATCTCCCATCTGCTGCTTCTTGCTCTTTAGAGTCCCTTAAGACTTCTTTCATTTTAAACCAGGACCCAGTGTTTGGAAAGATACAGGAATCAATCAACAAATAAATATTCCTTTGCATCAGGCATGGTAGAAACATGATATTGAGGAAAGATAGTCTGATTTGGAGTCAGTAGACTTGAGTTCATATTCCAGTAATATATGAAATATGTGACCTTGCAAAAGTCCCTTAACCTCTCAGCCTCAGTTTCCTCTTTTTTAAAAGTGAAGTCTTTAGATGAAATGATTTCCAAGGTCCCTTCCAGCTCTGAATCTATGATGCTGAGTCATTGCATGAGATTTCCAATCACTATTGAAAAAGTTGAGAGAAGGTATAGTCTAATGGATAGAGCACTATTCTTGTAGTCATGAAGATTTGGAATCAAGTCCTGTATGGGGCACAGAATAGATTTGTGACCCTTTGTAAGTGGAACAATTTCTAATTAGCACTGATGAACAGAATTCTCATCCCATGAAATCATAGAGCCAGACCAAGTAGAAAAAAAGTGTTCTAAGAGCTAAATGAAAAGTCTTCTCAGCAGACTTCCTGTTTAATCAGGGTGACTATGCCATGCTCTCTAGCCTCTCCTAATTGTCCTCTCAAATGAGACCTACAAATGGTTGTGTTGTTTTCCCAATCAAAATAAGTATGGACCGAGATCAGAGAAATTCATTAATTGTCCAAAGCCCACTGCAGGATGCCAGCCCTGAAGTTCTTGTGTGTGGAACTCCTGAGTTAAGTTCTGCACTTTACAATGATGTGCTTGAAGTGATAATGGAAGATGAAAAAGGATTTGTGATTACCAGGATAAAGTGCTAATCTGTACCACAGAACCTGCTACCCATCCATCCCCTAACATTTACTCTAAAATGCTTTCAGCTTTTAAATCCACCCTCCAAAATTAGTAGGGGGTTAAAGTAGGACCCATTGGGAGGTTACATTTATTTAATATTCAGTCCTTTCTTGGATGAAATATTGCAGTCTATCCTCATAGGTATTTGTCAAACCGTTAGAGTAATGGCTCCTAGCTATTAAATGAAATTGCCATTCTGTTTGTAAGTCCCATTTACACAGGATAAGCAAAGTGCCTTCATTTAGCTTTAAAATACCTGAAATCTTAGCTGTAGACAGGAGCCAGTTAACTAATTCATAGCCACTGCATATGGAGAGATAATGAATGGAACCTCTCCAGATGTAGTTCATGGGACACAGGCTGACCTTCAAAGCTCTGTGTCACACTTCTGTGAATTGGATTGGACACAGCCAGTGGTTTTGCTGAAACCTGACACTGGTTGATTTTAAACAAACTCCAGCTGAAAATGATTAGTATGGAATATAACCTGAAAAAAAATTCACAATTTCAGCTCCACAGATGCTTGATATCTTTTTTGTGAATAATATAAAGAGAATCCTGATTGCAGTTAAAACAAAGAATGTGTGATTCCCCCAAGTCATTCACTTAAAGGTGATTTACATATAGACCCTACTGATTATAAAGGAATTGATATCAGTGAAGTCTTTAGAGCCTCATGCTCCCAGATCTAGGGTGGGCTTGATTTAATTAGATTGAAATCCCACTTCTCATAGTCAAATAACTGATTCCCCACACCCTGCTCCAACAACCACCCTTCAGGAATTGTTCTAGTGCTGTGAATGGAAAGCAGCATAAAAATTGGGTTCAGGATCTGTCTCTGTCCCTTGCTAACTATGTGACAGGATGTAAGTCCCTGCACCACACTGAGCCTCAGTTCTTTCATCTCCTGACTCCAGGGATTTTCACTGGCTGCCCCCTCATGCTTAGAACTCTCCATCCATATCCCCCCACATTCTGGCTTCACTGACTTCCTTTCAAGTCTCAGACTAACATCCCACCTCTAAAAGAATCTTTCTCAGTTCTCCTTAATCTTAACTCGTCCCTTCTGAGATTTCTCCCATGTATCCCATCTGTATCTGGTTTGTACCGACTTGTTTGCATGTTGTCTTCCCATTAGATAGCGAGCTCCTTGAGAGTAGAGAATACTTTTTGTCTTTATTATATCTTTAGTGCATTGTACAGTGTCTGAAACACATTAGTTGTCTTTAATAAATACTACTTTATTTGGCATCACTCTATATTGGAGAGAGTAATATTTGCACTACCAAACTCACATGGTTGTTCTAAGGATCAAATAATATAATGTATATAGAACACTTTACAATCTGTAAAGTGACACATACATTAAACTATTGTTGGTAGTTGCATTGTTGATAATTGCAAAAAGGAAGTGGAATGCTCTAGTGGGTAGAGGGTTGCCCTTGAAATCAGGAAAATCTGCTTTCAAATCTTGTCTTGAATACAAAAGAACTGTGTGACTCTGAGCAGGTAATTTACCTTCCCAGTGCCTAAGTAATTTTTGAAGGCTGTAAGTTACAGAAGGGTAATTGCCAATCTACATGGGCAAAGACAGTTTCCATATCAGGAGCTCCCGACATTGATCAGATCACAGATCTGAGCTAATAGTTAATAAAAATAATGGATAATGACAAACCAAATACCTTGAGCGATACATTGAATTGTTCTTGCATTCTATTACCTTATATTGTGAGTAAGGCCATAGATAAACCAAGGAAGAAATGAAAATTATAGTGACAATTTCCTTTGGAAGTAAATTCCTAACTGGATCCCAAAGGAGTTGATGGACATGCAGATCTATGAACACTCTTCTTCCCCTTGTTTATGGCATTCTTTGGATTTCCTTTCTATGGAGTTTACTAATAGATTTCTATGTTAATACAAAGAACCATTATAGTCTCTATTTTTAATTTGTCTCTTTTGTAGACAGTATGATTTTACATGTCCAAAAGAAAACAATGGTGAAGGGACATTACTGATGGTGAAAAAAGGCACTATTCACAATTAAATGCTTGATCCAAACCAAGTCCAGTTGCTATCTGTGTCACAGTCATGATTGCATGGTGCTATAATATTTGTAAAGTGCTTTCCCTACAACAACCCTCTGAGATAGGTAATACAAATATTATTGTTCTTATTTTAAGTTTTCTTTTGAGACTGGGTCTCCCTAAATTGCCCAGGCTTAAAGTAAAACAAGCAATCCTCAAAGGCTCAATCTCAATGCTAATAAACATGGAAGTTCTGACATGTTCTGTTTTTCCTACTTGGAACAATTCCTACCCCCTCTTTGGCAGCTGGATGGTTTTCCACTCCAAGGAGCTCACCCTATTGGTGCCACACTTCAGGCAGATACCCAACTGGCTTTAGTGCTGCTTCAGTTTGGAACTCACAAGCTCAAGTGATACATCAGCTTCAGCCTCCCCTAGTCAGGATTACAGGCCAGTAGTACTGAGCCCAGCAAGCTGTGTTCAGAGAGGCCTGATCAAGAAATTCTCAGATGGAATTTGAACCCAGGCCTCCTAACTTTACAAACAGCATTGTTTCAAATCCTGCATACCTGCCAGTGTAGCAAGCACCTCTGCAGCAATAATTAGACACAATTTCCTAAGTTCTTTAACTATATCGTTTGGTAGGTCAGGGTTGTAAGGAGGAGTATCACGGGAAGATATTAACAGAAACAGCTAAGACATTTCTGGCTTGTACAGTTCAGCAATTAATAAATATTTTCTTGATTGACCACATGAAGAATTTAATATGGAGTTGAGATTAGAATTATTTACTGAATGACTGTGTAGTTGTCTTTCAGAACATTCTCATATTCTTTCATAGTCTATTAGCCAAAGTCTACCACCTTCAAGCAAATAACTCCCGTAGTGTTATGAAAATAATGAAGAAAAGAAAGGCAGAGCAAGGTTAAAAAATAAATTTCAACTCTCAGTCTTAATTGTGAGATTTCATGAACAGGCCCCTTCCCTTTGGAATGTGTATGGTGTACTAGTATATGGTGTACAGTGACATTTATTCTACATACAATAATATTTTCTTTGAAGCACCACCACCATGGGATGGAGGGATAGAAGCAGATGATCAGATTAAAGACAAACTGAACCCAGGCATCAGAGAGGGGAGAAAGAATAAGCAGGAAGGAAAAAATGTATTTAATATCAAATAAAGGAAAAGTAAACAAAAACTGATACAAAATGGAGAAAAAAGCTCAGGAAAATAATATGCACAGAAACTACAATAATATCAATGAAAAGTACACTGAAAAGTATTGAAAATCAGTTCAAAGCAATGAGCAACCTTTGATCCAGAGGCCTGATGATGAAACACACTTCTCTCCACCTGATAGAAAAGCAGTGGACTATAGGTGAGAAATGTTTCATACATTACTAGTTTTTGGTCAACAATGAGGTTGGTTTTTTTCCTTTGATATAAGAAGGGTTGTATGTGGAGGAGTATTTCTGAGTTATAGTAATATAAATTACCAAGACTAAAAACATCAATAAAACATTAGAGTGAAGAAGAAAGGAGAAAGGGAAGGCGGGAGTAAGAAGGGGAGAAAGAGAGAGAGAGAGAGAGGAGAGAGAGAATATTATGGAAATAATAAACAAAGGTTTGACTTCAGTAATTCCAATAGCAGAAGGACAGTTTTGAAATTAGAAGTCAAAGACCTAAAAAGAAGTAGTTTAGAGAAACATGGGAGCAGAGGACCAGAAGGGTCTTGCCACTCACAGAATCAATAGACTACCTGACTGCCTGGGGACTAGATCTGCTGGTAAATGAAGAACCTAAAGGAACCAGACAAAAGGACTATAATTTCTCAGTGCCCAGGGCAGTAGACAAACAGACAGAAGGAGAAATTAGGTAGAGTTCAGCTAGACTAGGATTAGAAGTAGGTCTATACTAGGGAGAGAAAACATGTTGTTCTTCCAAATATGACAAAAACTTCCTCCAAAAAGAGACTGGACAACAAATTTGTCTGCTTGTATATAATGTGCATCCTCAAATTGTGGCAAACTAGTTTCCTACACTCTGAGTGCCTGACCCAAAATGAAATGTCTCACTACTTAGAAGGAAATACAAAGCAAATACAGAGGCAAGGGTAAAGTTCCAAATGTATAGATTATAGAGGGGAACCCTCTGCTCCACCCCTTTGATGTAAAATTAAGCCTTCAACAGTCACAAAGCAAGTGACTAGCACTGAAAACAAAAAGAGTTTGAGGTGACCAGCATCATGTGATTGCAGATTTAGCAATAAAAAAGACCTTATTGGTCATCCAGACAATCTCCCTTATTTTTCAAATAAGGAAACTGAGATTCACCTTTTTTGAGAGGTTAAATGACTTGCTCTTCCCTGAAGGTAGCAAAATGAATTCAATTTCCATAAGAAAAGCACAAATTGTAATGTAATTGTAATTATATAACTGCCAATTGTAATATAATTCAAAGAAGACAATTTCTAGGAGCCAGAACACCAATTAGGACACTCATATTCAAGCAACATGTTTCAAAGGTTCCAGAACAAAGGGATAGGGATTGAGTCCTGGATCTTCCATTTATTTATTATGTGAATTTGGGCAAATCACTTAATATTTGTGAGCCCATTTCTTAATCTGTCAAGTGGTTACCTTAAGAGTTGAGAGAAGTAAATTAGATGACATTTTTCAAGTGCTTTGTGGTTACAAAATGCTGTCCATGTGAATATAAGGAAAATTTCTGGTCTCGCCTACAAGAAATCCCTAGTATGAGAACTCCTATCAACAACATTGATCTTAATCCATCTGTGACTTAGTAAGATAGGTTTAGAAACTACATATGGGTATAGAAGTTGAGTTCTTGTCTAACTGGCAAGTATCTGTCAATCAGTAAATAAGTACTTATTTATTAAGTGTTTACTATATGCCAGGTACTGCTGTAAAGGCAAGGTTTGAAACCAGGACTTTCTGATTCCACATTTAGCATTCTGTCTACAACTCCACATTTCCTCTACAAAGTGCTATATAAATGTAAGACATTAATAGTCATGATAATACTTTTCTACTCATTAAAACAAATAACATTATAACAGTAGGATTTTAAAATGCCAGAGCCATAATTTATACAATCTACTTTTCCATTATGATGTGTAGCAAGTTAAACACATATCACTCAATAACTGATTATAGAAACCTTTTTTTTGTAAAGTGATTTTAAAAATCAGTGAAGATTTAATCATCCAGTTCTCTTCAGGTGATGTTCTACTAATCAGTCTGAGGAAAGGGGTTAAATCACAGTATCCTTCAGTCTTTAACTACCTTTCTAATATTTAAGGGTTAATGTCAGGAAAATGACTAAATAGAACAAATCACTAGGCTGAAGGCAAGTGATAAGGTACAGCTGGCAGAACAAGCCATTTATGGCTGGCAAAAGGACATGTTGGGAGTAAGTGTGTAAGTCTCTATTCCCTAGCATACTTGGATTATCATGTACCAGCCTTGTCTGAGACAACCTCCTTCCCAGGGAGGGAACTGTCCATGGTAACAAGGCAATACATCACTGGAGGTGTATGTGGAGGATCAGGAGGAGGCAGGTGAAGCAGCTAGGCTCTCAGCCACAAAAAAATCTATGATGCTGTCTTATAGGTTATTGGGACTGCCCTTTCTAAGCTATAATGACTAAATCATTTTAAGCCATCCTGGAATTAGTTCACTAAGGACAACACTGCAGGCATGATTATGAGTGTGAGTACACACATTTTGTAGCATCCTGCATTTCCAAAGCAGAGCCCAATAACCACTTACTCAATGGAATTCTGAATAATAATGATAATAATAATAATAATAATAAATGGCATACATTTATATATTCAAACTTCACATTTTAAAGAAGGTGCTTTGATGTATTATTGTGTTTGATAGTGATTCTATGAAATAGAATGGTACTAATTGGTAATGGTACTAATAATACTAATGGTTTTATTATCCCCATTTTGCACATGAAGAAACTGAGGGTAATTGAGGTTAAGTGACTTGCATATAATCATCTAGTTAGTAAGTACCAAGAGTGTGATTTGAGCTCCTGCATTCCTTCCTTGAGCCCAGCACTCTGGCCACTACACCATGCTGCCTCCCCAAAAATAGAATTCATAAAACAGTTCATGCTAGACTACTAACTGTAAAAGCTGCTTACTGGAAACAGTAAGATCCCATGAAAGATACAGCAATTTTCTCAAGCAACTCTTATGAAAAGTTTTAGGACCTTAGAATTACATATTTGTGCTGGAAATGAACTTAGATACCATCTAAACACAACCTCATTTTAAGATTAGGAAACTGGTGCCCAGAGACAGTAAGTGACTTGTTATATATTATACCTTAACTAAAGACAGAGGTCGGGATTTCAACCCAGATTCTCTGATGACAAATCCAAAACAACTATATCTGGTTCCATTTAATTTGATTTTTTTTAAATAATGGAAAGGATGTGGGGTGACATCGAGAGAGAAAGAAAAGATGCTGATCTCAGCCATATGTTTTTTTCTCTTAGTACCCTCTCCTTAAAGTTCAGTCTCTCTTGACTTCAGCTATCACCTTTACATGCATGATTCCCAAAGCAATGCCTCAAACCTTGAATTCTCCCCTAAATTTATACCCCAGCTCAGATTGATATAAAAAGTCTTCCATAATCATTTAGTAACGCATATTTCTTGACTATATACATACTATAGACTATATAGACTATATACACGCCACTATACCCTACCCCTCAGAAAGGAAACAAAGAAGATGTTCAGGGATTAAAATAATTAATTTATTTTAATATTAAAAATAATTAATAGATGAAGAAGAAAAAAGCATTTGAGCAAAAACTGAGAGTAAACCATGTGTTTAAGTTTCACCTTAAAGAGTAGTGAGGTCCAAGGGGCTAAGTAGAAGTGAAAAGTAGTTTGTATTAAGGCTCCCAAGCCAAAGAGGTCAGCACAGAAAGAAAGGGAAGTATACCATAAATCGGAGCAGTGGGCATCTCCAAAATTACTTTGTTCAATGCAATTTTTCTACCTTAGACAGTGTTCTTTGCTGATGATGTACCAGCAATGTCTCCTTTGTGCTTTGTCAGCCTGGACACCTGGCTGTATATAAGGCATTGTCATAGAAACCACAAAGGAAATAAAGTTGTATACTACATAGAAGAAGGTTCATAGTTCATAAAGTACATAGTTCAAGCTCTACCTTCCTAGACCTTGAAATCAAGTTGAGAAGTAAGACACTGATAAATAAAAGAAAATTTACAATAAGAGGCAGGCTGCATAAAGTGACAAGAGGACAATAAGTACCACAAAAGTCCAGATGAGTGAGAGATGATCACAGGCTAGATTTTTCAGTCAAAAGACTAATATGAGCTATTACTGTTATTACATCCACTTTATAGGTTCGTGCTATAGTGGAGAGATCACTGAAAGCTGGCAGTGACAACAAAAAGTTGAGAAGGAATCCAATGTAAAAAGAGACATTTCATTTTCTTTTCTAACAAATGGCACGGCTCCCCTTACTAATGCTCAGACTTCTCATCCTTTAATCTATGACAACTTTTTTCCCATCATAGAGATGACCGTGCAAATTCTGTGAACCTTAAAAGTCATTTCTGTGCTTCTCAGTAGAGAAGTACAGGGGAGAGGGGGAAATACCTCCATAAATCCAAACTCCCTTCCAGATCTTTTAAAAAACGTGTTCAGTATTTTATTTTCCCCCCTTACATGTGAAAATATTTTAACATTTATTTTTAAAACTTTGAGTTCCAAATTCTCTCCCTTCCTCCTACTGCACCCATCCATGTCCATTGAGAAAGCAAGCAATTTGAGATAGGTTATACATATGTAGTCATATAAAATATTTCTGTATTAGAAATGTGAAAGAAAACCTAGAAAAAAACTCAAGAAAAATAAAGTTAAAAAGAAGTATGCTTCAATCTGTATTCAGATACCATTAGGTCTTTCTCTGGGGAGAGATAACATTTTTCATCATAAATCCTTCAGAGCTGTCTTAGATCACTGTATTGCTGAGAATAACTAAGTCATTCACAGCTAATATCTCACAATATTTTGCTGTTACATTGTACATAGTACATTTCATTTTGCATTAGCTTATGTAATCTCTCCAGTTTTTTTTTCTGTGAGAACCCTGCTCATCCTTTCTTATAACACAAAAGTTATAATAATCATAATCACATACCACAATTTGCTCAGTCATTCCCCAGTTGATGGGCATTCCCTCAATTTCCAGTTCTTTGCCATGAGAAAAGAGCTGCTATAAATATTTTTGTAAACACAGGTTCTTTTCCTTTTTGTTTTGGATACATGTGGTTTTATAGGCCTTTGGGTATAGTTCCAAATTGCTTTATGGAATGGTTGAATCAGTACACAACTCCACCAACAGTGACTTAAAGTCTCATTTTCCTCATATCACCTCCAACATTCATCATTTTCCTTTTTTGTCATATTAGCCAGTCTAAAATGTATGAGACAATACCTCAGAACTGTTTTAACTTATATTTCTCCAATCAATACCAAGAGATTTTTTTAACATGGCTATAGATAGCTTTAATTGCTTCATCTGAAAACTTTTCATATATTTTCATCATTTATCAATTGCAGAATGGCTCTTATTTTTATAAATTTGACTCAGTTCTCTATATGTTTGAGGAAAGACACTTTTGTTAGAGAAACTTTTTTCAATTTTTTTCAGTTACTATTGCTATGTTTCCTCCCATCTATTTCCCCCTCTCTATTCTATTTTATCTCTTCTTTCACCCTGTCTCTCTTCAAAAACATTTTGCCTCTAACTATCCCTCCCCCAATCTGCTCTCCCTTGTATTACACCACCCCTCATTTTCTTTTCTGCCTCCCCTCCAACTTTCCTGTAGGGTAAGAAATATTTATATACCCAACTGAACATCTATGTTATTCCCTCTTTGAGCCAATTCTGATGAGAGTAAGGTTCATTCACTTCCTCTCACTTCCCCCATCTTTCCCTCCTCTGATAAAGCTCTTTCTTGCCTCTTCTATGTGAGTTAATCTATCCTATTCTACATTTCTCTTTCTAACGATACATTTCTCTCTCATCCCTTAATTTTTTTTAGTTATTTAATTCATAGCTGTATCCTCTGTCTATATATACTCTTAACTGCCCCAATAATGAGAAAGTTTTTATGAGTTACCAGTATCATCTTCCCATGTAGGAATGTAAACAGCTTAACTTTATTAAATTCCTTATAATTTCCTTTTCTTGTTTACATTTTTATGCTTCTCTTGAATCTTACATTTGAAAGTCAAATTTTCTATTCACCTCTGGTCTATTAATCAAGAATGCTTAAAAGTCCTCTATTTCATTGAATATCCATTTTTTTCCCTTGAAGGATTATACTCAGTTTTGCTGGGTAGGGGATTCTTGGTTGTGATCCTACTTCATATGCCCTCCAGAATATCATATTCCAAGACTTCCAGTCCTTTAATATAGAAGCTGCTAAATCTTGTGTTATCCTGACTGTGGCTCCACAATACTTAAATTTTCTTTCTGACTACTTACAACATTTTCTCCTTGACCTGGGAGCTCTGGAATTTGACTATAGTATTCCTTGGAGTTTTCATTTTGGAATCTCTTTCAGTAGGTGATCAGTGGATTTTTTTTCAATTTCTATTTTATCCTCTGACTCTAGAACATCAGGGCAGTTTTCCTTGATAATTTCTGGAAAGATGATGTCTAGGCTTTTTTTTGTCCTGGCTTTCCTGTTGTCCAATAATTTTTAAATCATTTCTCCTAAATCTATTTTCCAGATCAGTTATTTTTCCAATAAGATATTTCACATTTTCTTCTATTTTTTTCACTCTTTTGGTTTTGTTTTATTGTTTTCTGATTTCTCATGAAGTCATAGCTTCCATTTCCTCAATTCTAATTTTTAAAGAGTTATTTTCTTCAGTTAGCTTTTGTACTTCCTTTTCCATTTGGTCAATTCTACCTTTTAAGGAGGTTCTTTTTCTTTCACTGAATTTTTGTGCCTCTTTTTATATTTGACTAATTTGACTTTTTAAGGCATTCTTCTCCTCATTGGCCTTTTGTACTTCTTTTACCATTTGGCCTAGTGTGTTTTTTTAAGGTGATATGTTCTTCAATATTTTTTGTGTCTCCTTTATCAATCTGTTGGTTCATTTTTCATGATTTTCTTGCATCACTCTCATTTCTTTTCCCAATTTTTCCTCCACTTCTCTTACTTGATTTTCAGAATCATGTTTTTAGTTCTTTCATGGCCTGAAACCAATTCATATTTTTCTTGGAGGCTTTAGACATAAGAGCTTTGACATTTTTTTATCTTCCTCTAAGTGCGTTTTAATCTTCCTTGTCACCATAGTAACTTTCTACAGTCAGAATTTTTTCCTGCTGTTTACTCATTTTCCCTGCATAATTCTTGACTTTTACCTCTTTATTAAAGTAGGGCTGTGCTTCCAGAGCAGAGGGCACATTGTCCCAAGCTACAGGGGTTTTGTATAGCTATTTTCTGAGATACTTCTAGGGACCTGTAAGCTTTCAGTTCTTTCAAAGTTTTATGATCTAAGGAGAGATGTATTTACTACTCTTCTAGCCTGAGCTCTTGTCTATGAGGGATTACAAGTACTATTTTCTGCCCTGGAATTGTAAGGAGGGTCCCTACTCCACTGTAACCACAAGCTCTGCTATGCTAGTGCTCCTTCTCACCCTGGGATTACCACCCAATAGTGTGACCTGGATCTGAGTATAGGCAAAGCAACAGAGTGCTGCCTCAGGGCTAGCAAAGGAATACAAATATATACAAAGAGAAGGGGAAATATCAGCAATATTCATCTTCTCAGGGCAGAGACTTTGACTTCTCCTTTTGAATCCCCAGAAAATGCAAGGAGAATGCTAGGAAGATAATAACTCCTAAACAAATTCTTATAGAGTTGATCTATACAAGTCACTTGCCCACTCTGGCTTTTCATTTCCTCATGCATAAAACAAAGGAGTTTGAAGAGACAGTCTCTAAGGTTCCTTCCATAATATTTGACTCTGATCTTAAGTTTCTGTGGAGAAAATTATCCTTGAACATAGTTTTGGAGGGTGAGTAGGATTCAGATAGCTGAAGAGGAAACTGGGAGGTTTTCTAGGAAAAGGAGTGGAAAAAAGAAATGAAAGCAACATTTATTAAGCACCTACTATGTGCCAGTCACTGTGGTAGGCACTTTACAAGTATTATCTTGTGGAATGGTCTGATTTAAGTAATGTGTAAGAATAAGCTATGTTTAGGGAACAATAAGCTTTGGGATGGGCTTTTAAAATATAAATTATATAAAGAAGTAGGAAGCAACAAGGTTGGAATGATAAATGGGCTCCAAGGAGAGTTTTGAATGCCAGGCTAAGTAGTTTAGCTCTTATTAAGTAGGAAAAGGGAGGAGGCACTGAAGGACTTTTGAATCAATAGCAAAATAAAGAATATAGTGGCCCTGAATTTTTTTAACTTTTTATCCAATGCCTCCCAATGATAAACAAATCTAGCCCAGGCTATTTTAGCCAGTCTTCATGTCTTCTAAATACAATTTACTCATGCTTGCCTTTCTTCTTTTCTTACTCTATTTTCCCACCGTAGCATGTCCTTCATATTTATCTGATACTATTATCCATCAAGATATATAGCTTAAAATATAGTATTATGTACACAATAATGCATGAAAATATTGCCCCAAAAATGGGGTTTTAAAATAAACCAGTTCTCTCAAATTCAAAAGAAATGTCTCAAATCTTAATTCTAGACACGTATTAGCTATATGACTCCAGGCAAATCACTTATCAACTATAACCCTCAGTTTCTTCATCTATAAGATGGAGGGTGATAATATTTATACCACCTCAACCATAAAGCATTTTGGAAATTGAAGTTATTATTAAGTAGGTAGAATTAATACAGTCCACAGAAAATTAGAAATTTATGTTCCTAAGATAGTACATTCAGAATTAAAAGGAGTTCCTAAGATCATAGGTTAAGAGCCAGAGAGGCTAAGGCACTTGAACAAGTTAACCCAGGTAGTAAGTGGGAGACCCAGGATTTGAACTAAGAACCTTCTACTCCAGATCCAGTGCTCTTTTCACCATTTCATGGTGATTTGTGTAACCTTTGAAAGCCAATACAGCATTTTGATTAGTCAAAAAAGATGCATAAGGAAGCTTATTTGAGCAGCACTTAAGATTAATTATAGAGAGGAAAGTTAGGATGGGGTTGCAGAGATCAGCAAGTTAGAAAATTCACAAAAACCTAGATTCTGGGAAAGAGGTAGAATGAGTAAAATATTCATTGTACATCAGACATTGAATATATGCTTAGAAGTAACCTGTTTGACCTCTGCTTCCAATTCCATAAAGCAAAATTCCCTTTCTACTACTCCCTCTCCCCAAGGGTCTTTGAAAAATACTCAGTGCATGCTCAGAAATGAAAAGTTGTGAAATTTAGCTAGTAAAATTACTAATGATACAGAGGACCCAGAATGAGATCTTAAGGACATGTTTCCCTTCTTTACTCTCCTCGCCATCCCCACTTATTCCCATCATCATGATAGCTTTCACCAAAAGCTCCTTCAAAGAAACTTTTTTTGTATTTTATTATTTCCCATCCTTTCCCTCTGAAAATAAAATAGCAGGTCTTTCCAGGAAAAAAAAAAAAAGATTATATCCCTCTTCTACAATGTTGCAATTAGCTCATTGTTCTTCACTTCTTCTCCCATGAGATAATTGACATTTCTTTGCCAAATCCCTCCAACATCAGTATTACAGACTAATGTAAGCATTACTCCATGTTTATTTTAAGAAATGATACACATTTTGATGATGCTAATAGTCTCGGTATTCCAGTTTAAAATATCCTGATTTGTTTTTTTTTTCAGTCGGCGGCCTGCACTAGTGTGGTTACACGCTGCGCTGTTTCCCTACCCGAGCTCCGTTCCTCCATCTCTGCCTCCGCCGCTTTCTTCTCTCCCCAGTCCTCCCACCACCACTATGGGCTTCGGAGATCCCAAGACACAAGCGGGTCTGCAGCACCTCAACGACTTCCTGGCAGACAAGAGCTACATCAAGGGGTTTGTGCCGTCCCAGGCTGACGTGGCAGTATTTGAAGCCGTCTCGGGCCCCCCACCCACCAACCTGTACCATGCTCTCCGCTGGTATAACCACATTAAGTCCTATGAGAAGCAGAAGGCCAGCTTGCCAGGAATAAAGAAAGCTTTGGGCAAATATGGGCCTGCTGATGTGGAAGATACCACCGGAAGCCGGGCTACAGATAGCAAAGATGATGACAACATTGATCTCTTTGGGTCTGATGAGGAGGAGGAAAGTGAAGAAGCAAAGAAGCTAAGAGAAGAAGGCCTTGCTCAGTATGAATCAAAGAAATCAAAAAAACCTGCGATTGTTGCCAAGTCTTCCATCTTACTGGATGTAAAACCTTGGGATGATGAGACAGATATGGCAAAATTGGAGGAATGTGTCAGAAGCATTCAGGCAGATGGCTTGGTCTGGGGATCTTCTAAACTAGTTCCAGTGGG
>CM053593.1:331145399-331180167 GCA_028646575.1 Pseudocheirus occidentalis | reverse complement strand
TAAAGACTTGGGCAGAGCTGCATCTCAAGGCCCATGACCACAGGCAAATGTCTTCCCTGGGAAGGTTTACTTTCCCAGAGCCAAAGAATCAAGGAGAGCTCAAAAAGGGGGGAGGGGTCCCAGAGCCTACACCTCATCAATAAATGTTTTGTTAACTGATTTCAGCTAAATATCATTGTTAAAATTATTATAAATCATCTCTATGCATACATGAAACTATATAAATTACATACAGTAAAATTCTATGTATGACAAACTTAATTATTCTGTATAGTGAAGTTACCTTATGCACTATGTACAAATTAGCATGAATGAGGGCACATATTAGGATGAGGAAGTATTCCTTAGAGTTAGTCAGTCAGTACTGTACTAAGCATTGGGGATATAAACATGAAAAAGACAAAGACAATCTCTGCCTTCAAGAAGCTTAAAATCTAATAGGCAAAGACAAATCTTTCTTTAAAAGGAAGATGAAAAGATTTGAGGGGGAAGAAAACAATGGGGAGCAAAGGTTGTCAGCTTGAGGAGCCCAAGCCAATAGGAAATGAAGAAATGACTGTGTGGAATCCTTCTTTAAATGAAGACTCTGAGAAGAATTCTTTGCTCCTCCCTCTAGTCCTTCAATCAGAGGGTCAAAGAGTACTTATTGATGGAGTATAGGCTCATTGAAAACCCCTTGAACTCTGATTGAATCTTCCCACTTCCCATTTGCCTGAGGCCATAAGCCTTTCATTATAGCTAGGCCTAAATCTCTTACCCTTAACCTAACCTAGCCCTCCATTGTCCAGCTACTTTCCACCCTTGATCCTATCAAAATATCTATACCCAAATCTATTTTATTAGTCTCAGGATTCCAGTTAAACTAGCCTAGCCCTCAGTCGTCAGTTGTCTTTTCTCCAGGTAGCCTTCAGCTATTTCCCACCTTTAATCACATTACTGGAGTCTGCTCTCAGTTCCATCAAGATCCTCCAGAGACTCCTCCTCAAGACCCTCCCCAAACTCCTCTAGATCACCCATAAATCCTCCCACAATCTTTCTGTATAGAAGATCCATCTTGCCTCCATGATAGGGCTGAGAATTAAGTCTAGCACAGACTCATTCTGTATCAGATTTTTCTGGTCCACTTGTCTAATACAAGCATCACAGACACTTAGTCTCCTTAAGAGTCTACCCATTATGGCAAATCTTTAATAAACTTTGCTTTACTTTGGCTCAGAGAAGACTTGAGTTGCATTCATTCTGCAGGACCTGGCACGGGTCTTGAGCACCCCTAAACCTCAACATATGGTTTCCTAAACCTCAACACAGATGAAGAAAGAATATCAACACTGGATGCTTTCTTGAAGTATTATGAGTTTCCCAATGATATGGCAGAGTCCAATTCAGGGAGTACAAGCTGGTAGAAAATGAGAACCATTTGCTAAATTTCCAATATATGTACACATTAGAAATAAGCAAATGCTACAAATCAGGGTTCAATTTATTGTTCTGTTGTTTAAGTAAATTTAAGAAAGTGATGGAAAAAAATGTTAATATTGAAAACTAAAAGCATCTCATGGATACATTTTTTTCAGAGTTCTTAAACATTTACAATGCACCCCCTGAAGCAAAGTCATGGAATACATGAGAGACACAAAAATCAAGCATATAGGAAAAATGTATAGCCTGAATGAGGAAGAGTGTCCACACCCCCACACTCCTAGACGGAAGAAAAGAATAAGAAAATGGCTGAGAACATGGTTAGGTTTTAAAAGGCAAAGGATGGGAGTCAAGAATATTCCTTAAGATTTTTTTTTTTGCTTTTTTTCATTACAGTAGGATGCAAGGTCATCTACTGAAATTGAGAATAGGCTTGTTGATTGGGTACTTTAAAAGAAGGTTTAAAAACAGCTACTGTAGAGGCCTGAATAAAGAACTAGAGTGTAACAATGAGGGACCAATTGAGATGAGATTGTAGTGGACTCTATCAGCACAGTTCTGCATGTCCTCCAGCAGCCTCAAGTCTTTCCAGGGTAGTTATAAAAGAAATGGATGGTGGGTGGTTAGATGGTTGGGGTCAAGGGGACTGGGCCTGAGTGTGGAGGCTCAACTTCTTAATTAGGGCATTCAATCTACTGCTTTGAAATAGGCTTGCCAAGGTCACCAAGTTACAGTGAGAATATTACAAACTGCTAAAATAAATATTTTTTTCTGTCATCCTACTTCTTTAATCCTTCATTATTTGCATTTTTCACTTTGTCTTGGCCCTGATTTTCTATGGTTCTACCTAGCCTTTATCTTCTTTCCTTCCCTCCCACTGTGTGGTAAACAAATACCTGCTGAGTGGTAAATAAACCTCAGGGCAAGGTTTGGCCATTGCTCCCATCAGCTTGCCAACATAAAGAAGATAAAAAAAAAGCTAATCAACTCTTAAAGAGACGAGAAATACAGGTCTTTAATACATCAGAAAGAAGAGGAAAAGCATTATAATCTCTACATGGTCCAAATATTATTGGAAAGAGGCCAGTAAGAAGAAAGGATATCTACTCACCACCACAAACAGAAGAGGAATAAGGGAAACAAACCTAAACATCTTTACAAATATTATCTTATTTAATCTCCACAACAATCCTGGGAATTTGGTTGGTGCCATTGTTATCCTGATCTTACACTGGAGGAAACTGAGACAGAAAGAGGTTAAGTGAATTGCTCAGGGTCCCATTTGTTGTTTTTGCTGTAGGGTTGCCTGAGACCCCAAAATACCAATATGCCAGGTCCTGCAGAAAGAATTCCACTCAAATCTTCTCAGCCAAAGAAAAACTAAAGTTTATTGGAAGTTCAAGTTTGCCATATGGGGTATACTCTTAAGAAGCCAGTCTATACTAGGGTATTCTGTGGTGCTCTCACAGAGCAAGTCTATGCAAAGCTATTCCATGGCTCTCTCACAGAGCAAGGCTCTGCTAGGCCATTTCATGGCACTCTCACAAGGATGGAGGGAAGATGGGGTCTTATATTCAGAGGAAGAGGTTTCCCAGAGTATGTACCTCAAAGATTCAAAGAGAGCTCAAAAAGGGGTGGGAGGGGTCCCGGAGCCTACATCTCATCAATTTCAGTCATGCCTGACTCTTCTATGCAAAGAAACTGGAATGGTTTGCCATTTCATTCTCTAGATCATTTTACAGATGAGGAAACTGAGGCCAACAAGGTTAAGTGACTTATCCAGGGTCACATAACTAATACATGTCTGAGGCTGTATTTGAACTCAGGACAAAGAATCTTTCTAAGACTTTTGAGACACTGTATATATCTCCAAAAATTAGATAACATGTCTCTCATCAGAAAATGAGATAGCGGGGGGCGGGGAGGTACAGAGCCAAGATGGTGGAAAGGAAGCAGTAACTTTTCTAAGCTCCTCCGCTTCTGTCACTAAACTAAAAAGTGAATTTGAATGGAATTTAAAGTGACAGAAACCAATGGGAGACTGAGCATGGCAGATTCCCACCCCAGGAAAGTGCCCACATGGGTTGGGGAAGAAGGAGCACACAGGAGCTGCACCACTGTGGAGCTGAGAGCAGACTACAGCTGAGAGAGAAGGAGCCCTGGTGGGGCAGAGTCAAGATGGCAGTGTAGAAGCAGCAAAACTTCACAGGTCCCCCCATAACAACCTCAAATACCTATAAAATATTTCTCTAAACAAATCTTAGACCTCCAGATTGCACAAAAGGACAGAGAAACAAAATTTCCACTGAAGGCAGCCCAGCAAGCAGATGGAAAGAGGTTCATCACAGTGCACTGGGAGCCCAGATGAGCACCACAAGAACCTGCAGCTGTAGCCCAAGGGTGGTCAAGGACAAATTACGACTTTCAGGAGTGTGGATCACTAGCAGCTGTGGTCGTTTTCAGAATCATCAACCCATAAGAGACAAGGACAAAGGGAAAGGTTGGTGGAACTTGGCTAAATTTGTCAGAGAGGGCCCAGCCAACTGCCCCAGAGCTAGAAGTGGCTGAAGTGGAGGCCCTGCAGCCACCTCCACATGGCTGCTTCAGAGCTCACAGCCTGAAGATTGCAGGGGGGCGGGGGGGGGGGGCCAAGCAATCATTCAGAGTCTAAGTGCTCTTTCCTTGAGCTGCCTGGATTGGGATCATGGTCTTGAGTGGTAGGCCTGAGGTGCATTTTCAGTGAGCCAAAGCTGGTGGGGGCTGCAGAGATGGTGGCTTCCTAATAGCTCTGGCAGCTGCAAAAACCCCAGTAATTTGGGACAGGGCTCTCCCCTCTGAAAGCAAAGTTCTATGAAGCTCAAAAGCCAAGTAACTGACTGGCAACATGAGCAGGCAAGGAAGTAAAGCAAGCCCAGCAATCCAACTTTAGATTCCTTTTTGGGGGGACAAAAAGGATAAGAGCATGGAATGGGAGGAGGACAACACAGTAGGAATTCTTACACCAAAAAGCTTCCAAGAAAAATGAAAACTGGTTGTAAGCCATAAAGGAGCTTAAGAAGGATTGTGAAAACCAAATAAGAGAAGTAGAGGAAAAGTTGGGAACAGAAATGAGAATGATGCAAGAAAATGATGAAAAAAAGAGTCAACAACCTGACAGAAGAAAATAACACCTTGAAAAATAGATTAACTCAAATGGCAAAAGAGGCCCAAAAATGAGAAGAATGCCTTAAAAAGTCGAATTTGCCTGATGGAAAAAGAATCTCAAAAACCTTTCTGAAGAGAATAATTCCTTCAGAATTAGAGTGGAGCAAATGAAGTGAATGGCTTTATGAAAAATTAGGATACTATTAAACAGTTCCAAACAAATGAAAAAATAGAAGGCAATAGTGGGGCAGAGCCAAGATGATGGCATAGAAGCAGGAAAACTCCACAGCTCACCCACAACCACCTCAAATACCCATAAAATATGACTCTAAACAAATTTTAGGGCTCCAGAACTCACAAAATTACAGAAAAACATATCTCCTGCTGAAGGCAGCTTGGCTGGTAGGCAGGACAGGAAGGGCTCATCACAGCTAACTGGAAGCCAAAACCAGCCTGGTCTGAAACCATGGCTTGGCTCTGGGGGCCACCAGGACAAGCCACAGTTGGAGTTTAAAGGAGAGTGGATCAGCAGCAGCTGTGGCAATTTCCAGAATTATCAAGGCATAAGAAATAAGGACTAAGTGAAAGGTTAGTGGAACTTGGCTAAATTTGGGGGAGAGGGTCTGGCCAAACTGCCTCCAGGGCAAGAAAGCAGCAGAAGAGGCAGCCCTGCAGCGGCTTTCACATGACTGCTTCAGAAGCACCCAGCCTACAGATTGCAGATGGGCCAAACAATCATTCAGAGGCTAAGTTCTCTTGCCTTAAGCTGCCTGGATCAAGATCATGGTCTTGGGTGGTGGTCTTGGGGTGCATTTTCAGTAAGCCAAAGCTGGTGGGGGTTCTGTGACCTCCTAATTGTTGCAGCAGCTGCAAAAACCACAGCAATTTGGGACAAAGCGGTTCCCTCTGGAAGCAGAGTTCCACAGAGCTAAAAAGTCAAGTAATTGACTGGCAACATGAGCAGGCAAAGGAGGAAAAGTAAGAACAGCAACCAAACTTTAGATTCCTTCTTTGGGGACAAAAAGGATCAACTCATGGAACACGAGTAAGACAACACAGTCAGAACTCCAACAACAAAAGCTTCCAAGAAACATGAAAACTTCCCACAAGCCATAGATCAGCTTAAGTAGGATTTTGAAAACCAAATAAGAGAAGTGGAGGGAAAATTGGGAAGAGAAATGAGAATGATGCAAGAAAATCATGAAAAGAGAGTCAACAACCTGACTGAAAAAAAACACCTTAAAACATAGATTAACTCAAATGGCAAAAGAGGCCCAAAAAGCCAAAGAGGAGAAGAATGCCTTAAAAAGTTATATTTGCCAGATGGAAAAAGAATCTCAAAAGCTTTCTGAAGAGAATAATTCCTTCAGAATTATAGTAGAGCAAATGGAAGCAAATGACTTTATGAGAAATCAAGATACTATTAAACAAATTCAAACAAATGAAAAAATAGAAGGCAATGTGAAATATCTCCTTGAAAAAAACCACTGACCTGGAAAATAGATTCAGGAGAGACAATTTAAAAATTATTAGAATGTTATTATTAAATTATTATTAGAATATTATTCTATATATTATTCTAATATGAATTATTAGAATATTATTATTAAATAATTTAAAAATTATTTAAAAATTAAAAAAAAGAACCTAGAACTCATCCTTCAAGAAATTCTCAAGGAAAATTGCCCTGATATTTTAGAACCAGAGGGCAAAGTAGAACTTGAAAGAATTCACCAATCACCTCCTGAAAAAGATCCCCAAAAGAAAACTCCTAGGAATGTTATAGCAGGGTTCCAGAGTCCCCAGATTAAGGAGAAAATATTACAGGGTGCCAAGAGGAAGCAATTTGAATACTGTGGAAATACAATCAGGATAACCCAGGATCTAGCATCTTCTACATCAAGGGATTGAAGGGCCTGGAATATGATATTCTGGAGATCAAGGAGCTAGGATTAAAACCAAGAATCACCCACCCAGCAAAACTGAGTATAATGTTCCAGGGGAAAATATAGTTATTCAATGAGGTAGAGGACTTTCAAGCATTCTTGCCAAAAAAAAACCAGAACTGAAAAGTTGATACTCAAATACAAGAAGCATGAAAAGGTAATCTTCTAGGAGGCTTTCCACACAGGCCCTCTCAGCCTCCCAGGCAGCCTTCACCAAATTCTCCAGCAGCCTAGCTCCCTAAGGCTGGCACCATCCTGCTTTCTCCACAGGGAGCCATCAGGAGGAAGATACCTGATTCTATCTCTCCATCTCTAGAACTCTTCTTAAATGGGGGTGGAATGAAACAGTAATCAATTTAGCAGATACTTAGCCCTTAATAACTTAAGGCTAAGTATGGAAGGTATGAGCTCTGCCTCCTGTTGAGAGGGCATAAACTCCTCTGTGGCTGATGTGGCAGAGGGGGGTTGGATGAGACAGGAAACCAGTGTGTGTATATAAGAAGAGTTCTAGAGACAGAGACAGAATTGGGAATCTTCCTCCTACTGGTTCCTGTTGGAGGAAGCAGGATTGTTCTAGCATCTGGGAGCTGGGCTGCTGGACTGAAGAACTGAGTTGGAGTTTTCTTGAGAAAGAGAGAGACGGAGAGAGAGACAGAGACCGAGACAGAGAAACAGAGAGAGTTTCTCTCCCAGCATCTGGAAGCTGATTAAGAACCAAATTGGAGTTTTCTTGAGACCAGAATGTGGTGATGGCCACCTGGAAGGCTGATACTGTCCAGAAGACTGGAAAGGAATCTGGAAGCTGTCTACCTCAGAGGCCTGGATGAGGACCTGGGAGCTATCTGTCTCTGAATCCAGGTGACTGTTTGGTGGATTCAGGTAGGAGTTGGGACCATGGAAGGGGATCCAGGGAATCTGAAACACCACCCTGAGTCAAGATGAAGAAAAGGCCTCTCCTTGGATATTGAATGAGTTTACTAGACACCAAGGGGTGGAGGGTTTGTGTAATTTTCTAATGATAGTATCTTGTGAGTAATGATACTTAGTGACTGATTGCTAGATGAGTGATTGATTAAGTTAAGATTGCCCCATGAGTGGAAGATTGATTACTGTATTATGAATTGATTGAATTATTAAGTGAGGAGGGTTTCCCCCTTAGAGAAACCAGATGATTATTCTTTTATTCCTTGTTCTAAACATTGTGGCCACTGTAGTGAAAACTGTGTGGCCATTCTAATGTCAAACTGTTATGAATACTACGTTGTGATTTTCTGTGATAAGATGTAATGTTGTGAATATTATATCATGATTTGTTGTGAATGTTTGCCTTGATTTGTAATGAAATAAATGGAGTGTTCACTATACTGTGTAATACAAACCTTAAACACTGTTCATAGTAGCATTCTTTTGGGAATCTGCTTATGCATGGCATTACAGAGATCTAGAACCATATAATACTTCTATAACAGCAGTTCTCAACCTGTGGGTTATAATCAATTTGTAACAATGAAAATACATCCTGCATATCAGATAGATTCGTAACAGTAGCAAAATTACGGTTATGAAGTAGGAACAGAAATAATTTTATGGTTGGGGCATGAGGAAATGTATTAAAGGGTCACAGCATTAGGAAGGTTGAGAACCACTGTTCTATAGTGAGCAAGAACAACCAAATTCAGAGGACAGCATGGACTCTATACTCACATTGGAGACCACAGAAGGAAATATGAATTGGTCTCAAACCCAAAAAGCATTCTTGGAGGAGCTCAAGAAAGATTTTAAAAACCAAATTAGAGATGTACGAGATAAATTTAAATCTATAGTGACCAAACTGGGGGGGAAAAATCTCACTGAAGAAAACAAATCCTTAAAAAGTAAAATTGGTGAACTAGGACAGGAGCATAATCTTTTAGGCAAGGAAATGGTGTTGTAACTAAACCCAAATCCCAGGTCACTATACACCACCTGATTTGTGGTCTACCATTAAGCCCCTTTTATATTTCTGTCTTTGTCTCCATCCTATACCCTGTAATAGCTTGAACCTGCTTAAAGGCATGTTTGGGCATTGCTCAAGGAGTAGTCCCCTTCCCTAATCAGCATTCTATATATTCTCCTTCAACCAGAATAAGTGTACAAGGTTCAACTCAGGGTTATGGTATAATGTAGAGACCATCCTGTCCTGTTCCGCTGACCAAGCAGGATCCCCACACCCTTTGCCCAGAATATGACCCTGGCCAGTTCTGGGAAATTCCAGTCCTCCTTACTCCATGACCCTCCACACTGTTCTGGAAAGCACTGACCCTGATCCTCTACTCTGTGCCCTCCACCATGTTCTAGGAGGGACCCCTAAGTCACAGGAAGATTGCGCCCTTGTACCCTTGCGCCATATTCCCAAATTAGCCCTGAGCTATAGATCTAACCAATGGCTGTTCTGTGCTTCTGTACATCATGGCTTCTGCCATCTCTCCTCCCTGATTGTGGTTTTTGTGGTTTTAACCTTTATAACCAAAGTCTGCACCCCCAATGGATCACTACCAATTTGAGTGAACACTCCAGTAGTGGTGCACTTGTTTAATAAATCCACACCTAAATTTATCTTGAAACCAGGTCTCAGCTCACTCTTATTCTCTGCACAACAATGGTCATTTAATGAAATAAAGGACTTTCAGATTTTCCTGATGAAGAAGCCAGAGCTCAATGGAAAATTCAATCTCCATTTACAAGACTCAAGAAAGACATAAAAATGTAAACAAGGAAAACACACACCCACGTATGCACACATGCACACACATGCACATAACTTGGGGCTCAATAAGACCAAACTCTTTACATTCCTATATGAGAAGCTGATGCCTGTCAATATTGAAATTTGTGTTATTGCTACATTTAAAAGGGATGTGCATAGATAGAGGGTGTGGGTATAAATGAACTAATCTGAAGATTAAAAAAAAACTTATTAAGGGGTACAAAGGGATTATAATGAGAGAAAAGGAAAAGAAAAGGCCAAAAATGGTAAATTATGTATGAAGAGAAACAAAAACATATTAGGGTAGAGGGGAAGGAGGGAGATAAGCATCATATGAACATTACTCTCATTGTTCTGCTTCAAAGAGGGATCAATATTATCAGTTAAGTTTAGAATTCTAACATGAAAAGACACAAAAACTCATCATAATAGAGGGAAAGGAGGGGGACAGGAGCACTATATGATATTTACTCTGATTGGTTTAGGTTCAAGGAGGGAATAAGATATTCTAATAAGTATAAAAATCCATTATGCCCTACAGGCAGTAGAATGAATAAAGGGGGGGGGGGTGGTAAAAAGGGAAGGGTGGTTAGAAAGGGGAGAAAGAGTAGTAAGGGGAAAGGCAAGTAAAGAGGACAGACACAGAAAGGGAATTCTGAGGAAGGCAGTGGTCAAAAGGAAAACTCTTAAGGGAAAAGGAAGATACAAAAATATAAACAGGGGAGGGAATAGAATGGAGGGGAAGTCACAGATAATAATCATAACTATGAATGTGAATGGGATGAACTCTTCCATAAAACAGAGGTGGATAGCAGAATGGATTAAAAACCACTATCCTACAATATACTGTCTAAAAGAAACATATTTGAAATAAGGGGATACACAGGATAAAAGTGAAAGGATGGAGTGGAATATATTATGCTTCAGCTAAAGTAAAAAAAGCAGGGGTAACAAACCTTATATCAGATAAAACAATGATCTAATTAAAAGAGATAAGGAAGGAAACTACATCCTGTTAAAAGGCACCATCCACAATTAAGCTATATCATTACTTAATATATATGCACCAAGCAGTATAGCATCCAAATTCCTAGAGGAAAAGTCAAAGTAATTACAGTAAGAAATAGACAGCAAAAGTATATTCTTGGGGGCTTCAATCTCTCCCTCTCTGACCTTGATAAATCTAACCTCAAAATAAACAAGAAAGAAGTTAAGGAGGTCAATAAAATCTTAGAGAAGAGAGATATGGTAGACCTCTGGAGAAAACTAAATGGGGATAAAAAGGAATATACCTTCCTCTCAGCAGTACATGGCACATACACAAAAATTGACGATGTAGTAGGGCATAAAAACCTCACAATTCAGAGCAAAAAAGGAATAAATATTAACTGTATCATTCTCAGATCACGATGCAATAAAAATAACATGCAGTAAAGGGCCATGGAAAGACAGTAAAAAAAACTAATTGGAAACTAAATAATTTAATCCTGCCAAACAAGAAATTATAGACTCAATCAGTAACTTCGTTCAAGAGAATGACAATAAGGAGACAAGCAAAACTGGTGGGATGTACCAAAGGCAGTACTTAGGGGAAGTTTTATATGCCTGAACGCATACATGAATAAATTAGAGAAAATGAAGGTCAATGAATTGGTCATACACTTGAAAAATCTAGAAAAAGAACAAATTGAAAATCCTCAATTAAATACTAAATTAGAAATAATGAAAACCAAAGGAGAGATTAATAAAATTGAAATTAAGAAAACTACTGAATTAATAAATAAGACTAAGAGCTGATTTTATGGGGGAAAAAACAATACAATTGATGGACTTTTAGTCAATATGATAAAAAAAAAGAAAGAAGAAAACTAAATTACAAGTATCAAAAATGAAAAGGATGAATCTACCCCAGTGAAGAGAAAATTAAAACAATGATTAGGAATTATTTTGCCCAATTGTATGCACAGAAATTTGACAATCTTAGTGAAATGGATGAATATTTACAAAAATTTAAGTTGCCCAGATTAACTGAAGAGGAAGTAAATTACTTAGATAAACCAATCTGAGGAAAAGAAATCAAACAAGCCATCAGTGAACTCCCTAGGAAAAAAATCTCCAGGGCCAGATGGATTTACTAGTGAATTCTGTCAAACATTTAAAGAATAATTTATTCCAATACTCTAAAACCATTTGGGAAAATTGGTGAAGAAGGAGTCCTACCCAATTCTTTTTATAACACAAATATGGAACTAGTACCTAAATCAGAAAGAGACAAAATGGAGAAAGAAAATTATATCCCTAATGAATACAGATGCAAAAAAAAATTTAAATAAAATATTAGCAAAAAGACTACAGCAATTTATTGCAAGAATAATATATTTTGATCAGGCAGGATTTATTCTAGGAATGCAAGGATAGTTCAGTATTAGGAAAACCATCAGTATTGTTCATCATATCAACAATGAAACTAGCAGAAATGATATGATTATCTCAATAGATGCAGTAAAACTTTTGACAAAAAGCAACACCCATTCCTACTAAAAACACTAGAAAGCACAGGAATAAATGGAGTTTTCCTTATAATAATAGGTAGCATCAATTTAAAGCCATCAGCAAGTGTTATATGTAATGGGGATAGACTAGAAGCATTTCCAGTAAGATCAGGGGTTAAACAAGGATGTCCACTCTAGCCCCTCTTATTCAATCTGGCACTAGAAATGTTAGCAGTAGCAATTAGAGAAGAAAAAGAAATCACAGGAATCAAATTATGCAAAGAAGATACTAAGCTATCACTCTTTGCAGACGATATGATGATATACTTGGAGGATCCTAGAGAATCAAGTAAAAAAACTTCTGGAGACAATAAATAAATTTTGCAAAGCTGCAGGATATAAAACAAACCTACATAGATCTCTGCATTCCCACATATTTCTAATGAAATCCAACAAGAGATAGAAAGAGAAATCCCATTTAAAGTTACTGTAGACATTATAAAATATTTGGTAATCTACCTGCCAAAACAAACCCAGGACATATATGAACACAACTACAAAACACTTTTCACACAAATAAAGTCAGATCTAATCAATTGAAAAAATATCAATTGCTCATGGCTGGGTAGAGCTAATACAAAAAAATGACAACTTTACCTAAATTAAATTACATATTTAGTGCCATGCTAATCAATCTACCAAAAAATAACTTTATAGAGCTAGAAAAAAATAGTGGCAAAATTCATTTGGAAGAACAAAAGGTCCAGAATGTCAAGGCAATTAATGAAAAGAAATGCTAAGGAAGGTGGCCTAGATGTACCAGATTTTAAGCTGCATTATAAAGTAGCAGTCATCAAAACTACTTGGTACTGGTTAAGGAATAGAGTAGTGGATCAGTGGAATAGAATGGGTACACAAGACTCAGCAGTCAATTACTATAGTAATTGGAAACAATTGGAAACAATTGGCAAACAATTGGAAATTAAGGGGATGTCCATCAATTGGGGAATGACTGAACAATGAGGAGCAGACAGATTTCATATTTACCTGGAGAAGCTTATATGAACTGCTACTGAGTGAGAAGAGCAGAACCAATAGAAACTGGTACACAATTTCAGACACAACATATGTGTATTATAGACTGGATTCTTCTCAGCAACACAAGGTTGTAAGACTACTCAAAAAGACTCATGATGGATGGAGATGTCTACATTCAGAGAAAGATTTAGAAAGAACAGAGTTTAAATGCAGACTGAAGCAAACTACCTGCTCTCTTTCTTTTTCTTGTTTGGTTTTGTTTCATCTTTCCCATTGTTCATTCCATTGGTTACATCCCTTCTTTACAACCCAACTAATGTCTAATGTGAAAGTATTTGCAGATCCTGTGCTTGATTGCATACCATCATGTGGGGGGAGGGGAGAAAATTTAAAATTCAAGGGATTATGGAACTGAATCTTGTAAACTAAAAGTAGACAAACAAATCAATTTTTAAAAAGAATAAAAGGAAATAAGATAATGTATGTGAAGTGCTTTGCAACTTTAAATGGCTACATAAATATGAGTTACTTGTTTACTTTCTTATTTATATGTTTGTTCACCTGATTGATCAAAATGTTTAACAGCACGTTGTCAAAAATGAACCCCTCTTGGCCTCAGTTTCCTCATCTGTAAAATTATCTGGAGCAACTTTGTCAAGAGTTTTCCTAAAACCTAGGTGAACAATGTCCCTAACCTATCAGTGTAGACCTTTTTTAAAAGGGGAATAAAGTTGCTCTAAGATGACCTGTCCTTGGTAAAGCCATCCTATCTTTGTGATGACAGTTTATATTTCTCGATATTCTAGATTCTCACAAATTTTCCCTTATGAATTCATTCTAGAATTATCTAGGTATTGAATCAAAAACACATTTTCATATTCCAGTTTCTTCCTTTCTCTATAAATCAGTGAAGTTGACCTTCATTAGGACTGTGGCACCTAACTGTTCCTCCATGATCTTCCAAAGATCAATGGTAGTTCAATAATTGTACCTGCTAGTTCTTTCATTTTAACTTCTATGAGTTGTCATTCATCTGGAACTATTGGCTTGAATTTACCAAGGACAGGTAAGTGATCTCTTGCTATCCCTTTATTTCATGATTAATCATTTTTGTTGTCTTTCCCAATCCAAGGGTTTCTCTCCCCCTAAAATAAAACAAAAACAAACTATGAGTTGAGTAGTTCAGTCTTGTTTCTATCATATATGGGTTAAAGTAGGGGACTTGGAATCAAGGAGACCTGATATCAAAGACTGTCTCATATATTATCTGTGTGACTCTGGGCAAGTCCCCAACTTTTCTGTGCCTCAGTTTTCTCACCTGTAAAATAGGGATAATAAAAAAGCATCTACCTCCCTAGGTTGTTGTAAAGATCAAATCCCTTAATGTATGTAAAGCATTTTGAAAACTTTAAAGCATTTGTAAATGCTAACTATTATTTTTATTACACAATCAACATCTTACCTATGATATCTTGTTTCTCTTTTTTCCTTTTATAACCTATAGAGATTGTGTGTGTGTGTGTGTGTGTGTGTGTGTGTGTGTATTAGTTCTCTTCATTTTCTTAACACCTTCAGCTTTAGTACTTGGCAATACTTTTTTTTTTACAAGACTGTGCCTTGCTTTTTAATTCATTCTTCATTACTTACCTTATTTAAATCCCTATAAAACTGAGCTTAGTTGATGAATTCCCTAAAGATCCATATCATTCTCTTTAAACAAGTCCCTCTTTCCCTCCTCAAAATAATTATTTCACTTTGTGCATTCAGAATTTCATCCTTAAGAGTTTCCCATTCCGGACTAACATCCCCATAGAATTTTAGTCCATGAAAGCCTGCCCATCCTTTCCCTAAGTACTTTGAAATCTGCTATCCCAAAATCTCTGGTGCATAACTACTTCTTCTCTATCACAATTCTAAGATATGATGTCCACTTCCTCCCAAGGATACCATCCTTTCCCTTACAAGGATTCAATTTCTCCTTGTTAATGAGAATTGGGTCCATGATGATAGTTCTCACTATTTCTTCAAACATTTGAAAAAATGAAATTATTATTAAGGCAACACAAGAAATTATTAACTATTCTTCTTTCAGATGAGAAAGGGAAAGAGAGAAAGGAAGAGAGCTCCAGAAGATATCTAGTACAATTTAAATTACCCATCACTACAATGTCATACTTATGCACTAGGTGATCTGTTCCTCAAATCAGGAGACAGGAGCCCTCTAACCCCTGCCCTACTTGTATCATTCAGAGCAGGGTTCAAAGGGTGGAGCATGAATAGAAGGGATAACATGAGCTTTTTTGCAGACAGTATTTGTGCACATCCCTTCAGTGACCTGGGAGTAGGACCAATGGAAAACCTTGAAATTACCAAACCATCCTATATAGTTAACATTAAACAATATCCAATACCCAGGGAGGTAAACGATATTTTTTCCTTATTAATGCTGATGAAGGAAGATGGAATGCTTCATTATACCAGTTCCCCTTACAGCAAACCAGTGTGACCTATGAAAAAAGCAGATTATAGCCCCTTCCATAAAGTCACCAAGTTCATCACAATAGTTGTCCCTGATCAGGCAGTTCCAGTCAAGGGTGAGTAATATGGGGTTACTGAGCTCACTTTTCATCATTGTTTTTTCTTTATTCCTGTGGCTCTATTCTTATGGCTTCCTTGGTTAGTCAAAAAGTTTTTTTTTCTCATCTGGGAAGGAAATAGGGTATACTTCTATTATGCTTTCTATTATCTGAACTCTCCCTCCTATTGCCACATTACAGTGTTCAGAGACCTGAAAGAGGTCTACCTTCCTGAGGGCATTGATGCATACCATTACAGTGATAATATAATATTGACCAGATGAGAGCAGGACATAGTGGTAAACTGTCTAGATCAGATAGAAGGTTATCAACCCTAAGGAAATCCAGGAGCTAGCCCACCCAGTTAATTTTTAAGAAACCTAGTGGATGGGGGAAACTCAGGATTCTGACACAGTTCAGCATAAACTACTCATCTAAACTGGAATCCAAGAGCCCTTACTGAACTCTTGGTTTTAGAGAACCCATATTTTCTACCTGACTCCCATTTACCAAGTTCCCTACAACTTTACCTCTTTCAAACTGGGTTCAAAACAGGGTACAGCTCTGGAAGATCCAAAGTCACTTTCTATTGTCCTGTGTTTTTGGAGGTCACTAACTATAAGAACTAGGTTGAGTGGACCATTATTGAAGCCACAAAAGGATGACCCAAAAAGGTGAATGTTAGACTTTGGGAGCTACAAGTTCCCTGAAGTAGTCATTCACTAAACTGTTTTTGATAAGCAGCTGCTCACCTGGAGCTAAGCCCTAGTAGCTAATGAACAATTGGATGATGTGTCTAAGTAAAGATTTCAGATCATTCTCCTGATGTAGCTATCAGGGAATTGGAAGTTTAGGTGTAGCAATCAAGGAATATTGTGGATAGATATACTATTATAGTATATATGATATACTAGATGTGTAAAATACTTTGGACAACTAGCTTGGGAACCAGGATGACCTGAATTCAAATCAAAGAGATATAATTAGAAGCTTGAGCAGAGAAAAGGAAGTTTGAAACAACTACTATAGGGATTATGATAACAAGTTCTTTCTGAGGGTAGAAGGGTATAGGCATTTTATTCCACTGATGTAGTTAACTCTTGGCATAGAGATTCTCGCCATTTGTGTGGATTAGCAGCTCAGTTCTTAAGAGTTGCCTGGGACACTGCATGATTATGTGACTTGCTTGAGATAACACAGCTAATATTTGCCACAGGCAAGACATGAATTCAGGTCTTCCTGACACTAAGGTCAGTTCTCTATCCAATAAGCCATGCTACTTCTTAGTAAGTCAATAAAGAGGAGAGCAACAGGATTTCCATATAGTATTAATGGTCCAATTAAGGTTAGAAAGGATCAGATTTTGGTGGCACTAATAAGGGTGATTTTTGTTTTTTCCGCCAATAGTGCTCAAAAGCTCTGGGAGGAAGAACAAAAAGTTGATAGAATCATATTATTGCAAGGACTGGTTTAGTGAAGAGAGAGTTAGCAAGAAATCAAGAGGAGAAGAGAATGGAATGAAAAAATAAGGAGAAATTAAATTCTCATTATGAAAAAAGAAGAAAATCTACAAAAGGAGTAAGGGAGTGTTAACAATAGAAAAATGGAAGATTATTATCAGAGGAGATATTCTAGATTTCTTGATCAGAGCACAGTGCTTTACATTTAGTAAATGCTTAATAATTGTTTGTTGAATTGAATTGAATTGAATTGAGATGAACGTCTTCACGGAGGTCCAACATCCTGATGGATAGCTAACTAAGTAGTGAAGAGGTAAAGGTCACACAAATGAAAGAGTTCAAGAAATCATGAGGACAGGGTGTCAAAGGAACCATTAAGGTAGATATAGAAGTTTCAGATTCTCAGATAATGATGACAGGGGCTGGATTGTAAACCAGGTATCAACATTTTGGAGAATAGTGAGATGGGGACCAGGAAGTTGTCAAGGAGTCAGCAGCAGGGATCAGCTAAAACCAGGATTCCTAAAAAGCGAAAGAAAAAACATCAAATACTTGGAGATTTTATGCCATAAGCCCCAAAGCATTGTCAGAGTAGAGATTGAATCTGTCACTTCATTGGTGTAGGGCACACACAGGTGAGGAATCTCATTCTACCCATGCAGCACTTTCTCTAGAACTTAGTATTAGCAAGTTGCCTAGAACACCAAAAAGTTAACGTACTAGCCCAGGATCACACAGTCATTATGTGCCAGAAGCTAGTCTTGAAGCCAGCCCTTCCTGGCTCCTTGGAGTGTTTATACACTCCATATCTCCTTTATTATAATACCACTCATTATCAGTGTGCAGGAGAGAAAATGGGAAAAGATAAGGATTTTAAATCACTATGACTTTCAATAAGATACATTTTTATTGTAAAGCACAATAGCTGAAATGTATAAAACCAGAAGCTTTCACAAGCCCAGGATAAACTAGAATCTCAAGGGTTAAAAATATTTAGTATTCAATTGCTAGTTCACTTCTTGCCCTCTGATAACCGGGAACAAAATTGCTTTTCTGTTGTATAAAGTATCTTTCAAATTCAATTGCTTATCTCCTCATTCATTCAAGAAAGAGAGACCTCAGATTTACAGGAACCTGAGCCCATAATACAAATATAGTATATTAAACATATAGCAGACATCTTCTGAAAAATAACCAAAACACGGTCTATTGATTTTAACCTTCTATATCAAGGTATTCTCCAGTGGGCTCAACTGGATCCAGGCTATGAGAAATTCCAATTATTTGAATTTCTATATATGGGATAAGCATTTAGTTATCAACATACACCATAAACCACATTTTCATCTGTTATTAAAGGACTATTACTGTGTGGAATTGAATGTGTTTCTAGCGTGAACCCCACTGTCACTGAAGCAGGAGAGGTAGCTCCTTTTGGAGGAAATTCCCTTTGCAAATTTGCATAGTGTATGCTCTCTGAAAGCAGCCTTCAGTTGGACTCTGGGACAATGGAAAATAAGCCACAGCAGAGAAGCCCCAGATGCCTTCAGTGCCTTCTTACATGTAGACAGGCCAACCTGGTGCCTATTATATGAGACTGCCCTCTGCTTTAATGGATGTGCTTGACATTGCCTTTTAAATAGTGTCCATATAGACTATAAAGATAGAGCCACCAAAAAATGTGTGCAAGTTTACTGAGTGTGTGTGTGTGTGTGTGTGTGTGTGTGTGTGTGTGTGTGTGTGTGTGTGTGCTGGGAGATCTCTTACTATATCCAGCACCCACTTATTTCTGTGAAATGCCAAGCAGGGAGCCAGAGATGTACATAGCTTCTTATCGCACTGATTCCAATTTTGATTTTTTTTAAATTCCCCCACTAAGAAATGGAGCCAAATTAAATCTATTTTCAGAATGGTGTGGATGTTTGTGATATCAGCACCCAGTAGAATCTCCTAAAGAGCATCACTCCTTTTCATGGTCCAGAGACTAGCAGAATTGGAATTGGATGAAGAGACAGGGTCTAAGAGATAGAAAATGAAAGGGCAGAAAAAGAGAGAAGGTGCTTTCTTAATTTACACTTCCAGTTGCACCAAGAAAGGAGAAATGATTCTGACTCAATGTCATCCAGTTGACAAGGACATGGAAGCTGGTTTCTAAGAAGTAAAGTTGGATGCCCTGGTCACTTGATTGGAAGGTGTGCTTTTTCCCCCAATACCAAAAGATATTAAAATGGACCATGAAAGAAAACATAAAGGTTTTATTAGGCTGGTTTTAAAAAGAGCCCTAGTTACTTACTGCTTGGGTCAACTTAGGTGACCTTCTTCCTAAGCCCAACAACAAAATCTTTTTTTCAGTAATATCACCTTTCTCTGACTCCCTATCATCACCTTGATGCCACTTCAATTTTTAAACCCTGGGGAAAGTATAATCATATTTACTTGTACTGATTTGGATTTCAGGTTTCTCTTTTACTTATGCCTTAGTACCTCCCCAAATGTACAGTCCAAATGCCTCATTGTGGCTTAGACATAACTCTGGGTTCTCAAAGGCACTGGGATATATACTTTGACAAGTGGTAAGGCTTCATACAGAGATCTGACAATAGATTGCATCTGCTGAATGAGGAACAGTATGACTAAGTACAGGCAGGATCATTACCAAAGGTTTGGCCACTTGGGGATGAATGTTTTAGTTATGGCAGGCTCTGAAGTTATTTACTAGAAATTAACAACCAAGAAGTTCACTATCTTCCTAGAGTATGTATACAGGAGAACTTGGTAAGACATCACACGTGATATCTATTCACCATTTCTGGTGAAATTATTCAAATGATATTCTCCAAAAGGAACCATAATGTGCTGCAAAGGATTTGGGGAGTCTTGAGAAAGAAATGGTAGGCCTTAAGTGTGTGATCAAAAGTAAGGGTTTCAGAAGACAAAGGCAGATTTTGGAAGGGAAGCAGTCACTTAAAAAATAATGACTGAGAACAGGACAGATATATCAGAAGTCATTTTTGAAGAGCTTGCAACATTACAGGGGAAAGGACATCATGTAAAGACTCAAAGGACCTGTGATTTTGTTGGTGTGAAAATTTCTTCTGCTGAAGCATACTACAACCCAGATATCATTTATAGCCTTAGAGATTGGATGAGACTCAGAACTTAAGTGATTTATCTGAGATCCCTCTGAACACACACACACACACCACCTCACAGTACACCACAACACACCACAACACAACACACAAAATACTTATGAAGCTAGCTAGATTTGAACCTAGGTCTTTTTAATCCCAAATCCAGCAGTCGATACCACACAGTATGATCTTTTTCCTTTTTCACCCCCTTTTTATTAATGCTGGAGTGAAATTAGGGATTTGAATGCCAGAATCAGGAGTTTATATTTTATTTGACAGATGATGAAGAACCACAGAAGGTTGTTTTTTTAGTAGACCAGTAACTTGATCATAGCTGTTGGGCCTCACTGTATTTTCTGCAGATTAAGTTTTCCTGATTAAGGAAGCTGGACAATGCCTGATCTTCCTCAGACTATCAGACTCTGTCTTTTTCTAGTTACAGGGGTAACTGGGGCTAGTCTCCCCAGTTTCTAGTGCCTTCCTCTCTCAAGTTACCTTGTATCCACATTATTTACAGGATGTCCCAAAAGTCTCAGTGTTGTTTTAAGCTATTAGAGTTCAAAATGGCATTAAGATTTTGAAGACATCTTGTGCATCTTGTACATGATTATTTATGTACATGCTGTCTTCTCCATTAGAATGTTAAGCTCCTTGAGGACAGTAGCTGTTTTTTCCCCTTTTAGTTCCCCAAAATTTAGCACACTGTCTAGCACATAGTAAAAGCTTAATGAATTACTGTTGATTGAATTTGAAACTAGTTCCTCTCACTTTTAATCTAGCAATCCCTCTCTAGAACAATTATGTATTATATTATACTATATATTCATGTGATAGATGTATATATTTACATAGATATGGTGCATATGTGTGTGTGATCTCCTCTTACTAAAAATGTAAGCTTCATGAAGAAAGGAATCATGCCATATCTACATGTTGCATTCCTTCTTGTACCTCCTACATAGCTCTACCCACATCCTGCTTCCAGGCAAGCAGATGGGTGGGATGAGTAAAGTCAGGGATATCATTTGGGAGATCATTATAATAGTACAGGAGAGAAGTATTGCAGACCTGAACTAGGATGGTTGCATTAAGAATCAAAAGAAGTAGACAGATATATGTGGATGAAATAAGGAAAAATCAATGATATTACCACAATATTGAGCTTGGTTGACAAGAAGCATGATAGAATGGACAAGTGTTAATTTGGGCAAAAATATAAAGAGTTGAATTTGGGATATGATGAATTCCAGCTGAACACATGGATACCTAAGTGAGGTAGCATTAGTGAAGAGTGTTGAACATGGAGTGTTTATTGGTGTCACCAAATCTGAGTTTGAATGCCAGAACCCTGCCAGTTACTACTTCCATGACCCTTGGAAAGGTATTTACTCTCTCTGGGTCTCTTCTTCCTCCACCATGAAAAGGAGTTGGACTAGACAGCCTCTAAAGTCCCTCCTAGTCCTAGATCAATATCTATTTCTATCAGGAAGTTAAAAATACAGGACTAGAACCCAGAAAAGAAGTCAAAGACCAAGGTACTGATTTGAGGACTAAGCATATTGTAATGGTAATGGAATTTGGAGATGCCCCTGTATTGGCTTGGTTTTTGAGTTGATTGTTAAAACCCAGAGCTTGTGAATCCCACTTGTGAGGTGGACTTGTTGACATGAAGAGAGAGTACTGAACTGGGAGGAGCTGTGAATTAGGAGAGAGGCCCAAGCTGAGAGAAGGCCAGATGGACTTTTGGGAGAGCAGTATCCAGTATCGTGGAGCCTGAGTTGCTGAGAGAAAGACTGCTGAGGGTCAGTTGGAGCTGCCCAGGACTTTTGAGAACTGCCACCTGGAGCTGCCAAGAACTGAAGAGGCATGGCTGTGATTCCGGTATTTTGTCTGTCTGTTTTGACGTTGTTTTGCCAGATTCACCTGCTGGTGAAGGACAGTGCTGCTGTTGCAGAGGTCCTGGAACCTTACTATTGGTTCAGAAGCCCTGAAGGAGCATTTTCTTGTCGTATGTTTACAGAAATCCTGGAAGAGGGCCTTGCTGATGTATTCAGGGGTTCTGGGACTGTTCCACAGGAAGAGAGTGACTTGGTGAGGACACTGGCTATGGTTTTGTTGAGCCTTGTCTCCCCAAGAACTGAGATTGCTGAGGGCTTGCCTTAATTCAAGATGAAAGAAGGGCCTTTCCTTGGGTTTTAAATGATGAGATGATATCTTAACCTTGTTATAGTTTAAGAGTGGATGGCCTTTTGTGCTTTCCTCTCCCTTTTGAGAAAGTGCTTGGTGTTAATGGATGGTACTGTAATTTAGTAGTGTCCAGAGGTGGGAAACCTTTGGCCTTTTTGGTGCTCTGTGATTGACTAAATGAATGTACTTGGTTTACGATTGGAAACTATTCTCCATTTGAGAAGAGACTAAATGAATGTACTGCCTAGGAGTGGGTTATTTTGACTACTGATCCAGGGGTGGGATGCTTAGACCTTGGTACTTTGCAATTGAATTGAGAACTTACTTGCTAAATGAATGAGTTATACTGTATTTTGACTTTCTCTGTTCTATGAATGTTTGCTGAATAAATGGGGTTTGTTATGCTGGTAATCTGAACCTTGGAAGTTGCCTTTGCTTGGCATTACATAAATAGACATGATAGATGAAGTTATGATGAGATCAATGAATCACAGAAAATCAGAGTTTGAAATGACTTCAGATTCCACTTAGTCAAGCCTGTGCCTAAATAGGAATCCCTCCTAAACCTTAATGACAAGTAGTTATTATCTATTGTCATAGAAAGAGGGAAAGCAGAGGTCTTTACCTTAGGGAGACCTATTTTTAGGGGATAGGCAGTGGAAGTCATCAGAAAAGATGGAAAAAAGAGTCAAAGGTGGGAAGAAGGCCAGTATAATATAGACTAGAGTCATGGAAGCCAAGACTGAAAACAATTTCAAGTAAGAGATAATCAGCGGTGACAACTGTCTCATTGGAGTAGAGCAGGATAAAGATGAAATAAGCTGTTATACTCAGTAATTAGGAGATTATCCACAACCTTCATGAGAGACAACATATTATAGTGGATAGAATGGTGAACTCATAGTCAGGAAGCCCTGTATTCAGATGTTTGTTGGCCACTCAATGACCCTGGGAAGTCACTGCCTCCCAAAGCCAAAATTTCCTCATTTGTTAAAAATGGGTATAATAATAGCTCCTACCTCACATGATTTGTTTGGGATTTTTTGAGGATCAAGTGAATGAAACATGTAAAGTCTTTCACAAGGCTTAAAATACTATACATGTCATCTATCATTGGTTTTATTTGCTTCAGCCGAATTCCATCAGATTACCTGGGAAAGCAAAATAAACAAATGGAGAGGAAATGAAGGCAGTATGGATAAAATACCTTCTATAGAAGGCTGGTGCTGACACAATGAAGAGGGACAGAATTGAAGCTTGAGGGGACAGCAAGGTCAAAAGAAAGTTTATTGTATTTCCTTATGAGTGACTTTGCTCATTTTTAAAGGAAAGACAATATCTGAACATGTTCATAAGCAATATCTCCTACCCATATTCCATTTCCAGCAAGGATGAGCTAGTAAAGGGCCCATCTGGATTACTGAAAAAATGTCCATACCATTCCTTCTCAAAACTTCTAGTCATAACACTGCCAGGCCTAATCTTACTTATACACAGATCTCTTCATGTCATTCCTGGGCTCAAAAACCTTTGATGATTCCCCATGGCCTATCAAGTAATGTGTGGATGTTTTTGCCAATGAATCAGATCCCTACTCAAGCTAACACTTTATCTCTCTGGTTTGACTTTATAGTACACCCCTTAATATACTGTATGCTTCAATCCAACCAGCTGTACACAATCTAGCATCTTCTTGTCTCTATAGCTTTTATCATACTTTTCTCTGGAATTCCACCCTTCTCAATCTCTCAGGCCTCTTCCCTACTTGCTGATTTTCCTATCTATCCTTATAGTCCAGATCTCACATTCAAGGTTACCTACTCCAAATAATCTTCCCTGACTCACTATTTGGTAATAACCTTTCCCTCCTAGGATAAAGCACCTTGAACATTCCTTTCTATTAAAATTGTTTACTGTCTTATATGGTGTAGCTCTGTGTGTGTGTGTGTGTGTGTGTGTGTGTGAGCGTGTAGGGGTGCTTATGTGTGCTACCTGCCACAGTGTTTTTTTTTGTCATGGCTGCCTCTGTTACCTCATTTGGGGTGTTCTTAGCAAAGATAATGGAGTGGTTTCCATTTTATACATGAGGAAACTGAGGCAAATGAGTAAGTGATAGGGTTACACAGTCAATAAGTGTTGAGGATAGATTAGAACTCAGGAAGAAGAGTCCAGACTCCAGGCAGGTGCTCTATCCATATGCAATCTAGTTGCCCCCAATGTTGTTCAGTTCTTGTATCTGCCTTAATTACTAAACTCTAAATTCCATGAGGGCAGAAATTATATTACTTGTAAACTTTAGATCTTCCTCTGTGCTCAGAACACAATAGGTGTTTGATACATATCTACTGAGTTGAATTCTTGGAAAGGTAGAGTGGAAGGAGCTCATGGAAAGGAAAAGATTGATGGTGCAGGAGAAAAGATGGCAGAGAATACACTCATGAACACAAATAGGAAGAATGAGGGGCATTCTTATATTGAATGGTGTGGGTATATAGCATCCATTCTAATATGGCCACCCTGTCTTTGTTTAGCAATTACATGGTTTACTTAACTTCTTTTGCAAACCATAGTTACTGAATTAAATGATCCTCTCCTAATGAAGGTGTCAAAAGCTTTGGTAGGTCAGTGACAACCCTGTAGACTTCAAAGGACTGGTTCTACCTACAAGTGGTTAAGTCAAATATCAAAGACCATCAAAACTATACTATTATTATGTCTAAATATTAATACTTTACACGGTACTGCTCTTTTCATATGAGTGCTTAGCTGACAAGTATATGGCATCATAATACAAATTAAGTAAGCATTCTTTTTCATTTTGTGAAAAAGAAAAGTCAAGCACAAATTTCTAAAAAGATATTGAAATGAAGAGAGTTCAGTTCTGTGACAGGGGTGGGGAAACTGTGACATGAAAGCCACATGTGGCCCGCAGGGTCCTCCAGTGTGACCCTTTGGTTAAATCTAAATTTCATAAAACAAATCCTCTTAATAAAAGGATTTGTTTTGCAAAACTTGGACTCAGTCAAAAGGCTGCAACCAAGAACCTAGAAGGCCACATGAGGTCTCTATGTAGCAGGTCCCCATCCCTGCTATAGAATTTTGCTGTGTACCACGGCATATATTCACACATTTATGTGCACAAGTGTTATTAAATATCAAGGTCCAAAGACCAGATGGGTCTATCTATATTAAATACATATTGGAAAATCAGTGAATTGTTTCCACTCTGCTGTCAAGACTAATTATTTGTTTAATTAAAATATCATATTAGTGAAAATCAGGGAATTTAAACACATTTGAATTTTCACAATTTGAACTTTACTTGTTTTGATTTTTACAGCAGACATGCAAGGCACAGACAACACTTTATGAGTCAACACTAATAAAATATTCTGAAACTAACAATTTTTGTTCATTCTTTCCTCTCCATTCAGTTGACAACCTAATTCAGACCTTAACCTCTCATCTGGAGTATTGCAATAGTCTCAAATTGATCTCCCTTTTTCCTTATCTTTGTCCTCAGTGAAGATCCCTTCACATGACTGTCAAAAGACTTTTCCTAAGAGACAATTCTGATCAAGCCAATGATGACTCCTGTCTCTTGTGGTAAAAATGGGAAATAATCAGACTATAAGCTAAGCTTTTCCCTGTAATGGTAAGGAAATTTGAAGATCTTCCCTGTCCCTTAATAGGCCTTAAGTAGAACCCAACAGGAGGGGCTTGATTGGGGAGAGGCTTGTTTTTCAGGAAGGCCCATATCTTTTGTTATTTTGTCATAAAGGTTGTGATGTCCTCTAACACTGAAGAAGGGTATATATACTCTGAGATGAGGTTTTGCTTTGGGAAGAGTTGTGTAAGTTGGCCAGATGAGACTCTAGGTAGCCATTGCACCCATTGGCTTTGAAAACCCAGATGATCATGCTTTTTTCTCTGGTAACTATGTATGTACTTAATGGTCAGACAGCTAGAAGCCCTGTCTGTTAGTCTGTTGAATTGTATTATTTTCTGACTGTATTTTTTATTTTCTTGTAATTTCTGTTTGTAATTTCTGAAATTACCAAATGTGAAATATGTTGCCTTGGGACATAGTGAATTCCCCTCTGTTGAAGATCTTCTGGCAAAAGCTGGATGAGCCCTTGTCGGGTACATCATATATGAGATTCTTGTCTAGGTATGGGTTGGACTAGGTGACCTCTGAGCTTGCTTCTAACTTGGAGATTCTTTGATTCTGTTATTCCCTCTGGTTCTTAGTTTGCTGTCCTCCTATTTACTTATCTGTATATATACTTGGACCTCTCCAGTAGAATGTAAACTCCTAGAGGGCATGAGTTTTTCACTTCTGCCTTTTTATCTCCAAGTTCTAGCACAGTTCTTTGAACTGTGCACTTAATAAAAATTGATTTGTAATTTACAAATATGCTAATTGTTTTTTTTTCCTTTTTTAGATGTCACCCAGCTTTTTGTCCCTTGCTTCAAATGAAGCATTATATGCATATTTACAAATGCTGATGTTCCAAAACCATTTCTGGACTATATGTTGACATCCTGAGAGCCTCAACTATTAATCTACTTATGACTGTAGCATCTACTCATTCCTTTGAGAAACATTGAATCTTGTTTTTGTTTTCACTCAATTCCTATAATAGACATTTCATAGACTGTCTTAGGAAAGGATGAATGAAAAGCATCCACACCAGCTGTGACAGACTTTACACAAAACAGTGAAAATAGTTGACCTGTACTTAGGACCTAACGACTAGAGCTTAGACTGGAAAACAGTCACATTAACTTCAGAATTACTATGTCAGTGAGAAACGGCAGGAGGAACAACATGGAGCCAATGTTTTGAAAAGTTGAAGGTTTGAGAGTAGGTGTCTCATCCTTTGACAGTACTAGAAGAGGCAATCTTTTATTACTGTGATTCTTAATAGCCTTCCACAGTGTGTTATATGTTGTATTGTGCTGGGTTGGGTTGAAATAGAATCAAGAAATACTCTATTTGATGAGTTTATTTGCAAATGTGGTTAATGGGTATAAATGATACAAAAATATATAAAACTGTACAAAATCCATTGAAAAAATCTTGATTTAGTGAGGGGGAGGGGAAGGGGAATCACATTCAATAGTCCTATGAATCTAAATAGAATAGATCCCCTAATAGGACAAAATGAGATAAAGTCTGTAGAATACTTACCCGGGGCCTGTCATATAATAAGTTCTTAATTAATGTTTCTTTTGTTTATCCATTTCTTCTTTCCTTTCTTATAGAGATAGCATCGCATACTCTGTAGGATACTGGATTTGGAGGTTAGGATCTGAGTTCATGTATCAGCTCTGTAACATATTACTTCTATGATCTTGATCAAGTAATTTCAATTTTCTGGGCCTCTATTTTCTCATTTATAAAATTAAGGAGTTGGACTAGAGTGATTCTGAAGCAGTTTAAGAAGTACTGGAGGGGTCATGAGTGGAAAAAGTTTAAGAAACCCTGGAGATGACCCATTAGGTCCCTTCCTACTCTTTATATATGATCCTACAATGTGTTGTTGATAAGAATTCTCCAAGTGACCTTTTTTTCCCAATCCTCAAACTATTTCCTGATGCCTTATATTTAACCATAGAGAAAGTGAGTTGAAGGAAAGCTTTTTTCAAATGTACTTTGATAGAGATGTTTACAGTTTACATGAACTTGTGTTTGGTTTCCAAGAGCTGTTTGCATCAAAGGGCAATGAAATACCATCCCAAGAATATCACAAATATCAGGGAAGTGAAGAGCTTAGATGGATTTTTAAAGAAACACACATGTGGAAAGTTCTACCCAAAGCTAAAGCATCCAGATGAAAAGTGAAAAATTTCAGCCTGTCATTCATCTCACACGATTACAGAATGAGTTGGAAGGACCTTAGCCACCATGCAATTCAAGTCATACCTGAAGAAGAAACTTTTCTCCAGCATATGTATGTGTGTGTATGTACTTAGCTGTTTATACCTTGGAAGAATATAAGTTCCTTAAGGATAGGGTCTCTTTCAACTTTGTCTTGGTCACTCCAGTCCTTACACCAGGCCTGGATTTAGTAAATTTTTAGTAAATTTAGTAAAGTTTTAATAAATTTAGTAAATTCTCATCAAGCAATTCATTGTTCTTCTAGTTCCTGCTTGACGTCCACTAGCAAAGAGGTTCCAAATAAAATTTGAGAATTTTCAGAGTATTTAGTTGTCCAATTTGTGCAAATGTTATAGTGATTGGATGGATTTTTTCACTTTTCAACAAGGTATACAGAATCCTTCAGACTCAAGGTAAAATTCCAACTGGGAAAGGATGAAATGAAGTTGAAAGACTTTGACACATGACTCATACTTCTATAACAGCTACCCTGAGGACCCACATGTGAAAAGATATGTCTCAGGTGTTACATTTAGCTCTGCAATATAGCTCATAGTATCGACCTTAGTATCTCCATTATATGTGTGTGTGCATGTGTGTTTGTGTGTGTGATGTATACACACACACACATACATATATGTATGCAATGCATATAATCTCCTGGATAGAATGCAAACTCCTCAAACTCAGGGATTTTCATTTTTGCCTTTGCATCTCCAGTGCCTGGAACCTAGCAAGTGAGGAATAAATGCTTGTTGACTGATTAGAAATTGAGGCTCCAAGAGTTCAATTGGTTTTTGAAAGCTACATAGTAATTGACAGGGCCAAGATATAAACATATGTTTAGTTTTGCTTTTTCTGAAACCAAATCCAATAACCTTTCCACTGTACTATGGCACTTGTTCCATGTTAACTAATTAGTATGTCAGACTAGCTGACCCGTATGACTTAAAGAAGGAATATTCACAGAATCTTGGAATTCAAAGTGAGTTCTAGGTCATATTCTCTAACTTTTGTCTATGAAGAATTACACATCAACTCTACCACATTTGGTCTTAAAGCTTCATGCAGACAAACCATCCACAACACGGTGACTTCTTTTTTTAAAAGAGCAGAGCTATAATTTCATTTATAGGAAATTCCTGATTAGGAGATTCCCTCTACCAATACTGATTAGCACTTGCTGTGCAATCTATACCTTTACATAATGGCCTGGGGTTCTAAATAACTTGTTTAGGATCACATTTCTGTTATGCATAAGAGGCAAGTCTTGAACACAGGCTCTCCTTACACTGATGTCAAACCTCTATCCATCTCACCTTTTAGTACTCATACTATCAGATAACTCTGTCTTATATCAATAATGCCTTCATTCCCTTGCCTTTGCACAAACCTGATTCTTCCCAGGTTTCATCAAGTCCTTTCTTGCTTTTTGCTTCTGAGGTTTCACTTTCTTTCATTCAATACAAAGAAAATTAATAATTAGAAGTATGTAGAGAATGATTTTACACACACACACATATATACATACATATTAGTGTCTAATGGTAGCCATCTATGTGGGGAGAAGAAGACAAATGGAAAAAAAGAAAGTTCCATGAAAGTTACATATATTACTTTATTATATATTTATATATAATAGCAAGTTGTACATAACAGATTTGCAGTTTCACATGCAATCTTTTTTTCTATTCCACTATGTTATGGAAATGCTTATTTTATTTCTTAAGTTCAGAATAAAATATTTTTAAATAAGAAATAAAATGAAAGAAAAGTCACCAGCTGTCTTGTTCCCAGTCTCCAATTTAATCTCTCTTCCTTCTTTACCATACTTTATGCTTTCAATTCCACCTACTTTGTTCAGACTCTAATTCAGATTCTGCCCTGACCCACTGTCCTTTCTCCTTATCCTTGATCCCTATCCTGGACATCTACTTCAGTACCACCCTCTCCATCACACTATCTTCTTTTAACCCACTAACATTTTGCTAGACCCAGCCTGCCAATTTTTAATTTTGGATCAGAGCTTTGCACAGTGCTGACACTGAATTTTTTTCCCCATTATACCTGTTAAATTGATGACTCCACTGTCCAATTTTTCCATCCCTGTTCTGCTCCCTTGCCATACAGCACTAGCTGGAGTAAGTCTCATTACTCAGCATAACTTACATACTATAAATTCCTCTTCTATAGCTACGATTTGACTCCCGTCACCACCTGGCACACTTCTGTTATTCATTCTACATCACCTCTCTGGCTCAGTACCCAGAGGCAATGGACCAAACCTTCTCATAAAGTTTGGAATTTCTCTCATGCTTCTCACATCCCACTGATAACTTTGTTTTGCTGTCTCAGAGAAAATCAACGCCATCTACCTTGCACTTTCATAACAGTTCCCATTTCATCTCAACATATCCCTACTCAAATCTCTATCTATATTTTCAGCCTTCTTAGAGTTCCATAGGAAGAGATATCCCTCATTTTCCAAATCAAGCCCATACTTCCGGGCTCTAGGATACCATTTCTTTCCCCCTTCTAAGGGCTATTACTTCCATTCTTATCCAATTCTCCAGTTTGGTCCAAAGGAAGGAATATTTAATGTGGAGTCAGAAGGCCTAGGTTCAAATTCCACCCCTGAAATTTAGTACCTGTTTGAATGTAAGATAGTCATGTAACTTTCAAACAGAGGGTGGGTGACCATTTGTCAGGTATATTATAGTGAGGATTCCTTTGTACATGGGATGGACTAGATGGCTACCTAGTTCCCTTTTAACCCTCAAATTCTGTGAACCCCTCTAAACCTCAGTTTCTTCATCTTCAAATTGAAGGGGTTCCCAAACTTATTTTTCCTACAGTTCCCTTTTTTAAAAAATTCCTCAACATACCCTGATAATCTACTTTCTTTCACCCTTTCTTTAACCCAAAAAAATGTTTTTAAATGATGCATCTTAAATTTAACAATCTGTTGTAAATTTGAGGGATTTTTACTGCAATGAAATTTTGATGATGCAATATTGCCTCATATAACCATATAGTATCATATTGTAAACAAGTCATTACGGGCAAATATTCCTGCTGACGCATGGTGGACTTCCCCACAATGGGCATTGTGGGGAATTTCTCGCTCAACTGTGAACACTTGCTTGTTAAAACCTATTGGCAGACTTGACCACTGATCTGTTATAAATTGTATTGTGTTTATTAGGAAAATAATGTAATCATGATGACTTTAACTCTGTTATACAACAGATTAAACATGTACATATGGTTTTTCAAAAATTTCTTAACTTCTTTCCTTATGCTTTCACCACCCTCTTATTTGTACTCAACATCCCCAATTGCACCAGAGGCTACTACTGACCTCCATAGTTCTAGCACCCCACCAAGGGCAGTATTCCTCATTTTGGGAATCTATGGGCTTTATATGATCTCTGAGGACACTTTCAGCTCTAGACCTATGATCTTTGTTCATTCATTTTAAAGATTAATACTCCCTATCTTATCCTTCATCTAGGATAGAAGTACAGGGTCTATACACAGCCCTTATCCCATTCTGATGGTCATGGGAGCTCTGACTTACTCCATTTCCAACCTAGGTCAATATGCTAGTCTGTAGGCAATCTGGTAGCCCTTTCTCCTGAGACTTCACCATAACAATGCTAGCCTTAGTAAGGATACCTAATCAACTTAGCCCAATACAGCTCAGAACTCTTGAGCTTAAGAAGTTCTCTACAAATCAGAGTCAAAAGAGTACAGCCAACATGTGCCAGGCAGCTACGTGGCAGAGTGGGTAGAGCATCCATCTTACAGTCAGGAAGACTCATCTCCCTGAGTATAAATCTGGCCTCAGATTAACCTTGTTTGCCTCAGTTTCCTCATCTATAAAATGGGCTGGAGAAGGAAAGAGCAAACCACTCCTGTATCTTTACCAAGAAAATCCAAAATGGGGTCAGGAAGAGTCAGATAAGACTAAAATGACTGAATAATGACATACTTGGAATTCCCTTCCCCATTTCCTTCAGCTAACAACCCACATACCTTTCAAAGTCCATCTCAAATGCTACCTCCCCAACAAAATCTTCCCTCACACCATAGCTAGAAATAATCCTTCTCTCCTCTCATCTTACTCAGGCATTCATCATGGTCAATTTTAAATTGTTTTTGGGCTTATCTTATCTTGTCAATAGATTTTTAAGTTCCATGAAGAAGAGAACCATATCTTTATCTTCATCTCTTTTTAAGCTCCTAGCAGAGTACCTTAAATAGAGAAGATGCTCAATAAATGTTTGTTGACTGAATTAATTGTGGAAGTATAGGTCTTTAAACTTTAATTTCTCTAGATATACTAAGAAATACTGTTTCTCTAATCTAAAACTCTTTCTAGGGCTTTCCCTTTAGAAAGGTGAGAAGAACAAAGGCTAGAACCTTCCTTTGAAAGGGAGTAAGAGTGTTAACAAAATTTAACTCTTGTGTAGATAAGATTATTGCTTCTCAATCCTCTGAAGTTATTGGTGCCATGACCTACCCAGTAACATGGTCTCCTTTTTTAAAATTGAAGGTTAAGATATTGATCAGAGAATGCACCACTTAAGGAGATAAGGTCTAGGAAAGAACTGAATAGTAACTATTCACCAACCTCAGAATTGTATTTTAGCATATTATAATCTGGCCTATTCAGGATTCCCCATAAATGTTACCTTGAATTATCTTGAGGCAGATTTATGTAGGGAAAGGGAATGAAGAAAAAGACTACATCAATTTGGACATCTCTTTCTCTAAGCTAAAAAAGGCTTGCATATAGATAAATATTAAATTCAATAAAATTGTTTCTGGCAGACTTGAGCCTAAATAGCAGAGTTAAGTATTGGCAGTATTTTTCTTCTCTAAAGAATGAACCTACAACAAAGTATGCTTAAAAGCAGATTGACAGTAGCCAAGTAAAATTTGTCAAAAAAAAAAAAAAAGCAAATGTTGCCTATTTCCTCTAAGAAAAAAAATTAACCCAAAGACAGATTTTTTGGACTCAGATAAACAAAAGGCCAAAAGATCTGTGCATGCTGAATGTTGATCTTTCATCACATGGTACATATATGAGCATCATTCCTCCAACAAACTTCAGTAAGGACTGATCTACACTACCTTATATAATGGGGAAAAAAATATTGGATTTTGAGTCAGAGAATCACAAAATTTTGGAACTGGAGGGGATAACAGCAGCCAGCTAGTCCAACACAAGACTCTGATTTCTTTATTCTAAATGTTTGTTTTCTTTGTTTTTTTTCTGTACACCCTTAACAAAAACCAGTTATCTTAGCCTAGGTCAGAAGTAGGGAACTTAAGGCCTCAAGGTCACATGTGGTCCTCTAGGTCCTTGGGTATAGCCTTTAGAATGAGTTTAAGTTTTACAAAACAAATCCTTTTACTAAGAGGATTTGTTGTATGAAGTTTGAATTCAGCTAAGGCCACATGTGGCCCTGAGGTTCTCCACCCCAGCCCTAGGTGCATTTGGCAATAAATTCAAATTCAAGATCTGAAGAGTTTAAAATAATGAGGCTAGTGATAATAAGTTTAAAAAAAACACACATTTACTAAATGCAAATGAAGCTAGGACACAAAAGACACAAAGGCAAATACATAGCAATGGTATATGTCGACAGGTAAAATCATACCTAGAGGGTTATTGGCCCAGACCAATAACAACAGCACTGGTGTAAACAGGCAGTTAGGCCCAAAGAGATAAACCTCCCATCAATATTGGCTGATAGAGGATTCACCAAAAAGCAGGCCTATGCCATTCCAGGGCTTTGTGACAAAAGACATTGCATGGGCTTTAAATCGGAATGCCATCTGGCTTAGTCACCCCCTTAGGGCACAAGGAGTATGCAGAACAAATAATTCCTAAGATATCAATAAACATGAATATTTACATATTCAAAGAACAACAGGAAAAAAAAGAGGACTGTATGCTGAGCTACGAATTTCTATTATGCACAGCTTTTTAAAATCATGAGTAGGAGATGTAGCTGCCCTCTGGAAACCTGTCTGAGCTGTGTGAGTAGAAATTGGATCAAGGGCACCAGAGTTTATATGGACTATGTGTCAGATTTAACACGATAATACAACAAAGCGCTATAGAGCATGTCTCCTTTCTGAACTTCCTTCTGCTCCCTTCTGTTGTTTTGTTTTTAATTGTCGTTCTTTTTCATTTTAAGATTCTTTTCATATTGCCATAGCTATCCTTTCTAATCCTCCCTTCCTCCAAAATAACACACACACACACGCACGCACGCACACACACGCACACACATGCACGTACTCACCATGCGCACAGCAAACAAGGTAAGCAAAACAAATTTGTATGTTGACCTTATCTTATGTTGTATCTCTACTCCATTCACTCTCTACCAAGAGGTGGGCAGCCTAATTTATCTTCAGTCTTCTGTAGTAAGACCTGGTGGAGGTCATCTCTAGTTATCTTGATCTGTATCTTGACCCTGGCCCCACACCTCCCACCCCTCACTTAAATCAAATTCACTTGCAAGTCATGGCATCACCTTCCTGATATCTTTGGTCCTCTTTGAGAACGAAGGACAGACAACTGTGAGTAGTCTGAGTTGTCCCACTGGGGACACAGCTGGCCAGTTCCATTTATACAATGCAGCTCCCTGGTTCCTTCCTTCCTTCTTTCCTTCCTTCCTTCCTTCCTTCCTTCCTTCCTTCCTTCCTTCCTTCCTTCCTTCCT
>CM053593.1:331126986-331144899 GCA_028646575.1 Pseudocheirus occidentalis | reverse complement strand
CCTTTCTTCCTTCCTTCCTCTTCTGTTCTCTTCTTTTCCTTTTCCCAGTCCCCCTTACCCCTTCACTTCCCCTCCCTCTGTCCACATAGGGCAGGCCTGCGAAGCTCATGGCCCACAGGCCCCTTACAGCCCTAAGACTATTTGTGGCATGCTGAAGGATTTTGGGTGGTCCATGAAAAATGTAGAGGAAAACATCCTTTGTATGTAAAGGAAATCATTTGGCACGCCATAAGTCGTCCAAAGTCCATAGGTTGTGCAGGCCTGACATAGGGTATCACAACCTTACTTGGGGTGCTCTGCCCAAAGGAATATAAATTTTGATGGCTGAAATCTAGCAAGACATCTTAGGGCTTGTGGACCTTAAACTCAATTCAATATGGCTCTCATTGATTGACCAAAAATAGGTCCCAGCCTAAGCCTTACTTTGTGGTCATTGTTTAGGCCCTGGTGACTCAGAGTGAATGTAAACAGTAATTGTCTCTGTTTTGGCCAGAAATCCTGAGGGTCTTCCCCTCCCAGATAGACTTTTTTTTTGATTAGATAAAAAGGGGCCATTCCTTGGCTCATTTCTTACCTCACCTTAATCACTGAATAGACCTTGAGTTCAAGGTAACTTAGACTACTGGGCAGGTGAGCTACATCATCCCCCCTATAATCCTGGCCACAAGGTCACCATGGCTCAAACTCCCAGGTCCAATGAGCTACACTACCAGCACCTGAAATTGAGGGCAAACGAACCAGAATAGAAACATTCCCAAGCCTATTTCTCTGAATCAAGATAAAAAAGAAATGTTAGAAGGCTTTCCCCATTCCCAGTTCAATTCATGGTACCCATATCATGGGTGAATTGTAATCTTCACCTTCTGAATGAAGTAGGAAAGAATAAAGAGTACAGAGACTGTCCTACTCTGATCACTTTTAAAGACACAGCCTACTCTACACAGCCATCCACATGGAAGAAGAATTCAAGGAAGCAGGGTACTTCCATGTTAGGTAATCCGGGCATGCAAACAAGCACACACTTCTTGCAGTGAGTGCTTGTTTATAACAAAGAGAGAGTTAAAAACAAACATCAGACAAAACTAACACATTTGATGTTGCGTGCATCATGTTCCAGTTATTGTACTCATTTCTCCAAGGAAAGGATGGAATAATTTAATTCAATTCACCAAGCTTCTATTAAGTACCTAATATACCAGTATATATCAATAACTAAACTGAACACCAGAGGGTTATAAAGAAAAAAATTTAAATCTCTACCCTCAAGTGGGTCATATTCATGGGGTGGGGTGGGGAAGATGAAGGGGCTCACTTCAAGTACACAAATTAGTAAATATCAAACATATGCAAAGGAAACACAAAGTGATTTTAGTAGGGGGAACACTGAGGAAATCAGTAAAAGATTAAAAATATAGAGCATGAAGGGAACTAGTAATTTCTGAAAGGCAAAGATGATGAGGGAGTACATTGTAGGCAATGAAAGACAGTACTGTGTGAAGGAAGGAGAGAGGAGGTGGAATGTCCTTTATAGGGAACAAGTAAGCCAGTTTGGCTGGAACATGGAATACAAGACAGGGAAATAATGAGAAATGACTTTGGAAAGATTCATTTGAACCAGACTGTGAAATGTTTTAAATGACAAAAGTTTGCATTATATCTTGGAAACAATAGGGAGCCACTGAAGATTCTTGAACAAAGGTGAGACCTCTGCTTAGGAACATCAGGTTGGCAGCTTTGTGGAGAATGGGTCAGAGAGAGAAGAGACTGGATCCAAGGAGATGAATCAGGAAACAATTACAATTCAAGAAGGAGAGGGGGGTTCAATGAATGTCAGGCTAGTTGTATGAGTGGAGACAAGGGGATTTATTGTGAAATATGTTGCAAAGGCAAAATCGAAAAGGCTACATGACCTCTTAGCTCCCTTCCAGTTCAAGGTCCCAGAAATAGAATTTCCAAAACATGCTCCTGGGCTGACTATCACATAAGCCAACTTTTGCCTCTGAGATTCTATCCAGTTTATGAACAGTACCCACACATCTCTGAGGACTGAGAGAGCCTTTGTTGCTTATCTTCAAGCAGTAAAGTCAGTAATTACTCATCTAGTCACATGGATGGGGTGTAGGGGGGAAGGGATTCTTTTTTTTTTAATTTTGCTTATTACATTTACTAAATGTTCCCTTCTGCATATTGTAAAATGTTCCTGTGTTTCATGAGTCATAAGATGATTTCATGTGTGTGAGTTGTGTGTGTGTGTGTGTGTGTGTGTGTGTGCAAGTGAGCTTGTGGGTGGGTTAGTGTCTTAATAACACTCCTCAGTAGCTCTGAAGAAGCATACAATATGTACCATGGTAACAGTTGTTGCCATGGAAAGAATGCCCTATTGTGAATAACTGAAGAAAAACCTATGGAAACCATCTTAGCATGGGACCTTATCCTTCCCAGTGTTTAAAAAAAAATTAATAGACTAGAATTCAAACAGACTCTATTCGTGAGAGCTGTTTCCTTTGATGAGGAGTGAGATGCTCTAATATAATGTCCAAAAAATCACAACAATAAAATTAAACAAAACTACAGGGCAGCCTTTCCTATTTCAAAGGGCTTGATAAAAAGGGAGGTGGAGGAGCCGCCAACATTGTTAATCTAGAAACTCACGTTCCACCCTATTAAGTATTTTTTTCTGTTAAAACCCACAAAGTATTACAAATGAAGAGAAAACATGGATGAAATTAACTTAAAGAAAATGGTTTCCCCAACTTACTGGAATGAAATCTGAATTGATGGGTTTCATCTAACTTATCTGTTAATGGGCTCTCTCGATGCCCTTGTGTTACCCTAATCTCCCAAGTACTGGACAAACAGGTACACTGGTTTATCTTTATCACTCTTTGCTTACTAAAGAACTCTGTTTTATTAAAGAGATCAATCACGTACATACAGCTTAATAGTCTGTGCAGCACATGCAAGGTAAAAAATAAATAAATAAGGATCAAGAGAGACCTGTTTCCACATTTCCACAGACTGGAGCCCCAAAGCATTAAAGAGACAGTTAAAAAAAAAAAAGCTTTTTGCAATAATAATAAAAAAAATCTGTGAGCTAGAAAATGTGTTATTAAAATTAGTCATCTAACACATCTTGAAATGTTCAAGTGGAGGCTTAAAAGGCACAAATCCCTCTGTTCTCTCTGCTAGTCAGTTTTATCTAGTTACTTTCCTAAACAGCCCTATGATTCTAGCTGAAAAGACAATAAGTGCTTTACATGTCTAATGCACTGCTCCCATTACTGACATGTACCCAGGAAGCAGCCATCCATCCATCGAGGGCCTACCACCCAGTGGTATTTACAGAGAATTGCTCTTCCTTAACAAGGAGGTGGTTGACTGAAGGCCAACATTTTAGAACCTTTATGTCAGAGGAGAAACTTGGACGTAAGACAGCTTAGAAATTTTAGTCTATCCTTATGCTTCTTTCTCTGCTCACGGATATAAGAGATGTCAGCAACTCTGGTTCTGGAAATAGGGTTCCTATCTGAGTTTAAAAAGCTAGTTCAGCACGGATACATCTGAAAGGTAAACATACTGTAATATTTTTATATTGCCTTCTAGGATAGGAATATTGATTGAATTTGGATTTCACTGGTAGCTTTTTTTCAAAAAGACACTTTGGGAACTCCTCTCTCCATTCACTCCCAGGCAATCCTTTTCATAGCTGAGACCTATGAAGGCAATTAAGTTTTTTTATAGCTTAGGTAGCTGGTTTTTTTCTATTCTATTCAATCCAATGAGCATCGGTTAAGCACCTACTATGTGCCAGGAACTATTTGGTTTGGAGCAGGTATGCTGAACTTCCAGCTTAAGTGAGAATTTGTGTTCATATACTAAAATTTGTGATGATTCCATCCTCTGGCTGTTGGTTGTTTTTGTTTTTGTCTTTTAAACTTAATTTTTGATATCTCAGTAATTTATTTGTTCCAGGATAAGCTGAGACATTGCTTCTCCCTCCCCAGCCACATTAAAGTGTTTCTGGGCTAACAGAGGAGGCATTGAACATCAGTCGCAACTATCATTTCAACTCAAACATATAACATTTGAACAAGCAATGGCTAAAATGCAAAAGATGTCAGGCACAGTGGCTGAAAGCAAATATTAAACTGATGAGCAAAGTACAGCCCAGCTTTGGAGAAAAAAGCAGGAAGAAGAGGGAGCTGGTCCTTCATCTCCTATCAGCTGCTCCTGCTGCCAGTGATTATAGCAATATTTCACAAAGAACATATGGCACTGTTTATAGCCATCAGGAAGCATTTCACAGAGCACCGACACCATGTGTCCACCAACTAGCCTTCCTGATTGCAGTTAATTAGAGAAGAGACAGGAGGCACTTTCTAAGTAGCATTAAGTCACAAATAGGCCTCAAGTTCTGGGCCCATTTGCAAGACTAGGGAGGTGACAGGACAGACTTCTCTGAAGATTCTAACAAGCCCAGCAGAGTGTATTCTCTAAAGAAGCCTGTCCCTGAGGAATGAGACTCAGTAATTAAAGGAAGACAAAAAAAACATACACCTTTAAGGAGACCAAGAGAGCATGGCAGTACAATAAATCATGCAGTTGATGCCTGGGAAACCTATTAAAAATAAGGTAATACTTGAAAATCCCAAAGTGCCATTACCAGAAGCAGATTTTGAATGAACACAAAGATTCTAAGTCACTTTACAGTTGGCACGTTCCAGATGGAGTAAGTCAAATGGAAAATAACATGAGAACCCACCAATTGCCATTCATCCTATGCTGTGGTCCAAGTCTACGTTTGAGCATTTTTTATGTTCAGCGTCCCCAGAGTACACAAAGGCAATGTTATATCATCAGGTAAGTATGAACTGCCCGTTTCAACTGTGCCCTTACATTTTCCACATCCTCTCCTAACAAAGACATCTTCGAGAGTATTCTAGAGAGCTGACCAGGCCCAAATCTAAACCCAGCTTTGGTCTAACAATTCTTTTCGTGCCAATTTTTAAACTGTCTCTGAGAAGAGGTAGTTATTTTAATGATGCATATGTGTTTGTGTGCAATCTGGATAGATAGATGTAGACAGATAAAAATAAATATATAGCTGGTACATATCTGGCCTTAAAGAAGCAGGCAGACGAGCCACAGGCACTGCACACTGGGGCAGTTGTCTTCTCCTGTCCCAAACCTAACCGCGAAGTCTGGACCAGGGTCAGCCCAAGGGAGGCTGCCTCTAATGAGAGGGGCATTGATGCTAGTAATCTCTTACTCTATGGGGGAGGGGGGGTTGGATTTTAATAATGGTAAATGATATTGCAGCTCATAAAGCAAAGGATTCCCCAAAGGGGGGAGGGTACAGATTTTTTAAATAAACAGGTATTGAATATACAATATGAATTGGCTATGGAGGAGGTAATTTATTCCAACACAAAAGAAAGATGAAACATAAAAAAGAAACCCATAAGCTTTCATTAACAGAGCAGTCATTTAACAGGATTCTGTAACCTAACATGTAACTACTATTACTAACTATGGGGAAGACTGTGAATCAGGCATTTTACCTTTCTGTTTATTCTACACTAACAAATCAGTCTAAATCAGTGGTTCTCAACCTTCCTAATGCAACGACCCTTTAATACTTGAATGTGGGTGTATCTGCATGTGGGCGGACCCACCTGGAGACAAATAGAGGAGCCGTATCTCAGTTCCTAAGGCCATTAAAAAAATATGTTTTCTGATGGTCTTAGGTGACCCCTGTGAAAGGGTGGTTTCACTCCCAAAGGAGTAGTGGCCCACAGGTTGAGAACTGCTCTTCCAAATCTAAACCTTTACTGAAATGTTATGTTCAGTGGCTTGTTGTTGCTCTAATGTTGGCTCCAGGGGGCACCGCTGGTGTCATTCCTGTGGACCCTCCCCACTACCATTCTCACCAGCCACAAGAGTTGTAAACTTACAAAGTTGCTTCTAAGAAGGGGCACATCTGTTGGAAGGCTGCTGATCAGTCAACTCTTTAGAAAAATAAACAGAGGAGACAGAGGCTGCCAGGGGCCCAGGTGTAAGCTACCCTCAATGAGTCCACACTTCACATGGGGGATCTCCATGATACCAGGGTCAAGAAAGACACATCCTTTCTATCCTTCAGTGGAATTACAGCATGACACCTTAACCTGAGGGTCTTAATTGGGAAGGCACTGACCAGAAAAGGAAAGGTGGAAGGGTAGATCAATGTCTTTTCTATATCTACTGAGTCATCAGCACATTCTACAGAGTATTATGGGACCCTTACTCATCTCACAGTGAAAATCCTTTAACCCTGATTCATAAATAGCAGGAAGCTGCTCCATAACCCTTTGAAGGAAGACGTTGTTTCACTTTTGTCCATGTAGTATCCCAACTCTTAGCACAATGCCTGGCCTATAGTAAATACTTAATAAATATGTGTATAAATATGTGCTTGTAAATAGACATCTGTGTGTTCAAGTCTATTTTTTTTAATCTTGGATCAGACATTTTCCAGCTTGTGGCCCTGAGCAAATCATTGAGCAGCCTCAGTTTCCACATCTGTAAAATAGAGATAATAGCATATACTTCACATTATTGTGAATATCAAAAGAGATATGACGTGTAAAGAGCTTTGCAAAGCTTAACGCATCATGTAAGCGCTACCCAGTGTTACTGTTACTCTTGTTGTCTTTGTTATATAGAATCTTTTACTGATAGAACTTTGATGATTTTTTGAAAACCCAAAAGAACACGTGTTAATCACGGCCACAACTCGACAAAATGAAACCAGCATGCACAGAACAACTTGTGCTCTATCCACAGGTCCATCATTGTGTTCACCTTGGGATTTATTCTCATCACCTGGCAAAAAGAGCACTAAAACATGAACAGGCGACCCATTACTGGAGTAGGCCTCATAAATCTTGGAGAGCTAGAGAGTCTGAGTAAATAATCTCATTCATTCATTCATTCATTCATTTATAGAGGGCAATTGGGGTTGTGACTTGCCCAAGGTCACACGGTTGGTGTGGGGGGGGCGTGTTGTGTCTGAGGCCGGATTTGAACTCAGATCCTCCTGACTCCAGGGCTGGTGCTCTATTCATTGCACCACCTAGCCACCCCAAAATAACTTTAGATACAATTGAAATATAGGTCAGGAGGAATAAGTCAGTTATGCAGCACCCCTAACAGTGTTGTTGTTTTTTAAATTGGTCCCACAATGGGGGATTTGGTTGGCAGTTGCAACATAAAATTGAGATGAAATGAGAGGTGAACAATCCAATTTGATTCAAGAAGCATTTATTAGACACTTACTGTATCCAAGACACTGTCTTAAGTTCTGGAGATACAGCAACAAAATGAAAAATGTCTCCTAACCTCAAGGAGGTTTCATCCTAGTGGAAATAGGGAGAGGTAATATGTATGCAGAGAAATGAATTCATTGGCTGCTTCATTATCTAAAGGTAAACTCAAAAGAGGTCTGACATGTGGAATAGGGCTTGTATATGAAAGCCTGTGGGTCACAGGTTGTGTAAGTCTGATCTCTATGGAGAAAATGTTTTGAGTGTGTTGGAAGAGGAGGATAATAGAAATTCAAAAGTTTATAGTCTTCATATAAGTGGTCAAGTTTAGTAGAGCACTATTATGACATGACATAAGACATACATGGAAATTAACTTAGGTTTATTATATTCAGACTTTTCCCCTTCAAAACTTCAGTTCTCAAATGGTTCTGTGATGTCATGCTTTGAGTATTCCTTCTAATGATGAAGATTGTACAATCCAGCCATGTTTTCCCTTCCTCTATGGGACTCTCATCCATATTGTCTCATAATTTAACAAGCTGGAGACCACCGAATAATCAGGGAGCCATCCTTGATTTCTTCTGACATTCTAAGGTTACTGTTGGAGTATATAGAGGCTGTTCATAGGTTACACCTTGCAATCACCATCTGACTAATCCTTCTTATCTTTGGATAATGCATTTCTTGGAAAAACTTTACATAACTGCTACCTCCTTAATTTTAAGAAAATGTTAAGTCATTCTTTCTCAGGTAACTCTAATGCTTTCCAGTTGTGTGACTTTAAGTAAATCATGCAGCATTTTTTTATTATCAGTTTTCTCATCTACAAAATGGGAAGATATTCACACTACCTCTCTTACTGAACTGTAATAAGGTCCTTTAATCTGCCTTAAAACTGCCTTTAAGATCAAGTCACTAGGCAGGTCAAATCCTCAGGTATCAATCAATCAAAAAACCAAGAAGCACTTATTAATGATTTATTTATTATATGCCAGGCTTGTCACTAAGCATTAGGGTTACAAAGAAAAACAAAGCATTCCCTGACCTGATGGAACTCACATTCTAGGCAGGAACATAATGCACGTGATGCAAAATACATATAAAACAGATGTAAAGTAGCTTTTGTAGGGGAGATGGGAGATACGGGGAAAAGAAAGGTCTCATGCATGTAAAACTATAGTACTAGTCATTATTTATACTTTTTTGGTGAAAAATAAGTGTTTTCATAAACAATATGCCCAAGCCAGTGTGGTGGCTCTTAAGAGAAGTATTCACCCAATATAAACTTAGTATCAATACATGAAGCAAACTAGGAAGTAGTGAGCATCACCTTGACAATGGAAAGCTTGTTGAAAAAGAAAATCATTCAAGGTTAAGTGCTGGGTGAGAACTCTCTGTGATGAAACAGCAGGACTTCCAGAAGGGCAAATTGTATTCTCTAATCCATTAGTATAACTCCTGTCCTTCTCTGACACTGCTAAAAAATGATGGTGGGATAATTGATTTTGCGTTAACAAAATCCAACGCGGACATAAGAAATATTGCAGGCCAACTCCCTTGCTGTTTGCCAGGTAATGAAATGGCATCTTTCAGAGTCCATTGGAAACTCTTCATAAAACTGCTGTTAGAGGGCAGACTTTACTTATTAACAGTAGAGCACTAATAATAGTAGCAGACGGACATTTAAAGAATAATTGAAGGTTTACAAATAATTTTGCATACGTATTGTCATCTCCTTTGAGTCTCAAAACAGCCATGTGAGGTAAGCCCAAGAGAGATTGTTATCCCTTTTACTCTAAGTGAGGGAACTGACTTGCCCATGGTCCTGAAGTGATTAATTGTTGGAGCCAGGATCTGAATTGCTATCAGTTTGACTCTGATCCAAGCAATTCAATACACTTTCCCACCCTGTCTTATCCAATGTATCCTGTGTTTATTGAATTGATTGGGTTTGGGAGAATCATGATTGGTTCTTTATGGAACATCTCAGTTTCAAAATTAGAAGGGACTTCAAAGTCATCTAATCTGACCCATACAAGAGGAATCCTTTCTGAATCACTAACAAACACCCATAGAGACTGCTTGAAAATCTTCAGGGAAAGAGAACCCATGGTGCCTGAGGCAGTCTATTCAGTTCTCTTTTGCTCAACTCTATTATTAATCTGAGTAATACTGAGTTGTTGTTGTACAATCATTTTTTCAGCCATATCTGATTCTTGTCCATTTGGGGTTTTCTTGGCAGAAATACTGGAGTGGTTTGCCATATCCTTTTCCATCTCATTTTACAGATGAGGAAACTGAGGCAGACAGAGTGAAGTGACTTGTGCAGGGTCACACAACTACAAAGTGTCTGAAGCCAAATTTGAACTCAGGTCTTTCTGGTTCCAGGGCCAGTGCTCTATCCACTGAACCACCTACTCAGCTGTTCCACAATAAGGCCTAGAAGCAGCATACAACAAAAGCCTCAGTCATTCATTTCCCTCCTGTCTCACACTCAGTGCTAACTGCTTTGTCTTTGGCCCCCACCCACCTCCAGAGCACTTCCTTTCCTTTCCCTTCCCCACTTCCCACTTTTCTTTGATGTTTTCTCTTCCCTCAATGGAATGGAAATCCTTGAGAATTGAAGCCACCTTGTTTCCTTGTTTTTGAATCTCCAACATTTGGCACAGTACCTGCATATAATAAGCACTTAATAAGTGTTTTATTTATGTCATATTTTAAAGGATTTCCCAATAATTCTAGATTAATGGAAGGGAGATAAATAAACATTTAAGACTCTTCATTATGTAGATTCTGTCAGCTTACTGATGTGAGAAAAACAGCAAGGGGAGAAGAACAAGAAAAGGTCAGGAAAGAAGATTTCAGCTGTTCTGACTAAGATGTACCTAGTACTGATAGAGTTTCAACAGGAGAATGGTTAAATAGGTTAGTACAGAAGAGGAAAATCCAATGATCAAAGTACATCACAAGCTGAATACAAGTCAGTCATGTAGCTATCATGTCCTCCTAAATTTGTTGAATTCTAAGGTACTTCTTCTGTAACCTCCCCTGACCCTGAAATTTGCCCCTTCCATAGGCTGCTGGCCTCTTGGCCCTACCTTGCAAACTCTCAGTTACTCAGAATACAACCTAGTCAATCTGTTGACATCTTCCTCCAACTGCCACTAATGGTATAAATGTATTGGATTCTGGGCTCTATTCCTTTACAAGAGTTTTAGAATTTGGACTCAGGAGACATGGCTTCAAATCCCCAGTCTTACAAGGAATACCCCTTTCACAATAGGAAACTTACGGTTCCCCTGTGGGTCTCAGTTTCTTCCTCTGTACAAGAAGGTGTCAGATAAAATGGTCTCTTAAGTCCCTTCCAGCTACCTCTAAATTCTGTGCTTTCCATATTCCTTTACATCTTTGATTCCATGGACTTTTAATCCTTGGCCCAGCAGAATACTTTTCTTTACTGGATATATTCCCTACATAGCATCTGGGAATATCAATTACAATATTAAATGTGACAGATTCACCAACTATAGTAATGGACCTGATGAGAAGAAAATATTTGTGTGGTTTTTTTTTTTAATTTTTGTTGTTATTTTCTTAGTTTTGTTTGAACTTTCTGGAAAGTAGTTTCATGTTATACTCATAGCTATTTATGAGATCAAAGAATCATTGACCTATAGCTAGATGGAACCTCAGGGGCTACCTAACTCAATCCCCTCGAGTAACAGGTAAAGCAACTGAGACCTAAACAGGTTAAGTGACTTGGCCAAGGTCACACAAGGAAATTAGCATGAGAGATAGAATTTGAATCTACATACAGAGAGTCAGCATTCTCTGCTCTATTTCACATCTGCATATGAAACATATCAATATTCAGTTTAACAAGTATTTATTAAGCACCTACTCTTTGCAGGGCATTGTGTCAGGATTTGAAAGAGAGAAACAAAAACTGGCCCTGCCCTCAAGGGGAATATATTTTACTGAACATGCCCACAAATAAGCAAATAAAAAATACCTGCAAAGTTATCCTTGGAAGATGTCTAGCAATTAGTAAGAGTCAGGAAATGCCTCATATAAAAAGTAGTTGTACTTGGCCTTTATCTCAAAAGGAATTAGGGACTCTGCATTGCAATAGTGAGAAGGGAGACATTTCCAGACACAGGGATCAACCAATGCAAAAGTGCTTAGGTAAGAGACAGAATGCCATGTGTGGAAACTTCAAATAAGCCAGCTTGGTTGAAACATGGATGGTGTAAGGGAGGATAATGAAAAATGAATATGGAAAGATAAGTTGGAACTTATGCTAAATGAAGGATTTTGTCATTTATCCTAGGTAATAGGGAGCCCCTGGAATTTTCTGAGCAGGAGAGTAAGATGATCAGACTTGAGTTTTGGTGATTTCAGTTTGACAACTATGTAAATACTGGATTGGAGACAGAAGAAACTGGTTGTAAAGAGGCCAATTAGGAGGCCCTTACAGTAGTCTAGGTAAGAGGGTTTGAGCACATTATCTTGCCATTGATTCCAAAGTAATGAGATATTTCTCACCAACCACACATAAAAATAAGTCTAGAGTCAGAGACCTTAAATTTAACCATTCATCTGTCCAAAGGCAGTCTTAACCAGATAGTTACAAAGGCTTTATGACACCAAGGAAGATCAAATGGCACAGGAGAAAGAGTATGGGATTTGGAGTCTTATGACCCAGAACAACTGAATCCTGGCTTTGCCACATTACCCATGTGATCTTTGACAAGTCACACAACTTCTTCAGGAATCAGTTTCCTCATTTATAAGACAATGGGGGGTAGGAGGAAAGGATGTGTTAAATGACTTCTAAGGTCCTTTATGGCTATATATTTATGATCCCATGAGCCTCTGGTGGTCAAATTTGGGGGGAAGGTGCTAGAATCAGTTCATACTTGTTCCTGAAAGTCAATTTTAAATTTTCATTGGTGAGCATTGAAACCTTAGCTAACACTACAAATCAGGGCTTGATTTGTTTTGTTGGTTGTCTAAATTTAAGAAAGTGATAGACAAAATGTTAGTAATGCAGATTACACTTAAAGCGTGTCATGTGTACATTTTTCCAGAGAAACTGTTGTTATACAATTACCAGTTCACCCCTGCCTACTATTTTGGGGTTGGTTTTTTTTTTCAAATGGAACCTAATGTGAACAGAAACCAGAGAAGAGGGCTTCAATTTCAAGTTAAATCCCAGAGGCAGGTGGAGGGTTAGGAAGATGATTTTAGTTTGTTAATTTCATTTCATTTTTTAATATAGAATGTCCCTGGTCCACAGGGACAAAGATGAAAATATGAGATATAGAGTACTTTTGACCTTCCTCCTGTCCAGTAGTTCCCTCCTTATTGGTGAAGATTGTTGTTGTTAATCCTTCATTCTCAAAGAGAACCAGTGGCATAACAAGGGTAATGTCTTGACTTGAATATGGATACACAGACTCCAAGAGCAGAAGTCATTGATGGGAAGGTACAAAATCCCCACAGCAGTCTTCAAGAAAAAGATGGTAATGAAGGAAAAACAGCAGCTAATGCACAAGTATAAATTAGACCACACACAAACGAGGTAGTAACAGCTATGGATGGAGGACCCAAGCTCAAATCCTTTCTCTGCCATCACCTGAGAGACTTTGGGCAAGCCGATTAACCTCTCTGGGTCTCAGTTTCCTTCTCTGGAATGAGTTAGCAACAGGACATATTGGATAATGAGTTAACCCCTGAATCTGAAAGACCTTTAAACAATATCTTTAGAGGTTGACTTGACTATGTGACCCTTCGCAAATCACTTAAACTGTCCTTGTCTTAGACTACTCTCTAAGGCAGGAAAGCTTAACCTGGTATCCATGGATGGATTTCAGGCCGTCTGGGAAATAGGACAAGACAAAATCGGGTCTTTATTTTCACTAACCTCTAATTGAAATCTAATATTTTCTTTGATCACGATTTAAAAAAAAACAACTTTAAATATTATTCTAGGAAGGGGTTCTTAGGCTTTACCAGATTGATGAAAGGATTTATGCCACTCAAAAAGGTTAAGAAACCCTCCTCCAATACTATAAATTGCAGATTGTCACTGATGTGTATTGGTAAAGGAAATTACCTCAAAATTTCCTTTATGAATATAAGGAAATTGAAGGACTTGGCCTCTAAAATCCTACTCAACTCTAAATTTGTGATATGACACCATAAAGAAACATGTCCACCCATCTGCCTTTAATCTTGGTTTTCAATAAGGATTCTGCTAACATTGTTTCCGAGTAGGACAAGGCCAGCTTCCATACTGGAGTCCTCTAAGAGATCTGAGTTCCTGATAGAGCCCATAGGGTACAATTCAGGTAGGATTTAACCAAGGTAGTAGATTTGTCTATGCCCCATGCCCATCCAAATAAAACAAATGAAACACATACACACACACACACACACACACACACACACACACGCACTACTGGCTCTCCTAGGGGAAAAGGGGACAGATAGAAGACACTGAAAAATTATGATGAAAATTTTGTCTCAGATTAAACCAAGAGATGAAACATCTTCACCTTGAATTTCCCTCAACCTTTTCTTTTACAAGTAAACTGACCCTGTCTAGGTAGGCCCTATGCTGCTATAAACCTGTTCTTTGGGGTGTGGGTAGTTCTTAGCTGTTATTGAAAAGTCAAACCTCAATAAAGGGGCCTGAGGTGGACTGTCATTTACCCCTGTGTTTTTATAAACAGAAGCAGCCAGGCAAGGCACACAGCTGTCACCATTTCGCAAACAAGTATCAGGAGTGCTCGTCACTGAGCTGGGGCCAATGTGACAGGCAGGTTGTCTCACACAACACAGCTAAAATTTTACCAGTGACGATTAAAATTCTTTAGCCCTGCTAAGTGCCTTGCATCTCTGTGTGTATAAAAATAGACCTGTCTGCACATCCCCTATTGGCCCCAGCAGTTTCTCAGTCATATAAATTAATTGGTAACAACTCTGCTGCTTCCTAACATTGGAAATTGTCCCTGATCATAAGAAGGATGGGACCAGCCAGAGAAAATGAAGAATTGGTCTGAGGCTGAAAGCTGAAAAGGCTTGTTTGATCTTTTCCCCTGTGCAGCTCAGTGAGGCCAATTCCAATTGGAATGGAAAAGCTAGAATGCTTGGAGAGAGAGAGAGAGTAAGAGAGAGAGAGAGAGAGAGAGAGAGAGAGAGAGAGAGAGAGAGAGAGAGAGAGAGAGAGAGAGAGAGAGAGAGAGAGAGAGAAAGAGAGAGAGAGAAGCCTGTCCTTGTAATGTGTCTTGGCCAATTGAAAGTTGGCAGCATTCACTCACTCTCTTGAGAATCTCTTCTTGCCAAGCTTCCAGGACATTTCCCAGGACCAAATGGATTGGCCAATTGGCTGCCTTTTGCTTCTATACACAAACTTTTGTAGTGGGATCCAGACTCATTAGCACACTTAGATATTAGCAAGCCTGAAAAACCACATTCTACCTCTTTCCTGTTCCTATTTCCTTCCAAATGTCATGAACTGCACTCACCCTAAAAGTGTAAGCAAAGGAAAGGGAGGCTCAGCTTCCTTCCAAGGCTAATTAGGAATCTGCTCCTAAGTTTGGACGAGAAATAGATGAGGCAGTTTCATACAGATTAAAAAAAAGCTCATCGGTGGACATTGTAATAGCTTAACCTTTTGTTCTGGATCACTCATAATGTCATTATCTGTAACCAAAGATAATATATTTATGCTGGGCCCAGAAATGAAAAGGTCAGTAACTGGAATCCAAAACTTTAGACCAAAGAAAAAGATTTATCTCTAAATTACAAGGAGAATTCAACCTTTTCCCCAAAACGTTTTGTATTCATTATGAACCTTTCTACTGAAGGGGGAAAAAAGAGAGACAGAAAAGATTGCTGAAATGTTGGCTCGAGACCAAGGAGTAGAATTATGGTGAATACCCACTTCACTCGAACCCTTCTGAAATTATGGTGTTTATTTGTATGCAATTAAAAACACCCTCTAAAAAAGACTCGGCAGCCTGTGATGGGGGTCATTAAATAAATTAGGCTAATTGTGATTTTACAAATGCAATTGTAAATTATATAAAGTATCAAAAACAAATCAAATCACAGCTGTTTGGAAGAGTTTGTAGTTTTAAAAGTTGTCACCACTAAATAATGGAATTAAGCAATAACCAAGCCACTACTGAGAAAGCATGGAAAGAACACTGAATGAATCAGACTTAGAGGACATGGGTTCAGATCTCCACTGTTCTCCTTACTACCTGTGTGACTTCATATAAATGACCTCACCTCTCTAGGCCATAGCTTCCCCATCCATAAAATGAAGAGGTGGGGCAAGATGACATCCAAAGTCCCTTCCAGCTCTAAATCTAAAACCCTACCTAAAAGCCAATGCTTAAATATCTGGAAGAGTAATACAACAGACTTACCATTGTGAATATTGTACACTAAAAATCCAAAGGGAGAAGGGAGTATATGTGACTCCCTGGTCTGAGTTTCTAACTACTGTTCATATCCTTACAAGAGGCATACAGATGCAGACTCCAGAACCAAAGGTATCTATACTTTCTGACCTGGGGACCAAGGGAGGCCAAGCCAGGCAAACGTAGAAACAAAAACAAAGGTTTGAAGTGCAAAAGGAAGAAAAGGATTTCAGTGGAGTGACAGGAGAGTGACAGGACTGATGAAGAACAGGGCTAGAACCGCTGGACAGTGAGCAAAATGGATCCCTGCTACCCAATCCCTACACTGCTGCAGCAGCCATGATCTTCCTCTGAAACACCATCACCTTCTATCAACTGAAACATCTTCATGTCAGAGGTGACAACTATTCAATCTGTATCCTACAGCATCATATATTCAGAAGGACTTGAAAAATGCCTTGGGAGAAAGTTATTAAACCAACCGCCAATATTTTTAAGTCCATCATGTTTTCTGGAGACTTAAATTTCAGATCAATTGAAAGATCTCCTGGACATGAAACATGGTATATAATCAAGGACATGAATGACTACAATTGAAGTTGAACCAGTTGTATAGTAAGAGAAGAAAGAGAAATAGTACAAGTGTTACTCCACTATCCATGAAATATTAGAAGACCCAAGGGAAGGTCTCAAGTATATTGGACCTTCTAAGGATGTAAGGATGATAATAATGGTAATAGTAATCAACAACAGTAATAACTGCATTTTCATAGCACTTTTACTAGGGAAGAAAATAGCAAAATTTGCAAAGAAAACCTCATTTAAGATTACAGAAAGTTAGACACAATTAACAACTGAAAAAGAACAAAAGCAATACAAGGTTTCAAAAATGCTTTCAGAGTGGGAGAGAGGGGGGCAGAGCCAAGGTGGCAGAGTAGAAGCAGGAAATTCCATGACCTTCCCCCACAACCACCTCAAATACCAATGAAATATGACTCTAAACAAATTGCCAGCAGCAGTGGCAGTTTCCAGACTTTTCAACCCATAAATGCCAAAAAAAAAAGTAAAATGTCAGTAAGGAATTCTGTTGGAAAGGAAGGGCTTGGGGGGGGGGAGGAGCCAAGATGGCAGCGTAGAAGCATTAAGGTTCTGAACGCAGCTCCCACAACCCATAAAATATGACCCTAGACAAAGTCTAGGACTCTCAGACTCACAAAAATACAGAAAACACATCTCTCGCTGAAGGCAGCTTGACAGCAGGGGCTCATTGCGGCAGGCTGGGAGCCGAGGCCAGCCCAGCCTGAAACTGAAACCATGGCCAGGCCCAGGGGGGTAGGAAGGAGCCGAGGCAAGTCGCTCCACAATCAGTCTGCAAGAGAGAAGATCTACAGCCTCCAGCAACTCCACACATACCAAGGAGTGAAAAACAGGGATTGGAGAGAGGGGCAGCTTGGCAGGAGGGGCTCATCAGGCAGGCTGGCAGGCCCGGAGCCAAGACCAGCCCAGCCCAAAACCAAAATACAGCCAGGCTAGGCCCCAGGGTAGTCAGGAGGAGCCGAGCCTCCCAACTGGCAGCTTGAGTCTACTTCAGAGATCTATTGCAGCTGAGGGGATCTTCACACCCAGCAAACCAGGATTAGAGACAGTCAGTGAAAGTGAAATTTTGAAACTTAATTTGGGGGAGGAAAAGCATTTTGGCCAATCTGCCCCCAGGGCAAGGAAGCAGTGGGGGAAGGGCAGGAACTGCTGGAACTGGCGGCTGCCCCCACTGGGCTGATTCAAAGCCCCTGGCCTGCAGACTCCACAGGGGGGCTGAATCGATTGATCAGGCTCTTCTGTTGAGCAGCCTGAATCTGGATCGTGGTCTTGGGTTGTGGTCCTGGGGTGCACTTTCAGCAAGCTAAAGCTGGGGGAGGGGCTGCAACATCCCCCTAATAGCTCTGACAGCTGGGAAAACCCCAGCGATTTGGAACAAAGCTTTCCCCCCTGGAAGCAGAATTTCACAGAGCTAAAAAAAACCAACCAATTAATTGACTGGCCAACATGAGGAAAAGGAAGCAAAATAAGAACAGCAATAAAACTCTAGAATTCTTTCTTGTGGACAAAAAGGTGCAAAGCATGGAATTGGAGGAAGACAACACAGTCAGAACTCCCACACCAAATGCTTCCAA
>CM053593.1:331040004-331126486 GCA_028646575.1 Pseudocheirus occidentalis | reverse complement strand
TCCCCCCTGGAAGCAGAATTTCACAGAGCTAAAAAAAACCAACCAATTAATTGACTGGCCAACATGAGGAAAAGGAAGCAAAATAAGAACAGCAATAAAACTCTAGAATTCTTTCTTGTGGACAAAAAGGTGCAAAGCATGGAATTGGAGGAAGACAACACAGTCAGAACTCCCACACCAAATGCTTCCAAGACACTTGAAGAATTCCTAGCAGCTATAGATCAACTGAAAAAAGACTTTGAAAAAAAAAAAGCAACAAAATAAAAAATTAAGGGGTGGCTAGGTGGCGCAGTGAATAGAGCACCAGCCTTGAAGTCAGGAGTACCTGAGTTCAAATCTGGCCTCAGACACTTAACACACATACACACACACACACACACACACACACACACACACACACCAAAAAAACCTAGCCATGTGACCTTGGGCAAGTCACTTAACCCCAACTGCCCTCCAAAAAAAAAGCAAGAAAATAGAAAAAAGACTTTGAAAACCAAATAAGAGAAGTGGAAGAAAAATTTGGAATAGAAATGAGAATGATGCGAGAAAACCATGAAAAGAGCGTCAACAACCTGACTGAAGGAAAGGAAGGGCTTGATCTAGCCCCTGACCACAGGGCAAGAGGTGGCAGAGGTGCAATGGCTGCAGCATCTGCCACATGGATGCCTCAGGAGCTCCTGGCCTACAGATAATAGGGGGATTAAGTGACCATTCAGAGGGTAATAGCTCTTGCTTTGACCTTCTTGGATCTGGATTCCTTTCTTGGGTGGTGTTCCTGGGTTGAGAAACACCAGTTTGCCAGCATGGTATCTGTAGAGAAGACACCCTCCTCACACCTCTGAAAGCATTTTCAAAACCCCAGTGATTTGAGACAAAGCTCTCCTCTCTGGAAGCAGAGTTCTACCATGGCAAAGAGCTCAAAAATCAAGTAATTGACTGGCAATGTGAACGAGCAGAAGAAGCACAAGCAGACCATAAAAATCTTTTGGGGGGACAAAAAGGATCAAAACTAACTCAGAATTCTTGCATCAAAACCTTCCAAGAAAAATATGAGCTGGTTACAGATCATGGAGGAGTTCAAGAAGGATTTTTAAAATCAATGAAGAGAAGTAGAGGAAAAATTGGGAAGAGAAATGAGAATGATGCAAAAAAATCATGAAAAGAGAGTCAACAATCTGACTGAAGAAAATAACATCTTAAAAAATAGACTGACTCAAATGGCAAAAGAGGCCCAAAAAGCCAATAAGGAGAAGAATGCTTTAAAAAGCCAAATTTGCCAGATGGAAAATGAATTTTGAGAACTCCCTGAAGAGAATAATTCCTTCAAAATTAATTGGAGCAAATGGAAGCTAATGACTTTCTGAGAAATCAAGGTATTATAAAACAGATCCAAACAAATGAGAAAATAGAAGGCAATGCAAAATACCTCATTGGAAAAGCTACTTAATTGGAAAATAGATCCAGGAGAGATCATTTAAAAATTATTGGACTACCTGAAAGCCATTATCAGAAAAAGAGCCTAGACACCATCTTTCAAGAAATTATCAAGTAAAATTGCCCTCATATTCTAGAACCAGAGGGGAAAACAAAAACTGAAAGAATTCACTGATCATCTCTTGAAAAAGATCCCAAAAAGAAAACTCCTAGGAATATCATAGCCAAATTCCAGAGTTCCCAGATCAAAGAGAAAATATTGCAAGCAACCAAGAAGAAACAATTTAAGTATTGTGGAAACACAATTAGGATAACACATGATCTAGCAGCTTCTACATTAAGGGACTGAAATTCTTGGAATACGGTGTTCCATATGTCAAAGGAGCTAAGATTAAAACCAAGAATCACCTACCCAGCAAAACAGAGAATAATGTTTCAGGGGAAAATATGGTCATTCAATGAAATAGAACACTTTCAAGTATTCTTGATGAAAAAACAGAGTTGAATAGAAAATTTGACTTTCAAATATAAGAAGCAAGAGAAGCATGAAAAGATAAACATGAAAAAGAAATCATAAGGAACTTATTAAAAGTGAACTATTTACATTCCTATATGGTAAAATGACAATTGTTAACTCATGAGCCTTTTCTCAGTAGGAGGATAGTTGAAGGGAATATAGATTTCATATGTGTGTGTATATGTATATGTATACATGTATGTATGTATATATAATAGATATATGTATGCATGTATGTGTATATATGTTTATATAGGAGGGTATAAGTGCATATAAATACATATGTGAGTGTGTGTATATATGTGTGCAAGTATACATAGAGAGGGTACAGGATCAGTTGAATAGGAAGGGATGATATCTAAAAAATAAAAGTAAGAGGTGAGAGAGGAATATAATGAGGGGAGATAGGGAGAGATAGAATAGAGTAAATTAACTCATATTAAAGAGGTAAGAGAAAACTGTTACAATGGAGGGGAAGAAAAGGAAGGCAAAAGGGAATGGGTCAACCTTACTCTCATTGAATTTGGCTTAAGGAGGGAATAACATACACACTAAATTGGGCATCTTATCCTACAGGAAAGTGGGGGGGGAGAGGATAAGAGAGGGGATTGATAGAAGAGAGGGCAGATTGAGGGAGAAGGTAGTTAGAAGCACACACTTTTGAAAAGGGACAGGGTCAAAGTAGAAAATAGAATAAGTTGTAGGTGGAATGGGATAGAGGAAAATATAGTCATTCTTTCACAATATATCTACTATGGAAATGTTTTGTGTAATACATGTATAACCTATATTAAATTGCTTCTCCTCCCAGTAGGGTTGGGTGACAAGGGAAGAAGGAAAAGAATCTGGAAATCAAAGTTTTAAAATCAAATGTTAAAAATGTATATTATTATTATTATTATTATTATTATTATTATTATTATTATTTTACATGCAAGTGGGAAATAATATATGCAGGTATGGGGTATAGAAATCCATCTTACCCTACTAAAAAGTCAGAGGCAGATGGGGAAGGACATAAGAGAGAGCAGATTGGGGGAAGGGGTATTCAGTAGGATCACTATTTTGGGGTGGGAGTAGGGGAAAAACGAGGAGAAAATTTGTAATTCAAAATCTTGTGGAAATGAATGTTGAAAACTAAAAACAAACAAATTAATCCCCCCCCAAAAAAACAGAAAGTAAAAGATGAAAAAAAAACGCTTTCCAAATATCATCTCATTTTGTCCTTACAGCAACCTTAAAAGGAAGGCATTATTATTATTATTATTATCCCCACTTTACAGATGAGGAAAATGAGGAAAGTAGAGTTTAAGTGACTTATACTAAGTTCACACAGCTAGTATCTGAGGCTGGATTTGATCTCAGGTCTTCCTGACTCTAGAAGGATGTAGATGAGAATTGCAGAGGATGAGAAAGCAAGAGAGGGTAGTAATCTGTACAGGTGAAGGTGATATGCATATCAGCAATGGCAGGGCTACAGAATTATCAAAATGCACATTATTGTTTTAGTTCTCCACAAAGCTCCTACCTGATGGTAAAAATGCATTCTTCCTTTAGATACAAACTGCCAGCTGTTGCCTTACACAGCCATCTGTGCCGTAATTTGCCTTCCTTGCTGTTTTTTTCATTTCCCCCTGTTTTTGCTCTCATGTTCAGCTCCATATAACTATAAGGTCATTCATTATTCATTGAGGCATTGTGATTAATTGGGGACATTGTTCCCAAGTAACCAGGGAGAGAAAGATTTTACTCTGGTTGGAACTCTTGATTCTGACCTCATTCCAATGTTGACAATTCCATTCCAAAACTATGGAAAGTATCATTTAGTTCTAGGTTAGGATGTTAGCTATAATGACAATGCCCAGCATCTAATTCTTCTCACATTACATCTGAATAGAAAACTTCAACTTTAAGAATTTATTTTTCTCTGCTCAATCTTTCTGGTAGCTCTTTTTCTAAATCTATCCTTTGGCTTTATCAAATTCTACCTCTTTGAGCCTCAATTTCTCCATCTGTAAAATGGTGATAATAATGCTTAGGTTCTTCAATTTAGCAAATTGTTATGAGGAAAAGTTCTACAATCCTGCAATAAGCTTCCTAATTTTATATATTATAGAATATTGTGTACTATATGTAATAATATAGTAACCTATAAATAACCTTATAAATAAACATTTATAAATCATGTAGATATGATTCATTTTTATTATTGCCTTGCATGGTACTTAACTTGGAAGTATATTAGATTGAGCCTATTAGATTGTATATTACAGAGTGGGCACTTGATAAAATGCCTGTTGAACTGAACACTTAATGAAAGCATGATGGGGCAGAGCATTGTCCTAAGTGTTGGAGGAGGTACAAGGGTTAAATATGATTAAGTCATTGCTCTAATGAAGATAAAGTCCCTACACTCTTTTGTGTCCCTTTCCCCTCCTGCATCTCTTTGTTCCTTTCTTTGGTCTCCTTCAGTGCTGAAACCTAATGTAATCTCCCAGAACATCAAGTGCTTCACCAGGTACAGAGGGGAGAAAAATGATGAATTGCCCCATGACCTTCATTGGCAGGAACAATTCACACTATAGATCTTTTTAATAAGAAATAACTTGATCATTACTATCATCGAGGACTAAGTTTAGGAAATGACTAGAATTGATTGGTTCAGAGATAATAGAACCGAATTGGAAATGTACAGTCCTTCAGAATATTGGGGTCCTTAGAGACTCTTTGGTCTTACAACTCCTTTGTAACAAGAGTGACAAGAATACCCACAAATAACAGCACGGAGCAGGAAAAGAGACACCAACAATGATATACATGAAGGCATAATAAATGTTTAATAACATTCATGTTGATCATTTTAAAAGCTCTGAATGGTCTAAAGTTGCATAGTCATTAAAACTATTAGATACTATTCTAAAACACCCAACTGAGTGTTTCCTCTGTTATCTCTCAAGATCTCAATGTGAATAGCAATCCAAGTATTAAATATTCATCAGCTTAAATGTGAAGTTTTCATTTTAGGTTTTTAGCATTAAAAGGCTCTCTTTGCAATTTGCAATTTTGCCAGAAACACTGGCTGGGATGAAGGAGGAAGGGGAATGTTACGTAAAGTCAAGGGGTTTGCAATACAATATGCAATTATACTTAGACATATTCAAATCTAAATGGCATAATATATTCAAATTGGCATTAATATGATTAAAATTCTGCCTATTGGATACATAGGCCTGAACATCTTCCAACCCACTCCCCTGTTTAGATGAGACTTGTCCAGATCGATTACAATCAGCAAATGGAATAATGCAATTTGGGGTCCTTTTTTAGCCACATTTCAGTTAATTTTAAATTCTTCAGGTCAACGAATAACAACATCACTCGTGAATTCATTCATTTTAGAAAATGCTCTGCAGTTACTCTGGGCACATTTAAACCCCTTTAAATTAAGCCAATTAAATCCTCACTGTTTATATCATTATTTCTGTTATAGATAGATGATTAAATTCACCATCACCTACCCTTCAAGCCAAATCCAGTATGGACCTGTTAGAATTAGAATTGTACATTTTACCTTATTAGTTTCACTCTTAACCTTTTCTTGGACTGTCCCCAATACTCATAAAGTGTATGCCAGCTAACTAAACATGGAAAGGAAAATCTTCATCACTATCTTCTTGTCTTTTTAGTTTGATAAGACCAATAAATGCACTATTATTTTCATAGCAATTTCATATATAATACATTTTCCCCACAAAATGGCAAGGGGGGTGGAAGGGTAGGAGGTGTTGCTCATTAGATACATGCTGTTCTTATTCTGACTCAAAAGAGTAATACCAGAGTATACCAAGGCACAAATGAAAATAGTCCATGCTTTCTGGGACCTTCAATTCTACTGAGAAATCCAGCTTGCTCAAAGATAAATAAATATAAGAGAATTTGAGACAGGAGCGAACACTAACAATTTATTATTTGTAAAGGTAATGGGGGGGGGCAAGTTTTCCATACAAGCTTCTCATAGGAATGCCTGAGGTGAGCATTAAAAGAAATTAAAGATTCTAAGAGACAGAAGTGAGAAAGAAGACCATTCCAGACATAGGAGACAGCCTATGGAGACAAGAGATTTTATATTGAGTTTAAGGAGCAGCTAGTCGACAAGTTTGACTAAAAGATGGGATATAGGAAAGGGAGTGATGTGAATCTAGAAAGGTAAGTGAGAGTCAAAATATTAAGGACTTTAAATGCCAGACTAAGGAGTTAATGTTTTATCCCATAGGCGATAGGGAATCTCTGAACCTTTAGGAGAAAGTATATGCAATCTGTGATTAATGAAGATTATTTTGCCACCTGTTTGGAGACAGAAACTGGAAGCAAGGAAAACAACTAGTAAGCTATTGTGATAATGCAGATAAAAGTATATATGGTGTGCTCATCCAGTCTGTACATGACACAAAACTAGCAGGGATAGCTAAAACTCTGAATGACAGTCAGTAGGCAAAAAGTTCTTGACAAGCTGGAACACCGAGGTAAAACGAAGATGAAATTCAGTAGAAATAAATGAAAAGACTAGCCCATTTAGACACAAAAAATCAGCTCTACAAATAAATATAAAATGAAAAAGCATGGATAGATAGGAATTGTTCAGAAAATAAGGTAAGTCAACAAGTAAGCATTACCATCTTGGGTTTTACTAGACAGGGCCTAGTATCCTCAAGTTGAGGTTCGTGGAAGCCATAGCATCGGGTATCATTTTTATATGCTCTGTTCTAGCCAAACCAGAGTACTCCTCCTGTCAGGCACAGGGATTTTTGTGTTGTCATCTGTTTTAAGAACATCATGCCTGTCTCAAAAAAAAAATGCTCTGTATTCACAATTCAAATCATCCAGAAACTGGATGCCAGAGCACACAAATCACAAGGGAGAATGGCTTATTCAACTGCAGATTTCCTTTATTCATTCACATAGCTTTCTTAATAATTTCCAGAAATATTTAAGCCAAAGACCCCCTACTAAAAGTAAAAAGAAAAAAATTATAATTTATTATGATATATGTAATGGCATATATAGAATATAACATAATTTGTTATAGTAAAAGGATGATATATACATATATATTCTATATGTACCAGTGGACATATGTATTTATGCATACATATATATGTACACATGCATACATCATAGTATATACATAGAAGGAGCAAGCCTTTCCACTCACTAATACGTAATATGTATGTATGTATTAGAGTCTGCTAAGTTGTACGGTAGACAGAGTACTAGGAAGACCTGAGTTCAAATATGGCTTTAAACTCTGAGATACTGGGCAAGTAACTTAACCTTTCTCTACCTCTGTTTCCTCATCTATAAAATGGTTCTGATAATAGTGCCAATCTCCCAGGCCTATTGGGAAAATAAAATGAGATGATATTGATACAGCACTTTACAAATCTTAAAGTGTTATTTAAATTCTAGTTATTATAATTATACATCTTTAGCACTGTTATGGGAATCTGAAGATCTTCCCTGCTCCTTGGCCACTTGATAGGCTTAAGTGGCTCTGAGAATCTCCCCTGATTTGAAAGTATACTCTGCCCCCTAATAGGCTGAATGTGGTCACATGGAGCCTGTGGTGGGAGGCTTGTTCTTCAGAAATGCCCACACCTTATTACTTTGTTATTTAAACCCACACCTTATTACTTTGTTATTTATACCCATGCCTTGTTACTTTGTTATTTACACCCATGCCTTGTTACTTTGTGACTAGGCAGTGGGTCAGGAGGGTTGTAACATTTTCTGACCTAGAAGAGGGTTATATATACCCTGATGTGAGGTTTTGCTTTGGGGCTCACTTTGGAAAGAGTTGTATGATTCAGCAAGATGAGACTCTGGGGAGCCATTGACCGCCCTGGCTTTGAAAACCCAGATGTTGATGCTTCCCTCTCTGGTAACTGACTAAGTATGGATGTAATGGTCAGATGGTTGGAAGCCCGTTTCTGTTTCTTTGTCTGCTTGTAACTTCTGCTTGTAACTTGTGTTTTGCATTCTGTTTGTATTCTCTCAAGTTCAGGGTGTTGACTTTTCCCCCTGAACTAGGTAAATGATATTCACGGATTGATTAAAGTAAGATTGTTTTCCTCAGATACAGATTAACTATTTTTGAGAAAAACAATTAGATGCTGTCATCAAAGTTAACCTTCTTCTCAAGCTTCATCTCTTAGCCCCTTCATTTCACAGGAATTCCTAAGAGAATTTAATTTTACAAAATCAGAGTTGGATACTCTCTGGGTCAAGTCCATCAATGACCAAGAATCCCCTTTGTTAGATTCCCAACAAGTGACCATCTAGCCTCTTCTTGAAGACCTTCAGTGAGGGAGGAGAACACAATTCCCAAAGCCTTCCAAGTTTTTGGATAATGCTAGCAAGTTTCTCATTATCAAGCCCAAACTGCTTTCTCTGAGACTTCTCTGCCCATTGCTCTGCACTACTACCCTCATAAACTAATCCCTCTTCCATGTAACCAGCTAATAGAGTCAGCTACAGTCTGCAAAATCTTGAGTCATAGGGGCAGCTAGATGGCACAGTGAACAGAGCACCAGCCCTGTAGTCAGGAGGACCTGAGTTCAAAGTCTGCCTCACACATTTAACACTTACTAGCTGTGTGACCTTGGGCAAGTCACTTAACCCCAATTGCCCTGCCCTCCTCCCTCCAAAAAAAAGCAGAAAAATAAAAATGATAATTTTAAAAAAAGTTTTAAAAAAAGAATGCAAACTCCTCAAAGACAGGAACTCTTTAAAAAAAAATCTTCAGTCATTCAAAGTTTCCCATGGACTAAAAGGAGGTAGCTGTCCCAAGATTTCCCACGAGTTCTCCTTACAGTGTGTGCTCAAAGCTAGGAGTTGTAATTGGCTAATTTATACTTTGTTCTGCTCATATATTTTTAATTTGTTTAAATGCCATCCAAGTGGCAAGAGTATTCACAGCCTAATTTTCATTTTGTTTATATGTAGAGAGGAGAGGCATCTCTATGGCCTCAGGGGTTGTCCGAAGTGTTTTGTTCTTATGGAAACATTAGGAGAGAGGAAACTAATTATACAAGACTTTACTGGCTTGGTATTTCCTAAAAAATACAAACAGCTAGAGTTTTATGGGTTTGTGATAGAGAAAGAGAAACACTAGCTAGCTAATACAAGATAGCTTGTGACTTGCCAACTGCTAGACAGAAAATCGTTGAGTCTCTGGGGTGAGAAAGATCCTTGATTGGAAAAGAAGAAATCAAGTTGGCCAAAAGTGAGGATCAGAAACAAAAACATCCATCTCTGAGTAAGCCCTTTTGGAAGTTTTGCAATATTGGGCTCTATTTTTTCATCTTCTTCTACCTCCCTCCATCTGTAGACCTCCTTCTACTCTTGGGCTGAATGCTAAAGCTCATCCCTGCCTGATCTACTCTTTCTATCCTGAAACAAAACTTTGAAGTCTCTAAATTCTATTACCTCTGTCTTCTAAAACAAGTTAGGAGGACAATATCCAGTACAATTATGATATTTCCCTACTTTGTCACATATGAGCATCTTATTTCTCTAAGTATATCCAAATACCCAATGTACAAGAATGCTTGTGTTATATACCAAACATATGTGCTGCCCATCTTAAATATCTCTATTTTGTTTAAAGGAGATCTTCAAATGCAAGGGCAGCATTGCATGGAAGGCCTGCCCTCTACCAAAGATGGGAGAATAGTTGGTTTGTTTCTTCCTTTTGGTCCAAGTTTATGATTTTGTCAGTGTATGAAACTCCTGGTAGGAAACTCCCTGTACAGACGTAAAACAGCAAATATTCTAGAACTCACGGTCTTAGAGAATTACCTGGGGTACCGAGAGGTTAAATAACTTTCCCAGGATCATGCAGCCCGGATATGTCAGAGGCAGAATGTGAAACCCGGTTTTCTCAATTCTGAGGCTGGCTTTTTATATATTATGCCATGCTTTGCCATATGTTAACATAGAAAGACTGGTAACACATCCTGCTAGCATGGCCCCTTGTTTCCACAGCGGCATATGTTTCTGGATCCCAACCAAAGTGTCATTTATTTTTTAAAAAACTCAGCCATTTTCTGGTAATAATCGCTCATGCTTATATAGTACTTTAAGGTTGACAGTCTCATTTGATTCTTAGAAGAAACACATAAAGAATATTATTATTGTTACCATTTTGAGAAAATCAAAGCCCATGAATAGCAAGGGATAGAATAATGATTAATAATAATAATAGATATTTATAAAGCACTTTTCAGTTTACAAAACAATTTATATTCTCACTTGATCCTTGCCATGACCCAGTGAGGAAGATACTATCCTTGTGCTATCAATAAATGAATCCAGGCCCAGAGATCTGAAGAGGCTAGCCTGGGGTCACACAGCAGGTATCTGGTGTAGGATTTAAACTTAGATCTTATGGACTTCAAGCTCTATCCTACTCTATGTCTGCTACCCAGTTAGCTGGGTATTTGAGGTTATTTTTAAACTCAGGTCTTCCTGATTTTGAGTCTAGTACTCCAATTCATACATACAGTGTAGCAATGTTCACTCTTCCTAAGTTGTTCATGGATCACTTGATCTCATGTAAGGTTCAAGGCTAAACTTTAATCATCAGATCGCAGACTTAGAGCTAGCACCGGAGGTGTCTTGGTGAAATAGATAAAAGTACTAGACTTATTCAAGGTAGATCAAGTTCAGATATTGCCTCAGGCCAGTTGTGTAACCAAAGCCAAGTCATTCACCATTCTTGGCCTTAGTTTCCTCATGTATAAAATAAAGGGGTTAGAAGAGATGAAGTCCACAGCTTGTGGAAGACAGTAAAAAATGGGCTGGCCCAATCTCATGAAAAATTATTATGGACCTCAAGCATTGTACAACTTTATAGCAGGGGAAGCCAAGTATACAAGCAGTGACTCACTAATAAGACCACTTGGCCTAGTATTCAGGATTTTTCTTTTCAGGATTTTCTTAATGCAATAGAATTTAAATATAGTAACTTATAATACTGAATCTAAACTCTTCACATCAGTGTTTGGTAATGAAATGGTCCTTAAAATTTGAATGGTATTCACTTTATTTCCTTTCATTGATTAATTTGGAATTAGGCCATCCTTTAGATCATTTCTAAAGGGAGCAAGGGTTGCTAGTTTATAGAACTTAAATAAATGCCAAGAAACAAACCTAATAGTCTTCTCCCCTTGCTCTAAAAATGGTACCCTCTTCTAACCTAAAGATTGGGTGGTAGATGTACAACAGAACAGAAATTGTGTAACCTATAAATACTTTTGAAACAGTATGAGATTATACCCAAAGAAGAAAGGGTGAGTAATAGTTACTCTGAAGATGAATTTCAAAGTCATTTTTTATCAGACGGCTTGAACTTTCAAGTCAAAAATTCAATGATAAAGTTAGTGGGACAGGGAAGTTAGGGAAGGGTCTTCCTCTTTCTAGGGCCTAGGCTGCAAAATTAATATTATTATTCAACAATAATAATATTATTCAGAAAAATAAGTTGTTGCATGTGATCAAAAGGTTTATAGGTTGAAATTGAAGGTTTATTCATTTTTTGTATGTGTCCTACATTCATTATAAATGAGAGAAATAGAATGATCAGATTGGCTATTTGAATTACAAGCATCACCATAAATTCAACCACCCAATTCCTGCTTAAAAATTAACCCCTTTAAAATAAGCATGTAAATATTTGTAAACATTTTATAACATTGTATAAATTTATATTTAATGTCTTTTTACAAACTGATTGCACCTAGCTTTCATCTTTATAACACTAGGTATGAAATTAATGGGCCATAATTCACATACTGGTGGATCTTGTTCCTGAGTAATGCTAGTCAGATTACAGATTTCTTTCTTCATGGACAAATCACTTACTTTATGGTTAAGGACATCTGATACAGTAGTCTTTGTTACTGTTATGTATGGAATGGTTTGTTTTTGGCAGACTGTGGTGCTTTGATTTTAATAAAGTAAACTTGAATGGAAGAGATGAAGTCTAAGAGATCCATTCTACCTCTAAATCTAAGAACCTATGAACTACCTCATTTTCCCAAAGAAGAAAAGGACACCCATGAAGTTTAACTGACTTTCCAAAGTCTCATAAGTAGGAAGTAGCAGAGAGGGAATTAACATTCAACTCTCCAATAGTATAAATCCAACATGCTCACTTGCACTCTCTCTCTCTCTCTCTCTCTCTCTCTCTCTCTCTCTCTCTCTCTCTTTTTCTCTCTCTTTCCCTCCCTCCCTACTTTACCACATCACCCTCATTGGTCTTTTCCATTTATAGAATTCAATTTATTTTTGGATAAGTCATTTAACTCCAATTGCCTCAACAAAAACAAAAGAGAGAGAGAAGAATTCAAGTTGATTTAATCACTAGTTTCCAGAGCTTTTTACATCCCTCTTCATGTTTGGATTTCCTTTTCTAGAGAAAAAGGAGACTCATACACTAATTTCTAAGTTGTTTTTTAATTTCACAAATAACAGCAGGAGAAGCTAGGTGTCACAGTAGATAGAGTGCTGAGTCTAGAGTCAGGAAGACTCATCTTTGAGTTCAAATTCAGCTTCCAACACTCACTGTGTGACCCTGGACAAGACACTTAACCCTATTTGCCTCAGTTGCTCATCTGCAAAATGAACTGGAGAAGGACATGGCAGACTACTCCAATTCTTTTACCAAGAAAACCCCAAATGGGGGCACAAAAATTCAGACAGAACTGAAACAACTGAACAACAAAAAATGTAACAACAAGCTAAGATAAACTCCTTGTAAAACCCCTCTTGAGTCTACTGCCAATGTAGAAAAGCACTGCTGCTCTCTCATTATAAAAGGCAGGCAGCTGTCAATTTATAGAACTTAAGACGGACAAAATGATATGATGGAAAGAATGAGACCTGGGAATTACTGGATCTAAATTCTAGTCCTGGCCCTACAACTGGTTCAATATGCTCAAGGAAAGTCACTGAACCTCTCCAGGCCTGTTTGCTTACCTGTTAAATAGAAAAAGAAGGAATATACAATTAAAGGTACAGAAGCATCTAAATTAGAGTAGGATTCAAGATCTACCTCTAATATCCTCTGCGTGTACAACCATGGGCAAGTCACTTAAGCTCTCTGGTCCCCAGACAGCACTCAAAGGACTCAATGTACAGAGGAATTCCTGAACTGCATTGAGTGGAGGGAATTTCCATCTAGAGTGATGAAATCATGTGCCAGGATTTTTTGTAATGGTTTCCTCATTATTTAAGTAGGAAATTATACTATAATCATCAATTCTTCTAGCTCTAAAATTCTAGAAGAGCCAGGCCCCTATTAGGACAAATAATGAATCTCGTGTAGGTGGTCACATGCATTCTAATTCACACTACTCAAAGTTATAATTATGTAAAAATAATATCATTGGTTCCAGTCTACTAGAAATATGAATTTGCATATTCAAACAGGGTGACCATTGAGGGAATTCATTATTTGCATTAATTGGGACTTAATTGTATTCTCTGCCTGTTTCTACAACCTAGTTAATGGGGAGGTAGCATGATATATTGAAAATAGTATCAGTGACCATGAAGTCAGAGGACCTAGGTTCAAAGTCTGGCTCTGTGTAGGTCACTGGCATGACTCTAGGTAGGGCACTTAACTGCCTAAGGTCTCAAATTCCTCATCTGTAGAAATAGAGAATCAGAAAAAATGACTTTTGAAGTCCATCTAGGATAGCGGTTCTCAACCTGTGGGTTATGTTCAATTTGTAACAATGAAAATACATCCAGCATATCAGATATTTACATTACGATTCATAGCAGTTGCAAAATTACAGTTATAAAGAAGCAACAAAAATAATTTTATGGTGGGGGTCACCACAACATGAGGAACTGTATTAAAGGGTCATGGATGGCATTAGGAAGGTTGAGAACCACTGCTCTAGGACAAGGAAATCCATTCTCTACCTTTCTCATTGAGATTTGCTCATTTTTACCCAATACATTCACTGATGAAAAGAGCATGGCCCATAAAGTCTGTTACCATGTGTTAATCATTTTTACAAACTCCAGATTTTGAGATTTGACTCCTATCTCCAAATTATTTTCATCTGCTCTTTATTCTTCTCAGTCTATAAAAATATGCAATTTTATCAAAAACTTTATTAAACTAAAAGCACTCAATTTTGATTCTATTGTCTTCAGTATAAGAAAGTACTTCCCCAGTTGAGAAAGCTTTTAAATAGCAAAAAAAAGGAATATAAAAAGTATTTGACTCTCCATACCCCATTTCTTAATTGCTTGGAGGAAACAGGCAAAAGCTATGTTCTCTATTATTCCTTCTCTCCCCTTCTCCCAACTCCACACGTCTGAAATCACTAGACCTAAGACCAGGGCTAAAGGATAACTTGCCAAGGTCCTGCTCAGGGACCAAGGGAACAATGTTCAGCCATGCAGTTACCAGCAGATCTGTAGCAAACTCTCCACAAGGATTTTTAGTGAAGAAAATAAGAAAAGAGCTTTCATCTTGTTCCAAAGTCTTGGTCAAATCAGAACTAATCTCACCTTGGTGTGTGTGTGTGTGTGTGTGTGTGTGTGTGTGTGTGTGTGTACATACACACACATACTATATGTATACAAATATACATATAGATTTCACTCTTCACAAAACTGCCAAGGATATTTTAAGAGGTCTCCATGTGTCAGCATGTTTCCTTCACTAAGAGGCAAGTGATGATGGGAGCCACAATCCCACTGCATGTTTTCTTACTCTACAAATACCAAACTCACAGTGAGGTTAAGGTTCCTATTTCAAAATCCACCTCACTGGATTTTAATGCTTCTTCTTAGCAAGAAGTCCAAAGGGGGCAAAATCATATAAAAAGTACAGTGACCCCAGAGTCATCAGATTTGAGGTTAAGCCTTGTATTTATTATTTACTAGACATATAACATATAACAAATATATAATGACATAGTTATGTCATTTAAACTCTCCCACCAGTAAAATAATAAGGTTGGACTAAATGGCTTCTAATGCCCCTGATAGGTTGAGAAATACGGTGCAAAATGGTGGAAAGAACACTGAATTTGGATGTCCCTGGACCAACTAAATTGAGGAGGATTTGATGCCTTGACCTAATAATGTGGAAATTCTTTAGTAGCCCTCTAGAGCCTACCAAATAAAATGCACATTTCTTAAACTAGCACTTAAGACCCTCCATTATCAGAGATGATAATTTTCTTTTCTTTTTTTTGAGGGGGGAAGGCTGGGCAGTTGGGGTTAAGTGACTTGCCCAAGGTCACACGACTAGTAAGTGGTAAGTGTCTGAAGCCGCGTTTGAACTCAGGTGCTTCTGACTCCAGGGCAGGTGCTGTATTCACTGCACCACCTAGCCACCCCCAGACATGATAATTTTCAAAATGATAGCTAATATTTATAGATCTTATCAGTTGATGATCTCCTGCTAAGTACTTGCAGTGTGCCAGGCACTGTGCTAGGCACTGAGGATGCAATGAAAGGCACAAACAAAAAAAGGACAGGATTACATCCCTCATTTTACTGATACTGAGGCAGGAGATATTAAGTGACTTGCTCAGGATTACACAGCTGATAAAGAATTTGAACACATATCTTCCCTACTCCAAGTCTAGCCCTCAATCTACTGTTCCACCTAGTTTCTTTTTCTGGACTACTACCTTCCAAATAAATTTTAAAATGCATTAAGTAGGGAAGCTAGATGGGACAGTGGATAGAGCACTGGCCCTGGAATCAGGAAGACCTGAGTTCAAATTCGGCCTCAGACACTTGATAATTAGTATCTGTGGGACTTTAGGCAAGTCACTTAAACCTAATTGCCACCCCCCAAAAATTTTTAAATTAAATACTTTAAACAAAATATATAAGATTACAAAGGAAAACAATTATATTGAATGTAGTTATCAAAACATATTTTATATGAGTTCATTGACATCAACTTTAAAATATCTGAGGTAAAAGATGGCATCTTAATGGAGTTTTGAAGGAAACAAAACAGTTTAAGAGGCAGAGATGAAGCGGAAGTCCATCCTTGGCAAATAAGATAGCCAAACAAAAAGCTATGGAGATATAAGATGAAGAATCCCAAGGAAAAGCAAGAAAGACATTTTGACTAGACAGTAGAGTGCAGGAAGGAAAATAAAATATATTGCAATTTTCTAAAAAGAGGTCGAGGCCAGAGGAAATCAAAATAGAACCACTGGAATTTCAAGAGTAGAGCAGTGACATGATTAGACCTCCACTTTAAGAAAATGATCTTGGGGAACAGCATGGTGGCACAATGGATAGAATGCTGGTCCTGGAATAAGGAGGACATGAGTTCAAATTCAGTTTCAGACATTTATTAACTATGTGACCCTAGGCAAGTCATTTAATACTGATTGCTTCCAAAAAATGAAATTGGCAACTAAATGGAGAATGAATTTGAGGAAGCAGAGTTGAGGCAGGGAGATTCATTAGGAGGCTAAAATAACAGTCAAAATAAGAGGTGACATAGACTTCTGAATTATGATTGTATGCGTAGAGAAAATGGGATATATGTGAGAATGACATAGAAGTAAAAATGACAAGATCTGGTAAGTTATTGGATATGTAAGGTAAAGGAGAGAGGGAAGGCAAATATAAAATTGAGGTGAAGAACCTGAGTGACCTGAAGGAAAGTTGTGTCCTCAACAGAAATAAGAATGTTCAGAAGGTAGAAAGAAGTTGGTGGAAAGAAAAAATAATCATTCCTATTCTGGACATTGAATTTAAGATGTCTAAAGACCATCTCATTGGTATGCCCCAAAGGTTCTAAAGTTATGACATATTTGTACACAAATGTTTACAGCAGTTCTTTTTGTGGTGGCTAAGAATTGGAAATCAAAGGGATGCCCATCAATTGGAGAATGGCTAAAGAAACCATGGTATATGATTGTGGTAGATAATTGTTGAGCTATTATAATAAATGATAAGCAGGATGATTTCAGAAAAACCTGGAAAGATTTGCATGAACTGATTCAAAGTGAAGTGAGTAGAACCAGGAGAATGTTGTAAAGTACACAGTATCAGTAATATTGTACAGTGAAAGAATTGTGAATGACTTAGCTGTTCTCTGCAATACGATGACCCAAGACAATCCCAGCAGACTAATGAGGAAGCATTCTATCCACCTCCAGAGAAAGAACTGATAATATAGTCTGTATACAGACTGAAAAAAGCTAGTTCTTATTTTCTTTCTGTCTTTAATTTTTTTATTCAAATCTTTTTGTATAAAATGACTAATATGGAAATGTTTTGCACAATTGCACATGTATAATATATATGCTTACTGTCTCAGGGAGTAAGGAGACGTAAGAGGGAAGGATAGAATTTGGAACTCAAAACTTAAAGCAAATGTTAAAATTGTTTTAGTGTAATTGGGGACAAATAAAATATATGTTGTCTTAAAAAAGAATATATAGTTAGAAATATCCAAAAAATAGTTACAAAGTGCAACTATGTATGATTCCTGATAGCAACTTGGGCTGAATGTATAGATTTGAGAGTCATATACATAAAGATGATAATTACACCAGAAATTATAGAAGCATTAACCTTAAAGGGTATGAACTTGGTATTCAAGGTAGATTATGCATGGAAATTATAAAAACACATCATTACAGGCTGTAAAAATTTAGCATCCAGCAAATACCAAGCATGACATGACCCGGTAGCTAAGATTATACTGTCCATGGACCAGAATATATTATAGACCAAACCATTGCTCACAATTTCCCAGTTATCATAACCTTATTCTATCAAATCTTAATGTTTTTAATAGATGTTACATGACCAAATATTCAAGTAATTGAAAGCTGGCAAAAGAGGCTTTCAGAAGATAAGTTTACATTCTAATACTTTATTCAACTACAAAAGTAAGTTATTTTACTCACTTGTGCACCAGTCCGTAGGACATTATATATGGCCGAATAATGCCAGAATGATACCTTGTCTCAGAATGATTTCTATTTGAATTCAATTGAAAATTATTATTTAAAAAACAAAGTTATAATAATAATTCTCTCAAAGTACAACCCAACATCCATTCCATAAGGTTAAAGGTCAAAGTAAGAGGGAGATGAAGAAAGGAGAATATATGGGAATAGATGGTAGGGTTATACAAAATAGCAACTTCCCTATGCCCTGAAACCATTATTTTAAATATAAAAACCCAGAAATAACCATGAAATATTATTAAATAAGGCTCTGATGATACCATTGATTGAGCTAGAACTTCATTCAGTATGATGCAACTGCTTCTAAGAGTCAAAGATTTGGACAAAGTAGCGTAGGATTGCAGGTTAGCCTAAACCTGAAATTAATGTGATGATCAACTTAATATGGAGGATAGAAAACTGAATGGTACTCCATATTCTGGTGGCACATAAAGACAAGAGAAGGGAGAACAAGGCAGAAATATTAGAATTCTACCTGCTAGAAAAAAATCTTCAGAGCAGGCAATGCTCACCACTAAAGCAGGTGAACTACAAGTGAAGACAGAATGGACTAAGGAGATGAGTGTTTTCATTACACATTATGCATCAATAACAGAATAGCTTATAGGCAAGGGTTTCATGGTACGTTTTATCAGTGGTTCCCTCAGCCCAGAGTCACACAGAAATACAGTGCTAAGATTTGTTTGTTTATTCATTTATTTATTAATATTTATACTAAATATAAGAAATAAAATCATAGATTTCTCAAAACCTAAAGTTAAAATGGAAATTTTCTGGAATTCCAAAGATATTAACTAAAAATAAAGTAAATAAGATAAAGTACTGATGCCTCAAGTGACTGAAAAAGAGATAGGCATACTCAGACTAGACATTTTTAAAAAACTCTTTTTAGTTTGATGGCAATGAATCCAGCTAGCAAACCAACAATACCAAAATGGAGCGATTTTAAAAAGTAGACATTTACTATATAAAAAAGCAAATGCTTTTTCCTACAATATTCCACAATTTCAAAAAAAGTTTTATTGTTGTTATTTCTTTTATATAATCAGAGTTGCCCCTAGTATTCCTCTCCCTCTCCAAGAAAGCCATCTCATATAGCAAATGGTATTAAGACAAAAACAAAAAGAAAAGGAAAAGATTAAAAAATCAGCACAACCGATCAATACACTGAAGAAGTCTGAAAATATGTGACATGTTTAACTCTTGCAGACCTCCCATTGACAAAAAGGGGCGACTTAGAGGTGTCCTCTCACATCTCTTCATTTGAGTGATATTTGATCTCTAAAATTCTGTTATATTCACCTTGAAGATTTTTCTAATGTGATTGCTCTTTGCATTTACATTGTTGTAGTTATTTTATATATATATATTTTTTTCTCAACTCTCTGCTTCTTCACTCTATATTAGTCCTTGTAGATCATTAGTGATTCAGGGACTTTTTCATTTGATTGTGAGTATTTTGCAGCTATTCTTTTGAAAATGGTTTCTTCATATCTTTTGACTACTTATCCATTGAGAATGGCTATTAGTTTGATGTATGTATGTAGACAGACAGACAGATAGATAGATAGATAGATAGATAGATAGATAGATAGATAGATAGATAGATGGATGGATGGATGGATAGATAGACAGACAGATACATACATACATACATACATTCATACATAGATGATAGATGGACAGATAAATAGATGGATGGATAGATGATTGAGAGAGAGAGATGATAGATAGAGGATAGATACATAGATACATAGATAGATGGATGGATGGATGGATGGATGGATGGAGAGATATAGATATAGATATAGATATAGATAGATAGATAGATAGATAGATAGATATGGATATAGATACAGATATAGATATAGATGTGTAGATTTATGTATGTATGTATGTAATACACACACATACAGAGAGACAGAGAGGCAAAGACAGAGAAAGGGGGATATACAAATATGTATGCATATATACATATATCAACTTTAGACATTTTATTCATTTAAATTTTTACATTTTACACAAATATAAAACTAATAGCTATTCTTCAATAAATGTGTGTATATACATATATAATATATTACATATCTTGCATACTAAACCCTTATTTAAAAAATCTGCTATGAAAAAAAATTCCTATTTAACTCCTTTCATTCTTTTACTATGGAGTGCATTAATTTTGTCTTTACAGATGCTTTTTGTTTCATATTATCAAAGTTATCTATTTTATCTTTGGTAGTTGTGTCTCTCTTCTTTAGGGAAGAATAAATCTCCTACCCATAGCTTTGAGAGATATATGATCTACTTGTTTTTAAAGTATGATCTTTAATATTAAGATCATATAGACATTTCGAATGCATTCTGGAATCTGGTATAAGGTATTGATTTAAGCATGATTTCTGCCAGATTTCTTTCCAAGTTTCTCAGTATTTATCAAATCAATTTTTCCCTTGTCAATTCTATTGATCTATCTCTACTTTGTCTCAAGTAATATCTTCCTGAATTCCTAGGATTTTCCAAGTATACCATCATATCATCATCATATAGAGAAAGCTTTACATCCCTTTTACCTTTCTTTACACCTTTAATTTCTTTCTCTTGTCTTATTGTTATTCCTAGCATATTCCTAGCATCTCCAAAATTATACCAAATAATAGTGGGGAGAGCAGGCATCGTTGTTTCACTCCTGTATTTGTTGGAAAGGTTTTTTTTATATAGATTGTACACAATGCCTGCATTCAGTTTTAGATAGATTTTAATGATATGTAAAAGTCTATGCTCCTATTTTGTAGTGGATTTTTAACATAAATAAGTCTTGTACTTTGTCGAAGACTTTTTCTGTATCTGTATTCTGAGATGATCAGATAGCTTTGAATATTTTGGTTTTAATATAATTATGTTGATTGTTTTCCTAATATTGAACCATCCTTGCATCTCTCGTACAAAAACCACTTGGTTAAAATTAATAGTTTCTTGGATAAATAATTTTAGTCTGTTTGACACAATTTGACTTAAAATTTTTGAGTCAATATTTATTAATGACATAAGTCCATAGTGTTTTTCTCTGAATTGTCTTTCCCTGCTTTAGCAACAGGAACATATTTGTCTCTTAAAAAGATTATAGTAGGGTAGTTTTTTCTGAATTATTGAGAATAATTTGTGAAATGTTGTTATTAATTGCTCTTTAAAAGATTGATAGAAATTTCCTGTGTATCCATCAGAACCATTGTTCTTCTCTCTGACAGTTTCTTTTCTATTTTATTTCTATTCTATTTCTTCTTTCTATTTACTTTTATGAGACTGAGTTATTTAAGATCTCCACCTGCTTTTTTAACAGTTGGGGTATATATATATTTTTGAAGGTGTCCTATTTCTTTTGTGTTCTCATTTTTGGTAGCATATAACTACATAGTATCTTCTGATTATTCTTATTTCTTATAATTTTGCTATCAATTCACCCTGACCTTTTGCTATGTCATTTATTTTTTATTTTGCTCTTTTCCTTTTAATTTGAAAGACTAAAGGCTTATCAACTTTATTAGTCTTTTTAAAAGAACTAGATTTCAATTTTATTGATTATTTCGGGGGGGGTGTTTCCAATTTATATATTTCTTCTTTAATTTTTAATGTTTTCTCTTTAATGTTTATTTTAGGCTATTTGTTGACTTTCTTTTTTTTGTTTTTTAAATTTCTTTGTTTTTAATTTTCAACATTCGTTTCCACAAGACTTTGAGTTACAAATTTTCTGCCTGTCTTTCCCCTACCTCCCCATCCCAAAATAGCAATCCTACTGAATATCCCTTCCCCCAAACTGCTCTCTCTTATATCCTTCCCCATCCCCCCTCTTACTTTCTAGTAGGGCAAGATGGAGTTCTGTACCCAAGTGCCTATATATCTTATTTCCCAGTTGCATGTAAAATTGCCTTCTATTTTTCTATTTGTTTGGATTTTTTTGGTAGTATCTTGATTTCCCATAAAGTCCTTAGCTTCCATTTGCTCCGATCTAATTTTGAAGTAAATATTCTCCTCAGTGAGTTTTTGAAAGTTTATTTCTATCTGGCAAATTCAGCTTTTTAAGGCACTCTTCTCCTCATTGGCTTTTTGGAACTCTTTTGCCATTTCAGTTAGTCTATTTTTAAGGTGCTTTTTTCTTCAGTCAGGTTATTGACTCTCCTTTCATGATTTGCTTGCATCATTCTCATTTTGCTTCCTAGATTTCCTCTACTTCTCTTACTTTATTTTCAAAATCCTTCTTGAGCTCCTCCATGGCCTGTAACCAAGTCATATTTTTCTTGGAAGCTTTTCATGCCGGAGTTCAGACTTCATTGTCTTCCTCCCATTACATGCTTTGATCCTTTTTGTCCCCCAAAAAGGATTCTATGGTCTTTTTGTGCTTCCTCTGCTTGCTCATATTGCCTGTCAATTACTTGACTTTTGAGCTTTTTGCCAGGGTACAATTCTGCTTCCAGAGAGGAGAGCTTTGTCCCAGATTTCTGGAGTTTTTGCAAATGTTGTCAGAAGTCTGAGGAGGCTGCCCTCTCTACAGACACTACACTGGAAAATTGGCATTTCTCACCTCAGGACCACCAGCCAGGAAAACAACCCAGATCCAAACAGGTCAAAGCAAGAGTGATTACCCTCTGATTGGTCATTTGGTTCCCCTATGATCTGTAGGCCAGGAGCTCCTGAAGCATCCACATGGCAGAGACTTCAGCCACCCACCTCCAAGTCACCTCTTGCCCCTGGAGCAGGTGCTGGATTGCGACCTTCCTTTCCAACAGAGTCTTTGAACTGACTTTCTTTCTTTCTTTTGGGGTTTATGGGTTGAAAAGTTTGGAAACTGCTACAGCTGCGGCTGATTAACTATATTTGTTCACTTTCTATTTGTTAATATGTATATTCAATTCATGAATCCTCTCTTGTCCTACCTTATTGATACATGCTTATATGTAAATGATTTTTCCCCTGAGGACTACTTTAACTATACACCAGAAATTTTGGCAAATTGTTTCATCATTATCATTTTCTTTCACATAATTATCATTATTATTAAGTTCAATAATTAAATTTAACCACTATATGTCTTGTAGTTTTCAACCTTAAATTTCTTCTGGATAGGGTTCTATTCTATTGATATTTACCTGTCTATGTGAAGACATTCTGGGCAATTTTCTTGTACTATTCTTATATTATGGTATTCAGATTTTTTTACTTTTTATATTCTTCTAGGTGTCCTATAATCCTTAGATTGTCTCTGCCTCCCTTCTTCAAGATCAGTATGTTTTTTGTTGGTTAAAGAACATGGGTTTTTTACTTTTCTTTTTCTGTATTGTCCTTCACTTATATATATTTGGATTTCCAATCTGTTGTTCTCTCTTATATTTCTTTGGTGAGACTTGACATCACAGATTCAAAGTTTTCTTTGCTGCCAATTATTTTTGCAAGTCATAAATTCTGTTCTCATAATTTTCATTTTTCCTTAAGTCACTCAGAAACAGCTTTTTGTTGTTCCATTTTCTCAAATTCTAGAGGATCCACTTTCTAATATAGAGTTGGATTCTTTTGCTTTGTTTGACAGTATTTATTCATAGATTACTGAACTCGTTGACCAGATCTTTAAATCATATTTAGTTCTTCCATTAATATTTTCTCTATAGAATTAACTGTGTATGGTCAAGGTTTTTGAGTTTTCTTCTTCCTGAGATCTTTAGTAATTTCAGTCTTTTTTATCATCCCCTTCCCCCTATCACTCACTTTTTTATTTCCTCCATTCTTTCAACAGTTCCTTTGACGGCCAAATCTCAAAGTGTTTCAAGTCTTCTCCCAAACTGGGCAATTCATGGTTTGCCAGCATAGTTTTCTGACCCAAAGTACTTTATTGGAGAACACTCTTTTCCTAGCTAGATGCCAAACTCTTTCCCTCAGGCTTTGTGGAATGCCACATAGTCTTCTATACATGGTGTTCTGTTCTGCTCCTACTGTTCTTCAGTTCTCTAGCTCAGCAGCTCAGAATGCTAAAACATTGGTACCACTGCAGCCAGGGGTAAGTTTGGATCTCCAGTGCTGTAGGAAGGGAGGGATATGAGCCATGGCGTGTGGGGTATGAGGATGAGCTCTATGTCTTGCACCTTTCTCTCTTTTCCTCGACTCTCTTGAAGAGATCTATTGTGACATAAAACACTGCTGGGGGGCTGTCTATCACAGCCTCAGTAAATTCCTACAACACTGTTCTCCATAGCACTGGCTAAAGGAAAAGGGTTGTGATAGTTGAGTCTTGTTTCAAGCACATGAGTTGGGGCCTTGGGTTATCTAATACAGTCAGTAACAAGACAGATGGTGGAGGAGGGAATACTGCATGATCTCAGGGTGTCACTTCAGGGGTTTGGGGTTTTTTTAACCCCTTTGGAGTTCTGAGTATTCTGGACTATGGAGATAGTTGAAGTTACTTTATCTTTGATATATAATTTGGAGAGTTTTGAGAGGTTATAGAGATCAGAGAAAATAGCCCTCTTCTATATTGGTCTTGTGATAATAGGGGAGGTGAAGATTGGGGGGAGGAAATCTTTCACCATATTTTTATAAAAGACTCTTTTAGTTCTTGTTTTGCATTTTCAGGACCCACACTCAATAGTATATATTCTGGTCATTGTCATAGTAATAACCACAAGAAAAAAAAAGCTGGAACTATCAACAAAAAATCCTAAGGTAAGATATCAAATACCACCATGACAGAAGGATCTTGAGAAAGCTATTGAATGTCTGCAAAAAGGTATGACAATCGCTCAGTCTACAAGCATTTATTAATATATGCCATACACTGTTAGGCACTAGGATATAAATACAATGAATGAAACTGTATTCACAAGGAGTTATACTTTAATGGAGAAGACAAACAAGTATATACATATTATACACACACACACACATATATACACATACATACATATATATGTACGTATACACATATGTACATATACACATACATATATACATGTATACACAAATATACACATATACTCACACACACACACACACACACACACATATATATATATATAAATCTGTTTATGATAAATGAAAAGAAAATAAATACAAATGAATGCAAAGTAGTTCCACACAAAATTGTCCAGGGTGGGGGGGAGTGTACTAACAATAAATATGGGGATAGAGTAGGAAAGTATTCACATAGAAGGTGGCACTTGAGATTCCTCTTGAAAGAAGAAAGTGATTCTACCAGATGGAAGTAAGGAGAAAGTTCATTTCAGATGTGGAATTCTTGTCAATATAAAGACACAGAGATGAGAGACAGAGTGTAATCTAAGAGGTATAAGTAAAGGTCCAGTTTGGCTTGATCACAGAGTGCAGAAAGGGAAGTAATGTTCAGTGAATGGGAACACAAAATAAACATGCAGAACAACAGAAAACAAAATTTTGTCATGAATTCTAAATTATGTTTGAACATGGAAGTAATTAAAAGCAAACTTTGAAAAGATAGGGTAATACAAGCAGTCAAAGCAATGCAAAAATAATAATAAATAATGAAAAACCTTATCAAAGAGGCTTGGGAAAGAGAGAAAACTAAGAAGGAAAGGAACCTCTGAAGAAAGAGGATATGGGGCATCCTGGCCATCTAATGGTGGCCAAAAAGTCCAATACAATAGAAATCCAAGTAAGATTGAACAAGAGACAGAAGTTTGCACACCATTAATATAATGAAGAACAGAAGAATTATATCAAGAGAGGCAACTAAAACTCTTCTCTTCAAAACCTGAAAGTGACAGTGCTGGCTAAGATCCATAATTATTGTTCAAATCCTTCAGAGTGATACATAAAGTATTTACAAAATATTTTACCAGCTTCCTCCCAAATGAAAACCTGATCCCATCCTTCTGAACAAAAGGCATTGTATGCCTACAATAGGAAGATGAGAACATTAATTTGTTCCTGGACAATTTCTATATGAATTTTCATACAACAGTACTATTACCAATAATAATGACATTTGTAGGTGGACACAAGCAGTAAGCTTACATTTTCACTGAATAAAAAACATAAATTGAATAATAATATCTTGTTCCTGGACCATTTCTATTTTAATTTCATCTAATATATAAGATAAGAATAAAGAGATTATAGTAGGGGTGGCTAGGTGATACAGTGCATAGAGAGCCAGCCCTGGAGTCAGGAGGACCTGAGTTCACAACCAGCCTCAGACACTTAATACAAAAACTAGCCATGTAAACTTGGGCAAGTCACTTAACCCCCAATTGCCCTACTCACCCACCTCCAGAAAGCAAGAGGGAAAGAGAAAGAAAGAGAAAGAGAGAGAGAGAGAAAGAGAGAGAGAGAGAAACAGAGAGAGACAAAGAGAGAAAGACAGAGAGACAGAGACAGAGAGATAATAGAAAAAATTTCAAAAACATGGAAAAGAATCATGATAATATATTAACATGATAATAACATTGATCATGATACTAACATCTACTCATCCTTACTAAGCATTTTATAGACCTTAAATCATTTTACCCTCACAACATGGGACCTAAGTTTGAATTAGCTCTGTTATCTACTCTGCGACTTTGAATAATTCACTCAACTGGATGAGCCTTGGTTTTCTCATGTGGGAAATGCAACAGTTGAACCAAAGAACGCTAAAATCCTTTCTGGCTCTAGATTTGTGATCCCATGGAATAACAAAGAGAAGAAGACAGAAAATAATGCTGTGAGGTAGGTGCTATTACTATCATCATTTTCTGTGAAATTGGGACCCTAAACCTGTCTTATCTTGTCATGCCTTTAGAAAGCTTGACATAACTGCAAAGGCCTGTGGGTAGGTCTTCGCACTGCTAACATGAACAGACTATAGGACAATGAATTCCCATGTGAAAGAATGCTTTTCTATAAACCAGACAGTGAAGAGCATTTGTTTTTCCTAGTATTCCAATCACATCTGGGTTACTGTGCCCCACCAACTATACCTCCATCAGTCTTGTAACGTTGTACTTCTGTGACATCACCAATTTGTCCTTTGTATTCTCAACCTGGTCTAAGACTGTAAGTTGCTCATCCCTATTTGATTAGATAACATTGCTATGAGACCTGTTTGTATGTCTATTGTACCAGCCTTAATTTGTACACACAAGTAATAAAATTGCTTTGGCTAAACCAAAAGAAAAAGATTACTTCAGCATTACATATAAAGTGACTGAAACACAGAAGGTTAGGTGACTTAATAAGGGGCAAAGAACAAGTGAGTGTCACGGTAAGATTTGAGCGCAGGTCTTTCAGATTCCGTATCCAGGGCCCTATTCTCTATGCTACCATGCCTCTTTAATAATGAGAAAAATGAAAGTAGTAGATAGAGTGGATCTTTGAGTAGATAGAGCTGAAGTTACTTCCCCACCTCTCAATGTGACTTTTGAATGGGATATCCACTATTAGCAAAGAAGTAAGAGGACAGGGGAGACAAGTATCAGTAAAGGCACTGATGAGAAACATATCGAAGATGCTAGCCTGGCTTAAACTAATTAGAGGAAAGGATCATTTGGATGAATTTTAAAAATGAAGTTAGATGGGACATAAGAGGAATTCATCTGAGGGGAGGCCTTGAATGTCAGGCTAAGGAATTTATATCAGATCCATTCTATTAGAAGGGCCATATGTTTATCTTCCAAGTGTTTTCATTCATGGATATTTCACCTGGTTTGCATAGGTACTAACTGGCCTGAAATCTAACAAGGTTATTCATTCTCTTTGATTTAGCTTCCCCATATCTCCATCTCATATATCTAAAGTCTGTTGGGTTTTGTTTTAATCCTCATAAGCCTACCTGGTCTTCCTGGGCTCTCTAAAATAATGGTGAGTTACCTCTGAACTGCTTCTGTGCTTCCCTTTATACTCTGCCCTGAGTTTCCTCTCTTGGATATTCTGAACTGCCTTGATCCTCCACAGTTTGTTTCACAGTGATAGCTATTGCTCTAAGCATTTTTTTTGAGGATGATCTTTTTAAATTTTATTGGCAAATTAACATGTACAACAGAATTGGATCTTTAGGTGGGTGGATCAAATAGTTGTCCGGAATCCAGTAAAATGGTAGTCACTGATGGTCAGTGTAATCACTGAAGCGAGATCCATAAATACAACTTAGTCCAACTTGATGAAGCCGATGTCTTTCGCATACTGCCGGAAGCACTGGCGGCACATGTTAAGACCGTACTTGCGTATCAGGCCATGCCGGTTGGAACAGACGAGGCATGACCGAGATCCCTGGCTGAATTTGTGAGGGTGACTCCAGTAGAGCTGCTGGTGACCCATGGCACCACTAGCAAAGACCAAAGACAAAAGGAAGAAAACTGCTCTAAGCATTTTAATCCTTATATTATTACACTTCATAGGTCAGCCAGGTGGAGAAGTGGGTAGAGTGCCAGACCTGGATTCAGTAACACTCCTCTTTCTGAGTTCAAATCTGGCCTCAGACACTTTTGGACTATGTGACCATGGGCAAGTCACTTAATCCCATTTGCCTCCATTTCCTCATCTGCAAAATGAGTTGGAGAAGGAAATGGCAAACTACTCTAGTATCTTTGGCAAGAAATCCTCAGATGGGGTCAGGAAGGACAGACATGACTGAAATAACTGAACAATAGCATTATTATCCATTATGACCAAGTCCAGGGAAGGAGATACAGTCTTCCTCCCTAGTCTTATCATTTCTGATTTGTTCTTGTTAAGAAACAAATCTATCCTTCCCTTTATCATCTGTTTTGTTTGTGTGTGTATGTATGTGTATCTAGAAATCATTATTTTTTTCTTTTGCTTTATTTTTGCACTTACTGCACCTTATTTCATGGTTGAGTGTTTATTTTTTCTTTTTTTTTTTAGCACCAAATTCATCCTTATACATTTTTGCTTCCTTTTTTTTACTCAAATATTTTTTTCTCTTACACATCTTTTCTTTGATCCTCTTTCCATATCTTTTAAAGCATCACCTCTGTCTCTCTTGGTCATCTACTTATTTTCCTATTAGAAATTATTATAGCATTAAGTCATTAAAATTGGTATCACTTAGCCATATCATTTTACTGCCACCCTGTCAGGGGCCTTCAGAAATAACAATATAATGGAAAATTACTCTCATACAGACAGTGAAAAGGGAGAAAAAAAGTGACAGGAGGAGAAAATACAGACTGAACATAGAAGTGCAATTAGGCTATGCCTACACAGAGTGAACTGGAGAGCTGGACCATTTGTTGATGAATTACATTGGTATAGATAGCTGAACTGTTATCACTCAGGTCAAAAACAGACATCCTTCTCCCCCTTTTCATTTTCCTCATTAACTGTGATTTTCCCCCCTGTTATTTTGCTACATTTTTCCTCATTATCATTTTGCTTATATACAAATAGCTTTCTAGCTATATTGATACAATTCATCATGGGAGTAAAATCTGTTGGGACAAATTTTGACAAATCATAGACATTTGTCTTATTCTTGAATAAAAAGAAACCATGGCTTAGTCCAGGAGCATACTGGTAAATACCTAACAACTGGTTCTCTGAAAAGCAGCATATGCATATAACACTTTAAAGTTTAATCTGCATAATTAACATTTTTCCACCACTTTTTCTAAGTCTAGAGTATCGAAAGAAAAAAAACCAAACAATAAATCAAGCCCTGATTTGTAGCATTTGCCAATTTCTGAGGTGAAAATGCTCATACTGAAAATTTAACAATCAGCTGTATCACACCATTAGTTTGATAACTAATGGTTGTTAAAGTTTATTTGTATATGTATTTATGTGTACTTCACAAAAGTTGTATAGGAAGCTGCCTCATCCTAGCATAAAAGTGACCAGATTCCTTCCTGAGTATCAGTACTGTCTGGCATGTTCCACATAAACAGGACCTGCCTAGCTAAGTACAGTGAGGATCATTACCAGTATATTAGGTTTTAGGTAATGAATTCTTCAGCCACGGCAACCAATGACAAAAGCAAAACACAAAAAGGCCCTCAGTCTTGTGAATGCTGCTTCCACTTATTCAGTGACAGTGGCAAAATTGGGATAAGGGAGAAGAATATGACAGAATCGAAGAGGGAGGTTCAAAGTCCATTAAGAAACCATCATTTTAAAAAAGATAGAAAAGGGAAGGGGAAAAAAGAAACCATAATGTTCAACTCAAGACCAGAATTCTTTGTGTGACATCCCTGCAAAGTGGTCATCTACTTTCTATTTGAAAGCCTAAAATAAGAGAAACCTAATAACCATTCCCATTTTGGACATCAATCATTTATTGTTGAATGTGAAATATTTGTGCTAGACCCTGGAGATACATATAATAATAACAACAATAATAGTAATAGCATTTATAAAGAACCTACTATGTGCCACATACTGTGTTAAGTTCTCTATAGGTTTCATCTCATTGATCCTAGCAACCATGAGAGATAGGAACCATTTTACAGATGAGGAAACTGAGGCAAGTAGAGGTAAAGTAACTTGCCCAGGGCCAGACATCTTAAACTCAATGTCTGAAACTGAACTTATTATCTCTCCCCTTGAGGAGATGGTAGCCTTGATGGATATAAAGTCATTCATATAAGAAAAGCATACACATTAAGAAACAATTCCTTACCCAGGGATAAATCTGTCTCTGTCTAACCTCTCATTCTGCATTCTAGGACTGAGCAGAACATGTCTGTCCCACAATAAATAATCCTCCACATAACACTCAGACAAATAGTTTCTCTTCTAAGCCTTCTCTTTCCCAGGCTAAATATCTTAGATTTCTTCAACTAACATAAGTGAGCTATGACCTTAAGGTCCTTCACTGGCCTAGTTGCCCTCTGTGGATACAGTGACCAGGGCAGAGTACATTGTAATTATCACTTCCCTTTTTCTGGACTCCAGGATTCTCTTACTGGAGCCAGGGGTAGTCTTAGTTTTGGAGGTTCCCATTTCATACTGTTAAATTATATGGAGCACCCAGTCCATCAAACCTCCCAGTTTTTTTTCAAACAAAAGAGACTACCAATAATCACACAGCTTTTTTGTTTTGTTGTGTTTTTGGTATGGGGGGGGGAGGGATTCGCAGGAAATTGTTTATAGCGAGTAATTTAATTTCTGGTCTGAGATATGTGAGATCCTTGTCTATTGACCAAGGAGTTGACATGCTATTGGAGGACTTAAATGAAATCAGCATTGATACTGTTGTTGATCCAATAGAGCACAATTACAGGGTTACCTATTAAAATCATGTAAGGATTCTGTGATAGATGTGATGATGGATATAACATTATTCATTGATTCTCTAATTATCATTATCAAACAAGGCATACATCAATGAGCTGTATCCCTGGCAAAGGTATTTGCCACTATCATGGAGAAACAAGAGGAAGAAGGATTTCCTAGAAAGGGCGAGGTCCTACAGGTGTTTCTGATTTTATATGACATTCTTTTGATTACATCAAGCCCCAGAATATGTGTCACCTAAATGAAATTCCTAGCCACTCAGAACAGATCATCTTTAAAAATGTCAGAGGAAAACCTAAATGAAGAATGTCTGTTCCCCAGAATGTGACATATAATTAGGTAGGTAGTCCACTGACTCAATCGGTAAACATTGCCTCACATCAGCCCAAAGAGATGGAGGACTGTGTATGAGGAATAGAGAGAATGCCGGTGTGTCTGGATCATAGAGTATAGGACATGTAGTAACACGCATAAGCCTGGAACATAGGGTGGGACCAGGCTGTGAAAGATTGTAAAAGCCCAACAGAGGAGACAATTGAGAGTTACTGGAATTTGAAGGGGGAAATGACATGGTCAGAGACTTTAGGAAAATTGCTTTGATATCTATATAGAGGATTTACAGGGCAAAGACTTGAGAAAGGGAGACTAATTCTAGGTATCCATTGCAAGGGTCTAGATGAGAAGTGAGAAAAACCTAAATTAAGGGGTGACTATGATAGAGAAAAAGGTTTACATGTGAGAAGTATTATAGATGTAAATAACAAGATTTGGCAACTGATTGAAAGTTGAAAATAAAATCAAGGTTATAAACCTAGGAGACTAGAAAAATAGTGGTATTCTTAATGCAAATAGAAAAGTTTGGGAAAGTGGTGGATCTGGGAGAAAATAAAATGAGTTTTGCTTTGGATATAGGCCAAGGGTACATTAGGAAGGGCTGGTCATGGCAAGGAGAAGGCTTACCTCATTATCAAAACTAGAATGGCAATTTTTAACCTTTTCTGTGTTATAGGCCTTTTGGACAGTCTGCTGAAGCCTACTGACCCCTTCTCCAAATGAGGCTTTTAAACACATCAAACAAAAAGCATAGGATTATAAAGGAGAATATTTATATCAAAATATTTTTAAGTTCATGAACCCCAAGTTAAGAACTCTTAGACTAAAGGAAAAGAAGAAAGAGTACAAGATAATGTTTCAAGAATAGAAGACTGAAGAGGGAACTCACAGAAAATAGCCTCAATTTTATCATATATATCTTGGACAGTCAGTCACTGCAGATGGACAATGAACTAGGCCTGGAATTCAATAGAAAAAAATGAGCTGGATGGCATTGGGGAAATTATGCAGCAAGTCCAACGATAATAAGCTGCTCCCTGACCCCTAAAATATCTTTTTAACCCCAGCATCATCACAGTCATTCTATATGACTAGAAATCATAGAACAACAAAATTTCCAAAGAATCAAAATTGCAGGAGTAAGAGAAAAGTACATGATGGGCACAACTGGACTGAAGCTTCTGACCAGCAATGACTAATACAAAAAAAAAAAAAAGGTCATCTTAAGCAGCAGTGCCAGACTCAAAGATAAATGGTGTTGTACGTAGGGATGACTGCAGGCTACAAATTGACTTTGAAAATGACATTATCATTATCTGTGTTCTATTATATTTTTATTTATTTTAAATATTTCCCTACTACATTTAATCTAGTTCCTGCTACACTAAGGAGGGTTGACCAAGGTTCATAGAATGTGTGTTTGATGCCTCTGGTTAAAAGGAAGCCAAGGAATGTGAGACTGGAATGGGTGAAACAAGATGTAGTGATTGTGATGGATAGCAAATGGATAACCCAAGTACTGGTACTGGTGCCTAAATGATGCCCAATAGTTTTTTTTTAATGAAAGTCTCCAGGATATATGGGGAAACTATTCTACGAATTTAAGGTTAATTCTAAGTATCAGAGAGGTTAGTCAAATAATAAACATTGATTAACCACTTATTCTATATAGGCCCTATGCTAAGTGCCAGGTATAAGTGCTAAGTCCTCAGAAGGACAAGAGACTTGAAGAGCTCACAAAATAATGGAAGAGACAATATACTCATAGTTCTGTTCACACAAACTATATACAGTATAAATAACAATTAACAGAGAGAAGGTGCTAGAATCAAGAGGGATCTGGAAAGGTTTTCCGTAGACAGTAGGATGTTAACTGGGACTTGATGCTTCTTTGGTTAACTCACTAATTTTACATGAAAGAATGGTTTTCCAAATCTCTTCTTTCTTACTCAAACTTCTCAGGGCTCCTCTTTCCCCCAACTCCTCAACTGGAGAAAGAGAGACCAATTCTTGATAGCCATTGTAAGGGTCTAGCTGAGAAGTGAGAAAAACCTAAATTAAAGGGTGACTATGTAATAGAGAAAAAGGCTTGGATATGAGAAATACTATAGATGTAAATAGCAAGATTTGGCAACTGATTGAAAGTTGAAGATAAAATCAAGGTTATAAACCCAGGAGACTAGAGAAAAAGTGGTATTCTCAATGCAAATAGAAAAGTTTGGGAAAGGGGTGAGTCTGGGAGAAAAAAATGAGTTTTGCTTTGGATATAGGCCAAGGGTACATTAGGAAGGGCTGGTCAAGCCAAGGAAAAGGTTTACCTCATTATCAAAACTAGAGCAGGGATTTTTAACCTTTTGTGTGTCGTCTCAATTTGTATGGAAATAAATGGAGGCCATTTTTTAAGAACTGCCTCTTTTCTCTTCATCTTTTATCACCTAGATGCTTCCCTCTACTAATTTCTCTTTCACTCTATCTCACTTTGAGAGGTAGTCCTTCTCCTTGCCAAGGTAAACCTTTCTATATGCAAAAGTGATACCACTCCATCCTGTCTTCTCCACTAGATTGCTCCCTCTTTTATCCCCACTCTCTCACTTATCCTGAATCTCTCCCTAACTATTGTCTGCTTCCCTACTGCCTACAAACAAGTCTGTGAATCCTCTAGTCTCAAAAAAATAATCTTTACTTAATCCTTCCATTCCCTCTATTGTCCGATAGCTCCTCTGCCCTTCGTAGCTATATTCCTTGAAAAGGCTGTCTACAACAGGTATCTTCACTTGCTTTCCTCTCACTCTCTTCTTATCTCCTGACAGTGTCTCCTAACCTCATCAATCCTGGGGAACTTCTTGCTTGAATGTTGCCAGTGATCTCTTAATTGCCAAATCCAACATGCTTTTCTAAAGCCTCATCCTTCTTGTCCTCTCTGCAGCCATTGACACTGTTAATTATCCTTTTCTTAGTAATCTCTAATTCTCTAGGTTTTTGGAACAGTTTTACTCCTGGTTCTCTTCCTACCTATCTAATGGCTTTTTTTCCAGTCTTCTTTGCCCGAGGTCAAGCCCAAGTCATATTCTTTAACTGTGTGGGTGTCCCACAAGGCTCTGTCCTATATCCTTCTTCCTTCTTCCTCTACTATTTCACTTGGTAATTTCATCAGTTTCCATGGATTCAAGTATAATTTCCATGTAGATGATTCTCAAATCTACTTATCTAACCCTAACCTCTCAGCTCACCTCCAGTCTAGTATCTCCAACTATGCACTGCATATCTCAAACTTAGCATGACCAAAACAGAACTCATTATATCCTCCCTCAGGTTTTCCCCCTTCCAAATGTCCCCATTACTGTCAAAGGTACCACCATCCTTCCAGTTTCCCAAGCCCATAACCTCTCATCTTCAGTCCTCATATCTCTCATTGCCCTCATCGAATGTTGCCAAGGTCTATCAATTCCATCTCTGTAACATTTCTCAAACATGGCCCTTTCTTTCTTCATTCCTGGACTATATTGCTGGGAGTTCTGACACACATTTCTCCCCACTTCAGTCCATCCTCCATTCAACAGCCTAAGTCATTTCCATAAAGCTCAGTTCTAATCATGTCACTCCCCAACCCCTACTAAATAAACTCTAATCATTCCCTGTCACTTCCAGGGTTAACTATAAAATTCTCCATCTGACTGTCAAAGACATTCATAACTTAGCTCCCCACACTCACCTTTTCAGTCTCCTTTTTTTTGTTTATTTGTTTAGGGGGGGGGTTTGGAGGGCAATTGGGGTTAAGCAACTTGCCCAAGGTCACACAGCAAGTTTTGTGTTAAGTGTCTAACATGGGATTTGACCTCAGGTCCTCCTAACTCCAGGGCCAGTGCTCTATTCACTGCACCACCTAGATGCACCCCTTTTCAGTCTTCTTACACTTTATACCCTCCACACACACTCACTCTTTGTATTAATTACACCAGCCCCCTTGTTATTCATCAAACAAGATATTCCATCTCTCAGTTCCAATCATTTCCCCTGGCTGTGCCTCGTGTCTTCAATTGCCTGCCTTTTCATCTCTGCCTCCTGGCTTCCTCCAAGTCACAGCTAACATCCTACTTTCCATAGAAAGCCTTTTCCATCCTTCTTGAATTCTAGTGCCTTTTCTCAGTTGATCATTTACAATTGATCCTATAGATAGCTTGTTTGTATACAGTTGTTTGCATGTTGTCTCCCTGATGGGGAAAATTCAGGTTCAAATCTTGCTTTAGGTACTTACTAGCTATGTGACTCTGCACGAGACATTTCTTTCCAGCTTAGTTTCCTATAAATGGAAATAATGATGGCATCTATTTTATAGGGATGTTGTAGGGATCAAATGAGACAATATGTACTATGTGTTTTACAAAACTTAAAGGCTACTTATTATTGCTATTAGGGTCACAGAGCATTTTAAAGCCCCTCACAAGCTGGCTCTAACCTACCTTTCCATCCTTATTACATTGTTCTCTTTCACACAATCTATGATGCAGTCAAACTGCCTTCTTGCTGATGCTCACACATAACACTCTATTTCCTATCTCCCGTCCTTTGTACAATCTGTGCCTCATGCTGGGGAAAGACCTAACCTTACAAAGTCTATGGTCTCCCGCTGCATATGGCACCATCATCAATAATCTTGACCTATGTCTTGCCCCTGGACTCCCATGATTCTGGAGGAAAGAATGATGCTGGTGTCTTTGCACAGCTCTGCCTCACTTAAATACAATTTACTTGCAGTGAAGACATCACTCTCCTAATGTCACTGTTCCTCTTCAAGAACTAGGATTGAGGGGCAGCTAGGTGCCACAGTGAATAGAGCATTTGACCTTGGAGTCAAGAGGACCTGAATTCAAATCCAGCCTCAGACACTTGACACTTACAAGCTTTGTATGACCTTGAACAATTCATTTAATGCTAATTGCCTTGCCTTCCCCCCTCCAAAAACACAGCTAAGGATGAACAGCAATCCCCCATACCTGGAATGTACTTCCTCCTTACCTGTTCCCTTTAGAATCCTGAATTTCCTTCAACACTGAACAGAGAGAGCCTTTCCTGGTCCACCTAGATGCTAGTGGCTGCCCCTCTCCCAATAACTTTGTTTTTTTTTATATACTCATATGCCTATGCCTTGCGTCCCCCAGTAGGACGTAAGCTCTTTGAGGGCAGAGACTTTCATTTTTTGCCTTTGGCATCCGCAATACCAGGTATTGAGTAAATGATTCTCAACTTATTGACTGATCACTATATTGTAAGCCTGTAAAGTCTTTTAAACTCTCAGAGCCTCAACTCCCTCATCCTTAAAAGACAGGTACAAATAACCTCTCCCTCACAGTGTTGTCTGAGGATCAGATGAGATGAGCCATGCAAAGCACTTGGAGACCTTAAAGCACTATAAAGCCATCAGCTATCTGCAAGCTAAAGCAGGTCTACACCAATATCCCTAGAGGAGTCTGCCTGAGCTCCAGGAATACAAAATTTCACAGACATCAAAGAATAAACTCTCAATTTAGTCCTTTTGGGAAACAATGACCATATATGTGTGTCAACACGTCATAGTAGATAGAAAGCCAGCTACAGCACAAGGCTCAGAGAGGGTACAGGAGCAAACAGTATGGAAAGTACAGAAACAAGCAGCAAAAAGGGGTATTGAGGAAGATGGTGTGGGGATAGGGATGGGTTGGTAAAGTAAGGCAGGCAATTCGGAAAAGAAAATGGGGAAGGAGAATCACTCTCATGATCATGTATTAAATTGGGAGCAATCTACAGCATGGACTAGATGGAAATGGAAGAGAGCTGAAGGGTGGGGGCAAGGCGAGAGGAAGAGTTTGAGGCCTCCTTTTTATAAGGTTTTGGTGGGAGACAGACTAACTCTTATCTGTGCCACCTTGGAGTTAGTTCATTAACAAATCATCTCAAAGTTGTCAGTAAAACTTTAAAGTTAACGTCATCTCAAAGTTATCAGTAACATTTGATGTTCTGTTAGTCTCACTGCAGATGTCTGGAACTTATCTGAGATTTACATATCATAGGATGAAAAGGCCCTGACAGCAAAGCCTAGATGGCTTTCCCTGATTTAGCACATGTTGCCAGGATGTTGCTTTGGGTTAATATACGATATAGTTTGCAAATTATGTTCCTTTGATCTTTGGGATGGTTTGTATGTGACTTACAGGTTCTTCTTTGCAATCTTATTTTCTGTTATTGCCACTTTATACTGGCTACTTATAAACTTACTTATTATACTGACTAGGGTTGTCAGGGGGACCAGAATGAGATGTAGTTTTAGATTACTGTATCAAAAAATTGCAGGTAAAAAAGAAAAGGAAGAGAGGAAAAGAGGTAAAGAGGTAAAGATAGGCAAAGACAGAGAATATATGTATATGTACATGTGTATATATTACATTACATTGCATACACGTGTATATATGTGAATAAGTATATGTTATATGAACATATTTCTATATGTGTACATGTATTGTGCTATATGTGTATTGAGTGTACTATGAATGTGTGTATGTATGTGTATGTGTACATATGTGCATATATACTTTATTTTTTAAAAAATCTATCTCCATTCCCATCAGTACAAGAACAATAACAACATACTAATCTGAAAGGTTTCTTATTCTCAAGCTCTCAAGAAAATGAGCTTCAGCAATGACCAGTGTTGTATGACGAACTTTAGCATTTTTCCCAAGAGTAACAGAAAAAATCTTTGTCTAGGATTTTTTTTTGGTCTTGTCCCTAATCATCAAGAGCAGAAACTGTGGCTTCCAGGACTCTTCTTTATACTGTCTACCAGGCAGATTTTATTTCTCTCTTCTAGTCTCAAATTCATCTTGCTGATGACCTAGGCATTTGATTCAACAAATATTTAGTAGGAGGCCAGTGCATCAAGAGCCTTTGGTGGTGTCAGGGACTTACTTCAAGCCTGAGTGAGTGACAGCTTATACTTGGTAGATGCTAAACAGGGATGGAGGGAGGAGGAAGCGGAGTAGAAAGAAATTAGTTTTTCCCTGATCAGTGGAAAGGGGTTCTTGGACTGATTTGCAATTGTAACTAACTGGGTCAGGCTTACAGGCACTTGCTTCCAGACCCCTCCTGATGCATTAAGTGGCCAACCCTTAAGGCTGGCTGTACTCAACTCTCTCAAGGCCAGAAAGATCTGAAAGAGGCTGCTTTAGGGTTGCTTGATCTGGCACCATAACCTTACCTAAGTCTCTAATTAGGCACCAATGATACCCTATTACTGGAATTTCTATAGCTCTTTCCATACATTATCTTGTTTGATCCAGGTGAGGTAGGTTATGAAAGGATTCCAAACACCATTGGACAGATGGGATCTCAAGAGAGTGAAGTGTCTTACCTCAGGTCACACAGCTACCAAGTTACCAGAACCAGAACTCAAACCAAAGTCTTTTGATTTGAAAAGCCAGGCTTATGTCCTCTTCACTACATCTGCCTCAGTCGCCCTACCTTACTTATCATTTCAGAATTTGCTACCTCCTTTGCTGCTCCAAAACCCAGCCAGGAGTTGTAGTGGAAGAATATGGAAGATTAAACGGATTTGGGTTCAGATTTTGGCTCTGCCACAGAGACCTGGGCAAGACTTCAAATTCTCTGAGCTTTAATCTCTCAATCTATTAAATAAAAAGGAGGGAGGGGACCAGGGAAGGGAAGGGTGAGATGATCTTTGAGGTCTCTTCAGACTCTGAATTCTACAGTTTCTAAAGATGCCAAAGGATTCTAGCCAAAAAGAAATGGTTCATCATATTGATTGTTGCTATTTCATGTAAGAGGGAGGTCTTGTGGTAGGCAAAAATGCACAAGATACAACCTAAGAAACAGGAAACAGCAAAAACCCAACATACTGTCCTCTGCAGCCGACATTTAAGCCAATGGCCATGATAATACCAGTCCAGTTTCAGATCCTGTTATCTCACCCACATTTCTGTTTTATGTGTGAGGTTCAGTTGGAATTAATAAGAGCTCCAGGTGCACAGGAGAGATACAAACTGTGAGAGAGATGGAGAATTTGGCCCGAGGCTCTTGACTTCAGCACAGAGGCAGTCTCTTTCATAGTGAAGTCATCAGTGCCCTAGACACAGGACAGCCACCTTGTGGTTTCTGTTTGATGCCGAATGATTCTGGCAATCTTACCCTGAGTCTAACTCTCCTTTGTTAAACATACAAGGTATGGGCAAAATCAAGAACTGGAGTGTCTGTGTGCATGTCACAAAGAAGCAAATTCTTAAATCAGAGAAAACAGATACTTCCATATGACTAAAAATAGTGAAATATATTGAATTAGAAATGAAAGGGCCAGATGTTAAGCAAGGCTCCAAAGGATCAATTCTAAGGTAATTTAGGGGAAAGATATCACAGGCATTCTCAACCTCCAGCAAAGTAAATTGTTTCTTGATTCCCTCTTAATGAAAATCTCATATGAACCCCTTTATTTTCTGCAATATAATCTATGGATTTTTCTGCACTTTTTTGGTTTTTAATTTTTGCATAGATTGTGTATTTTTTTGTTTTTAATAAAAGTGGAGGTGCTTCTCAGAATTTTCACTGCAACAGCAGGGCTCGGCCTTAAGGTCAAATGAAAGGAACAGTACATGCCGTTACCATGGAAACTGTCCTAGCATAATGTCAGGTGCTAAGAGATATCAAGAATGAAGGGATAAAATCACTACATTATTTTAATAAACAAGTTCTATTTACAGTCATTTAACCATTACCAACATTCACATGCTCTCTGTATTAACCAGTTGTCATTGGACATTTCTTTGGACCCACTTCTAACAATGCAAACCTGCCCCTAAAGATTCTTTTCTTTAAAAGATGAGGACATGCATTCATTCATGAAAGGACTATGGATGCATCATTATCCTGGAAGCTCTCAACATCTGTATGTCTTAATTAGGAGAGGAAAAAAACATATAAAAGCTATGGAAAATCAGAGAAAGAGGGCAATGAACCCAGAGAGACCTATACCTTCAGCATCAAGGTTTCACACTGGGTCTTCAGTTCATCAGCTTTCTCATAGGTCAGGAACATGCTCCAGGCCCCACTCCAGGCTGTTTGTGGTGGAAGTCAGTATAGCTAAATAGCTCTCACCCCCTTATCTGTGACCCAAACCCCCCTTCCAGTGTTCCCCAGAAGTGTTTGCTGTGATGTGTCTGTAAAAGCAAGATGATGCATAGAAATACCACTCACTCACAAAGACAACCTTGAATAAACCTCTAAATCTGGCCTAAAGTAAAAGAGACAGACAGACAGACAGACAAACTGAGACCTGGCCTGGTTAAATGGTCAAATAGAGGGAGTACATTTTCATTGCTATATGATTCCCTTGGCACCGTCTTTATTGCTCTGCCCCTTCCAACACCCCTCATTTTCATACTTTCTCTTCAGCCCACCTACCCAATGAACCTGCACTGAGGGAGGAATCTGATCACTCAACAAACAAATGCATGTTTAACACTCAGCACAGGCTACACAAAGAGCCTCCTGGGAGGATAAGCAAGTCTGCGTTAATGAGAAACAAACTGTGGCCCTTTCCAGAGGCAACCATCCTCAGGTAAATCATGGTCTACTCTCACATAACCAGTAATCTCAAAGAGGGCAAAGAATAAATAATATATGCTATAAACTTACATTTCTTCCATGACTCCTAATCAGGAATAATGACTTCCCAGATTCTGGACCCTACCTATCTAATGCTTTTAAATTGGATGGTTTTGAACCACTGCCCATCGGATCTATTGATAACCAACTGCTCTTCCCAGTGGAAGTGAGGCCACATCCAAACCATCCTGCTATGGATCAGGGAGCACAGAGGAAAGGTAAAACTGGAGATTGTGTCATATAAGATTGCTCTACTGCATGGTGAGGGAGCAGAGAGGACGGGTCAGAGATTCTGAGGAGTAAAACTAAGACCCAAAGCTAAGGAGTGAGGATAAAGAGGATTCAACAGTCATGAGAACAAGGATGTACAAGGTGGGGAGGAGGAGGAAACATGGCTAGTGAGTTAATTTTACTCATTCAGAGCTCTGTAATCTACTGACAAGTCTGATAGAAAAGCATCAAGTACATCTGTTTGTGCTGTTTTCTTGGGAGGCAGTGAGCTAGAATGGCAAGAATGTTGGCTTGGGAGTCAAAAGACCTGATCTGACATCAAATACTTCATATCTCTGAGCATCAGATTTCTAATTCATAACATGAAGAGCTTGGACAAGGTGATCTCTACATTTCCTTTCAGCTTTTTCTTCTTCAGAGATGATCCCTATCTCATGCTTGGAATATACTCCCTCTAGCCCCACCTCTTAGAACCTTCAACTTCCTTCAACACTCAGCTCACAGGCGGCCTCCCACAGGAAGCCTTTTCCACTCGTTCTTTGTGTTCGTGCTCTCTTTTTTCAAATTATCACCAATATGCCCGTGTGTTTTCACATTATATCCACTACTAAAATGTAAGTGCCGTGAGGTCAAGTACTGATTTCCTTTTTCATTTTATCTTTGAATCTCTAGCAGAGTAGAAAAACAGTGATTCTGGAAACATAGGAATGAGTTTAAATCCTGCCTTTGAGACTGCCTGCGACCTTATATAAGTAAGCCTTCTATAGGTAAACCTCCCTGGACACAAGTTTCCTCTGTAAATTGAAGGAGTTGACATAAGGACCAACTGAAGGAAGTATGTAGCCTCAGGAGGGAAATTTTATTAATATTTGTATACATTGGAGCATAATAAATATTCTTATCTTTAGTCTATTTCAAGTAAATTTATTTTTGTGAACTTTAGTAGCTAGCATCTTTTACACCAAAGAATTTATCATATAGAATGCTGATGCTTCTGATTCATTCCCCTGTATACCACTCATTTGTTGTAACAGAATCCAAAGGGGAGTCATTCATTCCTCCACCTTTCATATCAAGCTGATTACAATCATGGTTCCAAGTAGAGACATCCTAAAGCCCTACCCTGAAACACTGGTCAGTTGGGGGCCAATTGTCATACCAGTGTGTTGAAGCTATTCCTTTGACACTGGCTCCTATGATAACCCAGTCAGACTCTAAGTGGCCAGTGCTTCAAAGTTCCTACTAGACCTTCACTTGTACCACAACAGTCTCTGGGCATGCATAAACTTCTGGCTGGCACCCCCTTAAGCTGCTGTTACCCACATCCTCACCACCTGGACTGTGGGGTAAGCTTTAAGCGAGTATTATCATCAAGAAAGTAAGGCTGGTGACTCTGCACAGCCCTTCTAACTTAAATCCAATTTACCTGCATTTCATGGCATCACCTTACTAACATCATACTGTCCTCTTCAAGAAGGAATAATAACAACAGTCATTGTCATTATTTTTATTTTTTTTCAAAGTGGCTCAAGTAGAAGTGTCCTTATAACAAGTTATTATCTTGCTAGTGTTTTTTCCTAATTGAATAAAGTATTAAGAAGCAAATCCATCCTTGAAGGCTTACTGAAAGCATCCTTGGTACTACTCTAGTAACAGACAGGAAAACAGCAATGATAGGCACCTCACTATGTTCCCATATGAGTCAATTCTCCTTATTTAGGTCTCTATATTTTTATATCTTTTCATTCCAGGTGACTTGGAGATTATGAGTACTTGGTAAACTGGATTTTATTTTCAATGCTATTACTATTGTTGTTCCATTCATCTCATCTTTAAGTTTGATTGCAATAATAATGATTGTGGAGATTTTCAATCTAAGTTTTTTGAGTATTACTGGCCCTGTTGTAGAGAATCACCCAAGGCTTATTCCCAAATCTTCTTGAGTATAAGTCTAGCCCACTGTCAAGTATGCCATTTTTTTAAGTGCATGTGGCACCAGCTGAACTCTGAGACCCCTTCTAACTGCAATTCTGTCACTTACTAGATGAGTCACTTAGGCTCTCTATATGCTTTACTCAAATACAAAATGGCTAGCATACTCCTTTATTAATTTACTTAATTGCTATCTATATCATCAGGTTCTTAGGATGCCCAAATGAGATAATGAATATGAAAGGGATTTGTAAATTGCAAAGTAATATACAAATATAAAATATTATTATTTTGTTAAATAATTTCCTTTGAATGTGCAGTCAACATGTCTTGGTGCTTACCATAATTAAGGTTCACGTTTAACAAAGATGAGACAAAATAAATAAATAAGTAAACAAAAAAAAGCCCATGATATCTTGTCTCTAGACTGACTTCAAAATGATGTCATGAAAATAAGTGAGCATGCATTAGAAATATTAATATGATTGTGGATACACCTCTCAAGGGCATACATTAATCACACCCCATTTAGTCCTTTTAATAACATTTTTAATACTAAGTTGTAAAATGTATCAATCATCTGGAGATTAAAGGCATGCCTTCTTGATCTTCCATCCTGAAATCATGGGATCACAGAGGTGGAAAGACCCTCAGAGGCCATTAAGTACAAAATGTACCTGAACAAGAATCCCCTATATAACATGCCTGCGGGGATCAATGGAAGTTTAGTGAGATGAGTGTAGAATAAGGCCTCTGTGGGTCACAGCTACCAAGATCCTATCAAGCTGTTAGAGATAGCAGGCTTGACAGGGAACCACCCTTGTAATGAAGAAAAACTGAGTTCAACTCCCCTTGTAGACACTTACCAAGTATTTGAGCATGGACTAATTAGTTTATCTCTATATGGAAGAGGTTCCTCATCAATAAAATTGTAATACTTTTGCAAATAACATTATGCAGTATTGTGTATATAGGTAAAATAACATACTTACCAAAGCCTTGTAGTTTAGAAGCCTTGGGTTCAAGTCCTGCCTCTGACAAATGCTGGCTGTGTGACCTTCATCAAGTCACTCAAAGTCTTAGCACGCTGGGCAACCCTCCACTATATAATAGAGGGAATTACAGATCCAGACCAATAAATAAAAAATAAATAAATTACTACATTAATAAATGAATAAAACAAAGCAAAATCTTGTAGTACTCACCTCATAGGGTTGCTATAAGGCTTAAATAAAATAATTTACATAAAGGGCTTAGCAAAACTAAAAGTGTTTTATAAATTTAGTTATTACATCTATAGGTAATATTTGTATTTCCTTTTTTCATAACCCAGGTTTTTTTTTCTCTACAATATAGGAAATTTTCTGTATCTTGGGTAATTTTGTGGAATTTCTAAAGCAGTGATGAGAAAAACAAAATGTGAAATTTTATCATAAGTACAACTCTAATGGAATGTGAACTTATGACCTTTGAAATATGATTCTGAAATATAACCTATTAGACAGCACCATCACTCATAATGCTCCACAGGGTTATCCCTGCACTAAAATGAACTCTCAGAGCATTTGCTTGGAGAGTTCTCAGAGGTCAACAGAATCTGAGATTACAAATAAAAAATTAATTTAGCGAATCAAAGAATAAAATTCCTGAGGTCAAGCAAAGGCTGATCTCAGTATCCAGAACTCTGTGCAGGGTGACTGCTATTCAAAGCAGTTTTCTTCTCTATTAATTCCAATGACATTTGTTAAATGACAACAAAGGATAGCCTATGTTTTCTTCTATCAATATGAAACCCTTTGGACCAGAGTGGCATTGGAAGACTGATCAAGGGTAGGGATAGTAGACATGTATTATCAGAGTAAAAATGTGTTTGCCCTCCAGTATTTCAGTGTGTCCGTGGACCTGTGATTTCATCAGTGTAGATGTTTGCTCCAAAGAAGCAGATCAAAACCTACATATGCCTGCCCATTCTATGAAACTTTCATCTATATTTTCCCACAAGTTCTCTATGTGGATCCATCTAACATAGCAGGGACTTTCTATTTGTTCTATTGATATCAAAAGGAGTACTGGTGGCTCACAAAGATTATCCCTGGATATTCCTTGCCCTCACTTCAGGATCAGCCCATCTTCTCCTTATTCCACATATTTCTTTGATAACTTTCATCATACTCCTTCTCATTCACAGTTCCTTGCTTTTAATGTTTTCCAACTCACTAATATCTACTATGTGTCTTTCCATTTGCCATTGATCCTCACTTTTGATTTTCAGAGACTACAGTCACCAACTACACAGCTCAGACCTAAAGGTCACTGGAAGAATATTCTTACTGAAAAGATAAGCTCTCGTTTCCGGTAGAATCTTGGTGTTATTAAAAGAAGCTTATAGTTTATCAAGTACAACCTGTTCCTCTCCCTTTGTTCAATTCTTAGTCCAAACCAAAAGTTCATTTGTAGTGTCTCTCCAGTGATACAGGGTCGGGGCGGGGGGAGAGGAGAAGGAGGAGGACAACAACAACAAGAAAGACAATGACAATGAGGAATCATTGTAGAAATGGTAGTATTACTACTACTAATAATAATAAGTAACATTTATATTTCCCTCTTAGGTTTGCAAAACACCTTATAGCTATACCTATCTATATCTATCTATATCAATATTGTCACATTTGATCCTCAAAATAACACTAGGAGATGAGTACTATAAATCAGTATTTTCCAGATGAGAAAACTGAGACTGAGTGAAGTTAAGTGACTTGCCCAGAGTCATACAACCAGTAAATGTCCAAGGCAGGATTCAAACTGAGATTTTCCTGAATCCAAGTCTAATTTTCTGTCTGCTACTCAATCCAGTTGCCTACATACATTGTTCATTCAACTGCATATAACTGTAACAGTCTGATAATAGGCATCTTTCATCTACTTGTTTTTTCTTGTGCGGGTAGTTACACCAAATTCTTTTGGATGATTTTGGTTGACATTTAGGATGTTCTGCAATGACTCAAGTCCTTGACATAATCAGCACAATTTCATTAATAAACTGAAAGATTTAGGGAACTTCATCATTTATAGGGAATCCCTCTTGAATTTTGTGCTGAATTAGCATCAAGCTCTTGCAAAGCCATTGAGAAGAATGACTCTAGTTTGTGTTTTGATGTTAATGATTAGAAGGCCATCTAACAGCATTATTTATATTATATATTTTAAGGAATCATATGTAATTTCACACATGCCTAGGAGGCACCTTTTAGGAAACTCCTTTAAGGGGATATTTTGATCTATAGAATTAAACGTCTTTTTTTAATTACAGTAAACAAACAGCACAATGAGACCTTGTATTCTCTACATATTTTACTTAACAACCCATGAAAAAATCTTTTTTAAAGTTCAGAAAATCAAACTTGAGGTGCTGGGTGCCAGGTTTGATTCTATGAAATGAACTCTGCAATTCTCTATTAGGTCAAATATCTGTAAGAACGCTAAGCAGAAACTCTGTCCATGGTGTTTACAGGCAGCTCATGGAGAAGTGGTAGAGTGCTAGGTCTGGAGAGAACACCTAAATTCAAATCTGGCCCCAGGCACTTGCTCAGCCTAGGGAAGTCACTTAACTTCTGTTTGCCTCACTTTCTTCCACTGTAAAATGGAGCACCTAACTCACAGAGTTGTTCTGAGGATTAAATGAGAATACATTTGTTTCAAAAAAAAAGCACTTAAGATAGTTCCTGGCACATGGGAACCACTATTCACCTTCCATATCAATGCAGGGAGGACTGGAAGACTGAGGACAGTCACAGAATCACCTTGAAAGGATCTTTGAAGTTAGAAAGGACCTTGAAAGCCATTAAGTGCAACCTGATTTTGAACACGGACTTGGTGCTCTACAATACCTGCATTGATTGGTCATGCAGCTTTCCCTTCAAGATCTCAATGAAGGGAGTATTCTGAGATATCCCATTTCCTTTCTGGACAGCTCTAATTAATAGAAAGTTTTGTTATTTTTGTCTGTTTGTTTTGCTTTGTTTTCTCTTGTCCTGAACCTACATCAAATGAAAAGACCTTCCAGCTTACTTGGAGACAAACTTAGCTGACCTCTAGCCACTTCCAATGTGGAGATACAATGATCCTGCACTCTGGGATAAGTCTAGGTCCCTGACCTCAAGAGTTTTATAATCTAGTAAAGGAAAATAACAAAGATAAATATGACCAAATTTAAAATATCATAATTACATGAGGAATACACAGTACTATGAGAACAGGTAAGGAAGAAAGTATCTTTCATTTGGAGGGAGGGAAGCAGTCGATCTTCCTTTATAGAAGTGGATATTGTGCAGTAGACCACTATGGCACTGTAATAAAGCCTCTGAATCTCTTATCAGAAGAACGCTTTTAAATGCATAAAATAAAGTACACAGGATTACAATGAAAACTGATTTTCTTGAAATTGAATTGTCACTTTTTTTCCTCATCCTGGTACAGTGGATAGAATGCTAGACCTGAAGTCAGAAAGACCTGAGTCAAATCTGGACACTTACTAGCTGAGTGACCCAGGACAATTTACTTAACTGCTGCTTGCCTCAGTTTCCTCATCTGTAACATGGTGATAATAATAGAACTTAACTCCAAGGGTTGTGAGGATCAAATAAGATAAGTGTAAAGTGCTTAGTATAGCAGCTGACACATAGTAGGCACTATATAAAGGGTAGCTATTGTTGTCGTTGTAGTTGTTGTGATCTAAGTTTATGGACTCCCCGCCCACCCCCTCACTCCTACCTCTACCTATTGCTTTATAGGAAATGGAACAGAAACTAATAATTTTTGTCCTCAGGGAAAGTACTACAGGGCAGGCAAAGCACATACACTCAATTCACATTAGGGGGTAGGGGAAATTCAGCAATTTATGGGAAGGCTAGAATGTCTTATAAGGGTTAGATTGTGGCTGCCTTGACTCAGAACTTCCAATCCCATCTCCACTCACAATACAGCCTTCCAACAATATAGCACTGAGACATTAACCTGCTAGCCACTTTCCCATGAGTTTCTGGCAGATAGGCATCTTGGCTCTCCTCCCTGACCATTGTGCATGCTCTCAGTTCAGGAGAATGACATCATGTGAATTTCACCATGCCCCTGAGCATCCCCAGTTCTCTCCTCCTAATTCAGGTTATCTAACCCTGTACAAATTGTATCATTTTTAACTGCAGTCCAACAATAGCATCATTTTACAGCAGAACTAAGGCAGTTCTTCAAATGTATATCATTTCAAAGCCACTGCAGTTTAATTTTTTTTCTTTTAAAGCCTTTATACTGCTTCTCTACAGAAGCAATCCCTTTCTCTGAAAGCTGCCTGAAGCACTGAGGGATGTGACGAACATCTGCCAGGGACGAGAGGCAGCCTCCTAAGTCTTTAGCAATTTACAGGTTCTAAATGTACATTATTCTGTAGCCATGTGCATTTACACTGAGAATTCATACATGGCCATTTACCACTTGCAAATAGCTAGTTGTTAATGTGTCTCCATTTTGGACGTGATCTCAGAATGCTTGCATCCCATTCCCTACCCTATCACTTTTGATGCGTGCAATTCAGAACTCCTTCCCAGAACCTTCTCATAATCAGAAATGAACACTGTTTTGCTTACCTTTTTCTCTTTCCTAAATCAATTTTGAACCAATTACTTAGGGATAGATGGGTGTTTTCAGACAGTTTTAAATGGCCCCAAGATACTTTCCTTCTAATGAACAATGTGACTTTATATTAATTTTTTTTAGTGATTGTGGTATAAATGACAACCTTAAGCTAAATTAAGGGTTCTTAACCTAGGATCAGTGAAATTGTTTTTGTATTATTATAATGATATTTTTATATAATTGGTTTTCCTTACAATTTATTTTATTTTGTGTATTTCAAAACATTATTATGAGAAGGGGTCTGTAGATTTCACTAGACTACCAAAGGCATCTATGACACACAAAAAAGATTAATAACCCTTGGGCAATATGCTTCTATAGAAGTTTCTTGTGACTAGGTTTATGTCCAATATCTCTACACACCCTAGAGTGTTGTAAGGATTATAGCTATAACTACCAGTTTCTGGAGAGAGAGAGAGAGAGAGAGAGAGAGAGAGAGAGAGAGAGAGAGAGAGAGAGAGAGAGAGAGAGAGAGAGAATGGGAAGAAATGGGAGGAAGGGAGAAAGAGAAAATGAATATGGAGGGAAGAGATAGAGGGAGAGAGAGAGAATGAATATGAATATTTTTATGCAGAAGGACAAGCTGACCTAATTGGGAGGTCTTTTGAATAGATTTTACAGTGCAAAGCATAGCTACTCCCTAGTTGACATTCCAACTCAGAGAATTTTTTTATCTGTGATTAATGGACTTGACATCCATGTTCCCATAGCTTTGGCTAAACATGTAGTTCAGAGCTTATTTTTAAATACCACTGAGATCACAGGAAACTAAACTCTTATGACAGTGAAAATACTGTGCCAGAGGGCAGCATTTCTCCAAAGAGTATTGGATCATAACAGGAATGTAATAGAGACTAGTAGGGAAATACAGAAAGGTTCATGGTCTTGGTTGACTGACTACCTAAATTTCTTTAAACTGAATGACCTTTCTGAATGGGACATGTATTACATGAGTAAATGAATAGCTCTTAACAGTATGACTCTACACTTTGAGTTAAGCCTATGAGAGAAAGAAAAGAAAGGAAAGGAAAGGAAAGGAAAGGAAAGGAAAGGAAAGGAAAGGAAAGGAAAGGAAAGGAAAGGAAAGGAAAGGAAAGGAAAGGAAAGGAAAGGAAAGGAAAGGAAAGGAAAGGAAAGGAAAGGAAAAAGGAAAGGAAAGGAAAAAGGAAAAGGAAAAAGGAAAGGAAAGAAAAGAAAAGAAAAAAAAGAAAAGAAAAGAAAAGAAAAATCCTCAAAACAAAACAATAAAATTTTTAGGAGGGAAGGACATAAGGTAAGAGCAGGGGCAGGGGGCATCAGTCTGACACACACAAAATGAATACATTTTTACTTTTCTCTCCCTTTACCAAACAGAAGCAGCAGCTACAAGGTATTACAGTGGAAGGAATGAGTGAAAACATGGAGTCTGTCTCTTAGTCAGCCAAAGCCCTGCTGCCTCTCCATGAAAGCTTTCCTAGGCTAGTGATGAGACACCATGGGCCATATCCTCCCTACAAACATCATTCTCAGGTTATAAAGATAACCATTTTGAGAAGATCTTTATCTACTTCAGGCCATTTTGCTGCTTTCTAAAACAAATACTAAAAGAGTCCATTGCAGCTAAAAACTGAAATAAGAAGTTACTCCCTCCACACCAGTTGAATCAAACTCCCTTGGATACACTGTATCTTCCCCTTGAGCACAGAGAAAGCAAGAAAATTAAGTAATCTACCAAATGTCACACAGTAAATTTGGGGCTCAATTGGCTTACAGCCCAACCTTTTATATTGAACTGTACCTCTAGAGGCAAATTCTTTTAATCATTAGGTCATAGTGGATAAAGAGCTCGCTTTTAAGTCAGGAAGACCTGGGTTCAAGTCTAGCCTTTAACTTAGGCAAGTCATCTAATCTCTGAGTGACCCAAGTAACTCTCTGATGATATGCTGCAGAATAGTTGTGATTTTCTTTGTCAGGGATGTTTCCTCAATAGGAATTCTCTACACCAATGAAATCAAGAGGTCCAATCAGCAACAACCACAAAAAAAGGCTTCCATAACACAATATCACTAAGCATCATATCTGAATCCCAAAAGTGATAGATTTAATTCCAAACTGATGTCCCTTTCCTATCTTATTGATAGCAATAAATTCTTATATGATCTTTCTTCCCCAGGTCCTTTCCATTTCCACTCTAGCTATACAATTTATTAAATAAACATTTGTAATTTGAAGTTCCTAGTATGTATAAGGCACTGTGCTAAAACTCCAGAGATACAAAGACCAAAATGAAATAGTGACTTTCCTCAAAGAATATGCATTCTCCTGGGGAGAGGGGAGGGAGTATAACACATCTATGAGTAAATGAGCACAAAACGGGCAAACGTAATACAATGACATCCAAGACGGAGAAATTGCTAACACCTGGGAGTCTCAGGAAAGATTTCAGCAGAAGATGGTGAGTAAAATGTACTTTGAAGGAACTAGAGCAAGGGTGGGGAACCCTCGACCCCCATTAGGATTTATTCCATGAAGTTCAGATTCAGTCAAAGGACCACACTTTAGATGGTCACATGTGGCCTCGAGGCTGCCAGTTCCCCACCCCTTAATTAGAGATTCTAAGAGGTAGAGGGAAGGAGGGAGCAGGACATCTCAAATAGCTAGGGCAGAATTAAAGCTGATGATGGAACGTCATGAACAATAAATGGCTAGCAGGCTCCTTTGAATGGAGCAGAGAGGGTGCAAAGAGAGATAATATCAAGCAAAGACTGGCAAAGTAGATGCAAGTCATTTAAATGTTGGACTCAGGATTTTTTATTTCCTCCCAGTAGTAGGAGGGAACTATTGAAGATTTCTGACTGAATAGGGACTGTTTCATTCATTGTATCCCTATCACCTAATACATAGGAGGTGCTTAATAAATATTCATTGGCTGACTGACTGAGTGGTGACATGGTCAGCTGAATCTGTATTTTAGGAATATTCATTTAACGACTGTGTGGAGGATAGATAGCCCAAAGAGACTGGAAGCCTAAAGACCAAGTAGGAGGCTATTGTAATAATCCAGTAATAACTGTTAATGAGCTACTGAATTGGGGTACAGGCTATGTAAGTGGAGAGAAGGAAGCAAACATGAGAGATGTTGTTGAAGAGAGATTCCAAGATAGATACCAATTTTAAAAATATTGAACTACTTACTTTTCCAATGTAAACAAACCATCCTAATAATTGTTGATCTTCAGTCATGTTCAACCCTTTGTGACTCCATTTGGGGTTTTCTTGGCAAAGATACTGGGATGGTTTTCCATTTCATTCTTCAACTCATTTTACAAATAAGGAAATGGAGGTAAAAAAAAGTTAAGTGACTTGCCCAGAGTCATACAGGTAAGTAATAAGTGTCTGAGGCTGACTTTGAATTCAGGTCTTCCTGACTCCAGGACCAGTGCACTATCCACTGGACATCTAGCTGCCCCATCCTAATAATTATATGACCATATGAGTGAAAAACATAATGGATAAAATATGTGAAAATAAATACATGAAAATTTGAAAATTTTGTTATCTTATATCAGTACTTGGATAATATAACTTCAATACTTTTATTCAGTGGCTACATATGTGGTACGTTGGATAAAATGAAATACCGTATCTGCTAATGTTCAAAATAGTGAAAAAAAATCATTCATTCATTAGGATAAAGTATGCATTTCCATTAGGAAAAACTATTATTTGTTAATACAAGTAAAAGCTTTGCTTTAGGTATAAATGTCAGCATATAGAACTGTTATCTGACCTATGGTGAGATGAAAGATTCATATCCAGACAACAACTCCGAATTCAAAGGCACACCCATTTGATGATGATACTAAGAATGCTGATGAAGGCAGGGCATTTTACTCAAATCAAAATCAAGCCAATAATTATCTTCAAAATATAGAGGCCTCAACAAGATCAATTTGCTAATTGATCTTTGTTGCTACAGATATTAGTTCATTGACTTTCAGCTATGACAGTTGTAACAAACATAACAGGCTTCAACCAAAGCAGTCTCACAGAATTAGTGGTTTAAGGGGTCTTAAAATTAATTTAGGCCAACTTTTTCATTTTACAAAGAAAACTGAGACTGAGAAATTAAGTGACTTACCCAAGGTCACAAAGTTGGTGAGTAATCATAGCTTACATTGAAACTATACTTTAGGTTTATGAAGCACTTTTTATTTGCTTATATTTTGTTATTCTGAACTTCACAAATATCAATAAATAATAACATTCCCCAATGTCAAGAAAAACAGAAATAGAATTTTAAAATGAAGCCATATATCTCCATTCTATCCAACTTATTTCCTTTTTTAGGTACATAACAAATTCAACATGTTAAGTTCAAAACCGTCCTGCTTATCTGTGTCTCCCTCTGTAACTCTGTTTACTCTTTTCAATGATTCACAGGTGCTATTTCTTTCTTTCCCTCTTTTTTTACATCACTATCATTAGTCCCTCTTACCTCCCCACCTCCTCCTCTTCTTCTTCCTCCTCCTCTTCTCCTCCCTCTCCTTCCTCCTCCTCCTCCTTTCCTTCTCCTCCCCCTCCTCTCTCTCTCTCTCTGTCTCTGTCTCTGTCTCTCTCTCTCTGTCTCTCTCTCTCTCTCTGTCTCTCCCTTTCTCTCTCTCTCCTTCCTTCCCTCCCTCCCTCCAATTAATTCACAACAATTAAACAATTGTTCATGGTCAGTGGTGTGCTGGTAAGTGTTTAACAACCAGATGTCTGGAGAAGATGTGCACACAAAATGCTTTAGCCTGCAAATTAATGAATTTGGGGATAAAGCTCCAAATTGCTTTCCAGAATGGTTAGACCAATTCACAGCTCCAACAGAGTAGTTGCATTAACTCTCCAACAATTTTCGACTTCCTTTCTTAGGTCATCTTTGACAATCTGTTGGGGGCAGGGGTGAGTTGTTTTTATTTGTTTATTTGTTTCTCTTAATTATTTGATGTATTTTTTTTGTATTGCTGTTGATCATTTCATTTTCCCTCTTTGAAAACTGCTTGTGTATCCTTAGACCATGTATCTATTAAGAAATGTCTCTTGTTTTTATATATCTGAATCACTTCCCTATGTATGCTCCCAGAGTCAATTTCATGTAACAGATAGAATGTTAGACTTGGAGTCAGGAAGTCCTAGCTTCAAATCTTGCACTAGATACTTATGTGACCCTGGCCAAGTCGTTTACCCTCCCTGTGCTTCATTTTCCTCATCTGTAAAATGACAAGGTTGGACTCTATGGCTACTAAGGTCTCTTCCAGCTTTAACTCCATGATCTCACAAGCCTATATCTCAGATACCAGACCTTCAGCAGAGGACCTTCTTATAATTGTTTTTTCCAGTGTGTCATAAATTTTCTCTCTTCTAATTTTAATGGTATTGATTTTGTTTGTGCTGAAACATTTGAATTTCATGTAATCAAAATTACCCATTTTATTCCATACAATCTTTTCTGTTCCTTGTTTGATCATTAATTCTTCCCCTCCCCAGAGTTGCAAATGGTTTCTCCTTCTCTTCTCTCATTTGTTTGTGATGTGGCCCTTTATACCCAGGTAATGTATGCATTTTGTGTTACTGTGTGACAGGTCAGTCTTACCCTAATTTTGACCTGACTGCTTTCCAGTTTTCCCTAAAGTTTTCTTCTAACAGTGATTCCTCCTCTCAGTATTTGAGATCTCTGAGTTTATTAAACACCATACTTCTAAGTTTGCTTACTTCTATTTTTTTCCTCTTTGTGTCTTCATATTCCATCAAATTCTTTTATTTTGTCTTATTGCTATAATCAGCATATCTACAACTATATAAATTAATACAGATAATAGTAAAAATCCTTATTTTATTCCAGTCTTATTGGACTAGTAGCTTCTATAGTTTCTCCATGACAGATAACACTAGCTCTTGGTTTCACAGAGATGTCATTTACCATATTAAGGAAAAGTATATTTATTCCTATGTTTTTAAAAATATTTTCAATTCAAACAGGTATTATGTTATATCAAAAGATGTTCCCACATCTAGTCATATAATCATATGATTTGTATTATTTTTGTTATTTAATACAGACTGTTATGTTTATGATTTTCCTAATATTGAACCAACCCTGTATTGCAGGAATAAAACACAACATTTTTCTACTACATAATTTTTGAATGTGTTGCTATAGGCTCTGCTAATATTTTATTTAATATTTTTGAGTTAGGGATATTGGTTTATATGTTTCTTTCTCTGCTTTTTCTCTCCATAACTTAGGTATGAATACCATATTTGTATTATAGGGGGGAAATGGTAGAATCTCTTACTTTTCTAGTTTTACAAACAGTTCAGATAATATTAGAATTAATTGTTCTTTGGATGCTTGATAGAATTGATGTATAAATCCATCCAGTAATGGATTTCTTTTCCTTGGGATTTCATTTATGAATTGTTCAGTTTCTTTTTCTAAGATTATGTTATTTAAAATCCCTACTTCTTGTTCTTTTAAACTGGGTATTTTATATTTTTGAAAATATTTATCTATTTCAATTATCAGTTTTGTTGACATGTAATTGGGCAAAAAAATTGGTTTCCAATCATTTCCTCTATTTAGTTTTCATTTGTTCTGAATCATCCTTTTTCATGTTTGACGCCAACTTTTTGAGTTCCTTTCTCTCTTTTTTTAAAAATCTGATTAATTAATTATTTATTTTTAACAACTTTTAGCTTTATTTATTCCTTCTATAGTATTGGTTGCTTGATATTTTATAAATCTTTTCCTCAATTTTTAGATTCTATATTTTTATGTTTTATTAAGATCTGGGGATGTTTCTTTTCCAGTTGTTTTAGTTGCATGCCTAGTTCATTGAGCTGTTCTTTCTTTAATTGATGAAAATGTTTAGAGATATGGATTTTCCCTTAAAAGCATCTTGAATTCTCAGAGTACTTTTCTTACATAGATCATTTCCTCTAAGCTTTACAATAACCCAATGAGATAGGTACTAATAGTATTATCATTCCCCTTCTACAGATAAGGAAGCTAAGGTCCATAGAGATTAAGCAATTGTCAGAGACAAGATTTAAATTCAAGTCTTCCTGAGTCCCAGTCTAGCATTCTTTCCATTATATCATTCTACCAGAGCACAGCTGGGATTTGAACCTAGGTCTTTGGACATATTCAATATTCTTTCAATTCAATTCAACTTAACAATTATTTATGTGTTCTCTCCTTAAAGAAATTACATTCAATGAGGTGGGGAGGATGTGGAAGGAAAACACAACATAAATATATACAAATATATACCAGGAGAAAAATATATAAAATATATACAAAATCATTTCCAGGACAGAGAGCCCTAGCAAATGGGGGTGAATAACATTGGCACCTGACATTCAAACGTCAGGTCTGCTACTTACCTTTGTGAGCTTGGACAAGATATTAAAACTTTTCTGGGGTTAAGTTCCACAACTATAAAGCAAAACACACATACATTTATTTGGATGCAGTAGAATAAAGCCCTATTCACCCCCAGACTAGTTATAGTTCTGACCTCTTTGAAGAAATAATTCAAGTCACTTGAGCACTGAAAAAACTAAGGATTTTAAAGGCCATTTGGAAGAGGAAGAACATTCCAGGCATCTGGGACAGCCTGTATAAGAGCATAGAGATGGGAACTGTATTGTCCCATATGAGGAAAAGCAAGTAGGGAGTTTGAATGAAATAGAGAATGTTGCGGAAAAGATTCGTATGAGGTTGAGATGAAAGTAGGTACAAGCCAAATTATGGGGGATTTTAAAAGCCAAACAGAAATTGCATTTTATCCTAGGGGCACAAGAGAGTCAGTGGATCTTCTGGAGGAAGGGATAAATTTAAGAAATGTCAATGCAGAATCTCCAAGATTTAACAGCTGATTGGATGTGAGGGGTAAGAGAGAAGGAAGTAGAAAATGACTCCAAGATGCCAAAGTGCCCAAACCACCCACCACTAGACAACTGCTAAAAAGAGATCTTTTTCTAAGGAAACAATAAACATTACAAGAAAGTCCTTCCAAAGCATACAGTGACAGGGCCGTTTCAGGAAGAGATGTTGTTCAAACAGTTAACTCCAAACTCTTCTTGTTCTTGGATTGGGAAGCATTTCAGACCTTAATTACTGTGTTCTCAGAGACGGTGACAGATATTTCTTTTTTTTCCTATGGGCTTCTTGCCAAGATCAAGCAGGCATTCTTCTTTTAAGACTAGGCTTAATTAGGACTTTGGCATTAACTCTTTGAGGTGTACCCAGGTTTCAACAGTCATCTCTGCTCTAGGCAGGAAATCTCCATTCCCATTGTCTTTGTGACTTTCTAGGGGCAAGCTACAGGGCATTTTTTTTAGCTTTCTGTGTCGATCATCAAAATGTTTCTGTATGGCTTGACTGCTTAATGGGCAGTAAACATCACAGTAAATCAAAGATATAAAATGGAGCAAGGGAGGTCCCTGCATCAATACCAGGAACTCGGTCCTAAATTAGAAAGCTCTGCTGTTTTAACTATCTGGCTGTCCATCCATGGCATGTGGCAGAAAGGCTGTTAGTCTGACAAGCTTTCAAACCAATAGCACTCAACTGCTGTCCCTTTCCCCAGATCATTTCCATTCCTGTGATGCTGTCTGTTCTGTTCAGAGATCTAAGAAGGAGAGATGACAGATTTCATTCAAACCAGGTGAGGCTGGGATAGAGAAAGATGAAAAGAATAACTCTTCATTAGTGGTACCCAAACATCAGGGATGCCCAGATTCTGTAACATCATCCCAAGCAAAAACTACTCACTATCATCAACCAATCAATCAATAAATATTTACTGAATGCCTACTATTTTTGAGGCCCTGTGTTACATACTAAAGATACACAGACAGAAATGAAAAAAGTTCGTGCCATCAAAGAGCTTACAGTCTAGCCAAGTAAAAGAATGTAAACATTAATAAGTAAACATTATATAGATGTATATAGATGGGTGGGGAAGTTTAGAAGGCACTAGGAGCTGGCAAGGAAAATGTGACAAAGTGTATTTTAGGAGGCATCACGGTACAACCAAAAACACGCTGTCTTTGAAGCCAAAGGAACTGGGTTCAAATGTCAGGTCTGCTACTTACCTTTGTAAGCTTGGACAAGACATTAAAACTTTTCTGGGCTTAAGTTCCACAACTATAAAGCAAAACACACATATGTTTATTTGGATGCAGTAGAATAAAGCCCTATTCACCCCCAGACTAGTTATAGTTATGGCCTCTTTGAAGAAATAATTCAAATGTTTCTTCCTTAAACCAAGAAGCTTATCTAAGGGGAAAAAATCCACTTCCTGAAGTTGTCCATCGATGAGTGAAGGGACCCTCTTCTTCCCTGTGCTCTGCTCCTTAGAGTGACTAGTGATCTCCAAGCCTCCCAGAGGTTGCAGTTATTAAGAAGCCAGTTAAACTATATGAAGCATCCTTTCCCAAACCCTATTCACTCAGGTTCCCACTATGTCTCACATGACATCCTTCCTCCTTCCATCCTTTTTGATCTTGCCTGATGGCATAGGTTCTACCCAGTAAAAGTGGGTCCATTACATCCTGCCTTGTATCTTTATCTCTAGAATAACAGCTTCTGTGGGACACCTCTCTTAATCTACCCACAAATAACCAGTAGTCAGTAAATCTGCATACATCTATTAAGTGCCTGTTATGTGTCAGCAATTGTGCTATATTAAAATCAAGGTAATTTTCCAAAGAAAAATAATCAGGGTTGTACTACTCACTGTACTATCTCACTTACCTTCCCCTCTTCCTCACTCACTGATACTGATGAGGAACTGGAATACTCCTTTCTCCTCACTGCTACTTCCAAACTACCACTATCACCCAGAACCTCTCCTCCTTTGACTCTTCCACATTGAATCTGGTGCCTGGCTTACAGCCTTTCTTTCTCCCATCTCCATCTCTACCTGGAGCAAGCAGAAATTGGGGCAAGAAATTCTAGATGACTTCAACATACATATTGATGCCCCTGCAACTAACTTAACTTCCCATCTACTCAATTCTCATGACAGATTCCTCTACTCTGCCTTAGCTTCACACAAAGATGGCCATACTCTTGTTTCTGCCATAATGCACAAGTGTTCATGTGCACATTCCCGAATTCCAGCAATCCTTTATCTTATCATAACTGTTTATCATTCTGTATTGCCTTCTGCCTTGCAACCCTTAAGCCAATTTTTCATCCCCCCTGTGACATGTAATCCCTCTATCAGTTCTTTTGCAGATCTTGATACTGGCTGCATTGTCCTTGCTTACCAAATTTGATCTGTTGATGAATCAATTCAATTCTACACTATGTTCTACATTCAAATACCTTGCACCCTTATCCTATTGCTTATTATACCATGCCAATGGTGTAATATATTTGAATTACTCGTATCATATGCCTCATTTTATCCTATTCACCTGCTGCTGAAAACCTGAAGAAGGTCATGGAATTATCCTTATTGGTCCCACTATAAATTTATGCTACATAATTTCAAGGCATAATTTCAACTGACCCAAGGCAATCCATTTCTACCTTACTAGTCAATTTACTCTCCCACTGATTACAGTTACCATTCCAAACCTATTGGTCCTCCCTCAAGGCTCCTATGGCACCTGATCTCTCAACTATCTTAACTGATGACTTTGTTTCTTATTTCACAAAAAAAAATGAGACCACACATTAAGAGTTCCTTCTTCTTCTCTCTTCCTCTTCTCAAAAATTCAGATATCTTCCCGATTTCTCCTCTTACACATATGAGGTTTCCTTTTTCCTCACTGAGGCAAAACCTTCTACATTTACCTTTGATCCTATCCTGTCTTCTTCAGCTGATTGCCCTGCCCTGACTATCAATCATCCCACTCTCTCAAATCTTCAGTCTCTCCCTTTCTGCTGTTTCCTTTTCTAATGCCTCCAAATATATACTTGTTGCTCCCCTCCTTAAAAAAAACTCACTTGATCCTACCATCCCCACTAGCTATAATTTTATATTTGCTCTTTGACATTTCTACTAAATGCCTTGAGAAAGTCATCTGTTCTAGGGGCCTCCATGTCCTATTCTTTTACTCTCTTCTAAACCCTCACTAATATAACTTCCAAATTCATCATTCAATGAAAGCTGCTCTCTCCAACTTTACCAATGAGCTTTTAACTGCAGATCTAGTGGTCTCTTCTCTATCTTCATCCTTCTCAGCTTCTTTGCAACCTTTGTTGCCAACAATGTTCCTCTTCTAGAATTTCTCTTCTCTAGATTTTCATGACTCAGGTGTCTCCTGGTTCTCTTCCTACATGTCTGAACATTCCTTACAATTCCCTTCACTAGATCTTCATGTAGGGCACACCCAATAATCATTGCTATCCCCCTAAACTTAGCTTTAGATCTTCTTTTTTCCCATCTATATCATCTCACTTAATGATCTCATAGGCTTCCATGAATTTAATTATCATTGCTAAAAGATGATATGTAGTTTATAGATAGGCACATAGATATCTATCCATTATGTATATACATGTATGTACATTATATGTATATGTATATATGCATATGTGAACATATATGTGTGTATATGCATGAAGGTATATACAGATGAGGAACTTGAAAATGAGAGAGATTAAGCAACTTGCCCAGTGTCACATAGTTAGTAAGGAGCTTTGAACTGAGGCCTTTATTCATATAAAATGAGGAAGATGGACTCAGTGGTCTCTAAGGTCCATTCCAGCTCTGGATCTATGATATATGTGTGATTGATTGACTGATTCATGAAAAACTCACATCTCCTCACCCTGGAAGACTCCAACATCCTGCATGGAGTGTTTCCTCAACAGAAGCAGATCCCACTCTGTACACTGTGCTTAGCAAAATGTCAAAACACAGACACCAAAAGATTTATTCCAGGCATGAAAAGTCAACCAGAGGAATGTGGCCATATGGAGGGAAGAGCATGAAAGAATGCAACCTCTCCTTTCAGGGCACTGAATGACATATAATGAAAGCTCTCAGAGGTGGCATTGCTGAGTTCCCCTTTCCTGACAGGACTGTGAGGATTGAAAAGGTTACAGAGCACAGGCAGTGCTTAAGACAATATTTACTTGCCTTACCAAGCTGTACTGACATTGTTGAAGACTCAGGTTGCATGTGAAAGTAATTTCTCCACTGAAGGAAGATCTGAGCCGAGCTGAGGGGGACCCTTATTGAAAAGGTTTCATATTTAACCTCCACAAATTGTGATATTTCCAATATGTTTAAATTAGAATGGAATAATTTGTCATAGCCTAAAGAAAAAGTGCCATTAGGCAGGTAATAATTTAACTTTTCCAGTCTATGAATTACAAAGTCACAGAATTTGAGAGTGAGAAGGGACCTTGGCAGACAACTAGTCCAACTCATACAGAAAAGGAAGCCCTACTATAACATAACCTATCAGTGATAGTCCAGTCTCTGCTCAGAGATCTCCCCCCACCACCTCCAACACTGTCCCCACTGCTTCAGGCAGCCCTTTCCACTCTGGGGTACCTCTCATTGTTAGGAAATAGTTCCTGACATCAAGGCTGAATCCTTCTCTTTGCAGTGTCTATTGCAAAGCTAGTAGCTACTAGCTTCTGGTTCTTCCTTTTGATGTTAAATAGAACATGTCTAATCCCTCTACCTCATGAAAGTCTTTCTAATACCTGAAGATAGCAATCAAGGCACCCCCAAGTCTTCTCTTCTACAAGTTAATTCCTCCAACAATTTCAATATGACATAGACTTAAAGCTACAGTTGCTCGTCTCTAGATACAGAAAGATAGAAACAGAGATAGAGAGAAAAAGACAGAGATGGAGGCACAGAGATACAAAGAGGGACACGGACAGGACAGGACAGGACAGGAGAGGGGAAGGGAAGAGAGGAGAGGAGAGGAGAGGAGAGGAGAGGAGAGGAGAGGAGAGGAGAGGAGAGGAGAGGAGAAGAGAGGAGAGGAGAGGAGAGGAGAGGAGAGGAGAGGAGAGGAGGGGAGGCAAAGGGATGCAGAATGTATAATATAGATATACTTAGTGCAAAGAGCAAAACATTGCAGACCAAAGTGTAGGGGACTCATGTTCTCCTTAATGATGTTGATGGTCATTATAACATTTACATAGTAATAGTAATAATAATTATAGCTGTTATTTATACAGTAATTACTATATGCCAGACACTGTCCTAACTGGCACTTTACAATTAGTATCTCAATTACTTTTCACAACAACCATTGGAGAGGCATGGACTATAACTATCCCCATTTTATCGATGAGGAAACTGAGGTAAACTGAGGTTAAATTACTTGCTCAAAGTCACATACCTTTTAAATATCTGAGTCCACATTTGGCCTCAGGGCTTCCTGACTCCAATACCAGTGATTCATCTACCTATAATGCCAACTAAATGCCTCGAATTGTAGGATCTCATATATTTCAAGGACCTATGCTTTTATGAATGTGGGCACTTCCTCAATGGATAGAGATTGTAAGTCCTCTACAGTTTTGTAGATGGTCTTTGAGATTTGCTATAGCCAAAAACTTTGCATCACTCTGAAAGCAATCTGGTGATGAGCTTCTTGGAATCCAACTAAGAGGGTCCTTGGGAAAACAGCCACCCACTCCATCACTATAGCCTCTCTAGCGTGATATGGGGAGCTGGCAGAGATTTGATTCTTCTGGAATAACAAAGATTTAGAGCTGGAAAGCACTTTCAGGATCACTAAATCTAAACTTCTCATTTTATAGACAGATATATAGATGAGGTGGAAGTGACCCTACATATTTAAGATAATTGGATTGTAGATATAAAAACATATTAGGGGGCATTAAATTCAACTTGCCTCACTTTACAAATAAGGGAACTGAGGTCAGAGAGAGGAGATGGCATGCTCAAGGTCATAAAGGTAGTAGATGACTGAGACAAGACTTGAATCTAGGACCTTTGACTCCATAGTCAGTTGTCTTTCCACTGTACCATTGTTTTCCCAGGTAGTAGTTTGTCCTTCATTCTCAAAGAGGACCATGACATCAGGAAGGTAATGCCATGGCTCACAAGTGAGTTGGATTTAAGTGAGGAGAGTAGTACAAAATCATCAACCTCACTTTCACTTCTGAAGCTATCTGGGTCCAGTAGCAAGATCAGGACAACTGGAGAGGCCCCACATGATTGATTGATTGTTTCCCTAGGAAGCCTAAGGTAGAAAACCCAAGTTCTATTATCAACCTGAAAAAGTTTTGAACCTAGACACTGAGGTGGGCTGCATACCTATTATGTGAGAACCAGTCTAGCCAAGTAAGATTGGAAAGACTCATTGCCAAGATGTTCAGGGGCTGATGAATTTTTCAGCTATAGCATCTGGGGTTAAAACCCACATCATTGAAGAGAATACCAAATACTAATAAAATCATGGGTGCTTTATGAATTGAATTATTGACATTTAAACAAGGCCAGGTTAATGTCCTTGTATGCCCTAGGCACTTATATTCAGTAGGTGTTTTGGAGGATTCATTTTTATAAATCAATCTCTCACCCTCTCCCTCTCCTTCTCCTGATCTCTCTCTCTCTCTCTCTCTCTCTCTCTCTCTCTCTCTCTCTCTCTCCCTCTCCTTCTCCTGATCTCTCTCTCTCTCTCTTTCTCTCTCTCTCGCTCTCTCTCTCACTTTCTCTTGTTCTGTCCTCCCCTCTTTCCTTCTGTCTCTCTTTTTGTCTCTTTTTATCTCCCTCTGTCTCTCTCTTCTTCCTCCCCTGTCTCTTTCTCTCTCTGCTTTTCTCCCTCCTTCCCACCCCTTGTTTTTTTGTCTGTCTCTTTTTCTCTGTCACTCTCAACCACTTGCTCTTGCTCTCCCTTCATCCCTCTTCCTCAGTCTATCCTTAAGCACTGACTCTTTCCCTGTCCCTTAAAAACATCCTCCATCCTCCTAAAAATAAAATAAACAAAAAAAGTCCTTGACTACCATTCACCTCAAGCCATTGTCCATACCCTTTTCCCTTTCATGCTGAAACTCCTAGAAAGGGTCATCCAAACTCTTTGCTCCATTTCCTCACTTCTCACTCATTTCTCAGCCTTTTGTAATCTGGCTTCTGTCCCCAGCATTCAGATGAAATCATTTTTACCAAGGTTATCAACAATCTATTCATTACTCAAAACCTAATGAACTTTTCCCCATTCGTATTGTACTTTGGCATTCTGAAGTTTTTTTGACACTGACTATCATCTCATGCTCCTGAAGATGCTCTCTTGCTTTGACTTCTGATGATGATAATGATGAAAATGAAAACAACAGCATTTATATAGCACCTTCTATATGCCTGGAACTGTGCAAAGTGCTTTACAAATACTATCTTGTTTGATCCTCCGAACCCTATGAGGTAGATACTACTTCTATCTCCATTTTACCATTGAGGAAACTGAGACAAAAATAGGTTAAGTCATCTGCCTAATACCACATAGCTAGTAAGTATCTGAGTCCAGAATTGAACTCATGTCACAGAGCTCTAAGTTCTCCTCCTAACTTTCTAAAGTTACTTCTGAAGTCTCATTAGGTCGTTCACTCTACAATTCCCATTCACTAACCCTAGGTAATTCCCAAGGATCCATGCCAGGTTCTCATATCTTCTCCCTTTACACCATCTCTCTTGGGGATCTCATCAGCTCTCATGGATCACACCATCCTTTTTACCCAAATGGCTCCATTTCTCTATAGCTAGTCTTAATTTATTTTGTGAACACTAATCCCACATGAATTGTTGTGTTCTAGACATTTCCACCTTGATGATCCATCAGTTTCTTAAACTCAACATGTACAAAATGGAACTCATTATCTTCTCACTTAAATATGTCCCTCCTCCAAAATTACAAATTACTGCTGAGGATATTGCCATGCTTCCAATCATTTACAATCTTAAAGACTGTGATGATTTCAGCTGAATGCTGGGCACAAAAGCCAGATTACAGAGGGCTGAGAAATGAGTGGGAAGGAAGGAAATGGAGCAAAGAGTTTTGATGACTCTTTCTAGGAGTTTCAGCATGAAAGGGAAAAGTGATATGGACAATAGCTTGAGGTTTACATTCTTATAGTTATTTTTTGATTAATCCCTTCTCTCTCAGTCCTTTTGCTTAATTATAGTTATTCCTTTCACATCAAAGAAAGGTAGGAAGTTATCCCTTTGATCTCATACTACCCCTACAATCTGGAAAATTCCCATAAAATCTTTTGACCCTCCCTTCACAACAAAGGAGAAATCTGAATTTCTTTTCTTTTTCTTTTACGGTGTAGTTATCTTATTGTAAAATCTGGGTTAAGTGTTTGGTCATAGTCTTTGTCATCTGCTGGCCTTCAAGTGTCATCTACATTTTCCACAAAAAAATCCCACTTAATTTCTTATGCCGATATTCAATATATCAGAACTTCAATGAGAAAAGTCAGTTGTGGAAGGGATATCTGTAGTTGCAATGCAAGATCAATTCTACTTGCACATTTCTGGCATCTCACTCCTTATTCTACATACAAATCACTATCCCAGTTCAGACTCACATCATCTCTCACCCTGACTATTGTGATAGCCTTGTTATTAATCTTTCTGTTTCTACCCTCCTACCTCTCCAATTCATCCTCCACACATATGCCAAATTAGCATTCCTAAAATATGACTAGAGTCACAAAAAGAGTAGGTGACAAACACAGAAGTCCTATCTTCTGGGCTACAAGATCAGTTCTCTATCATATTAAGGCTGTCTCTACATATTTTATAATTAAAGATGCTTGTATCAGGGGTTATATAATTGTGGGCAAGTAACAACTTCTTAATGCACCTAGGTCATTTTCTAAAATAGCTGACTGGAATAGTAGCTAGGATACCAGACTTGGAGACAGGAAGACCTGATTTCTAATAGTACATAAGCACTTACTAGCTGTGAGACTTCCTGGGCAGGTCTTTAAACCTCTGGCTATCTCATTTTCCTCATCTGTAAGCTGGGAATAACTCTTGGGGTTCTTGTGAGGATTCAATAAAATATGCAAAGTGTTTCACAGACCACAAAGTTCTATGTAAATATGAACTGTTGTTCAGTAATTTTAAGCTACTCTAAATTGCAGAACAGGAAGGAAGCATCATAAATGAATCAATCCTTAGCAAAGCTTTTATTAGGGAATGCTATCTATAAATGCCTGGTTATGATGGTTATGACCCATAATGCAAAAACATATAGTAGACCCCAAAGACACAACTATTATAAGGCTCTGATATAAGAATAAACAATCAGCAAAACAGAGGAAGAGTTAATGGAACCTCTAACTGAGCTTCTTAGTGTGGGTTTAGTGAGGTCTTCTAATATTTTAATTACTGTTTCAGTATTATTGGTTTCCATTGTAATCTTGTGTATTTTGTCTTTTGTAGTTAAAAGCACCATTATTCTAAGAAACCCTCCATAGGCTTCATCTGATTGCCAAAGGGGTCCATGACACACACACACACACACACACACACACACACACACACACGCAAAAGATTAAGAACCCCTTAGCTAGATCCCTCTCATTAAACTTACCTTCAGTGAGGACCCACATTTATACTATGTTAATTGGGTTCACTAGCTTTCAGAAATGCTCTTTAATTGAAACTTTTCATCTCAGTCTCTTTCCAACCTAGAAAAGTCCCCTGAAAGCACAAGGCTCCTGAGAACATAACAGAATTGATCATAAACACCACCCATAATGAAAGGAGAGCTGAACTCTGTAGCTCAGATGCTGTGGGGGTAGGAGAGGAAGAGAAGGGAGAATACTCATTCATTCAACTGGATCCCAGTATTGCTGATATTTCATGGGTTAAAAAAATCTCTAGTTATTGCTCAAAACAACCCTACTATATATATCGAGACAAATTGCTTCAGAGAAATATCTCTATGGGAGTACAGTAATATTGAGAGAGAAAACACATTCTGTGGCTCACGTGCAAGAATTGAGGCACATCATTCTGTCGTATACCTAACTTTATATAATAAAATAGTTGAATCGGAAATGATAGATTCATCTTTAAATTGCAGAATCTTAGATTTGGGAGCAACCAAGAAATCAAGTCAAATTCTCCCATATAATTCAGGAATTCCCTTTACAACCTTCTGGAACAAAAGGTCATCTAGCTTCTTTTTAAGTGTGTACTATCAGCAATGAAAAAATTCACTATCTCTCAAGGTATCCATCCCTTTCTACTGGAGAATAGCTATGTTAATAAACATAATAATAAGGAAATTTGTCCATATTGACTTGAAATCAATCATCTTGTAATTTTTATATCACCTTCTCAAAAGAGCTGTCTATTCAAAGGAACTCAAAATGACTCTTTGTAAGCCAATCCATTCTTATTTCTTTATTTCATTTATCTGCACATTGTTTTTTTTCTGTCTACTAGAATGTAAGCTCCCTATGGACAGAGACCCCATCTAATATTTATTTCTGTATGTTTCCCCTACACCAAGAACATATTTTTGGCCAGTCATAGTGGCTCATGCTTGTACTCCTTGATCCTGGAGAGGTTGAGGATGGTAGATAACTTGAGCTTAGGAGTTCTGAGTTCTGCAATGGTCTAAGCCAGGGGTGGGGAACCTGTGGCATCAAGGCCACATATGGTCCTCGAGGTCCTCAAGTGCAGCCCTTTGATTGAATCCAAACTTCACAGAAGGGCTGTACTTAAGGACCTAAAGGGCCATGTGTTATCTCAAGGTTGCAGATTCCCCACCCCTGGCCTAAGCCAATTGGATGGTTGCACTAAGTCTAGCATTAATATGGCTGCCTAAAGAAAGACAAACTGGTACAAGTTGGAAATGGAACAACTCAAAACTATCCTGCAGGTCAGTAATGGGATCAGCACTGTACTTCCAGGTTGGGAGAGATGGGGAAACTCAGTCTCAAAATATATATATATTCCTTTTCCTCCTTTCTCCTTTCCATTAAAATTCGTCACTTCTATACAATCACTAGTACCCTCTGAAATATGAAAACAACCAACAAGCATTTACTCAGCATCTACTTGTGCCAGAAATTGTTCTAAGTATTGAAGTTACAAAAACAAAAAGAGAAAGAAGTCTCTAATCTCTAGAGCCGATAAAGTGAGTCAGAGACATATGCAGATATAACTATACACACACTAACCACAAGTGATTTAGAGGGGATAGTACACGCTTACAGCTGAGGCAATCTGAAAGACCTTGATGGAGCTGCCACTTGCACTAAATATGAAAGGGAATTAAGGATTACCAGCAGCAGAAATGAGGAGTGGTAGCATTCGAAGCATTGGAAACAGTTTGGGAAAGGGCAGGGGCTGGAAGGGTAATTTTAATTTTAATTTTAATTTTTTTAATTTTTCTTTTTCACTTTTATCAAAACCTTGTCCCCTATGTCATTCTATATCTATTTGAACTCTGCATTTTCAGGTAGGCTGTGTGTAAGGACAGGATCAGCTGGAATACATTTGCTTCATCAACTATTGTAGCAGAGACCCCAAGCCTTTAGTAAGAGCTTAATAAATGCTCATTGACTTGACTTCATTTATTATAAGGTTAGGCATACCTAAACAACCTAAAAACAGCATAGCCTTTATCTGACATATCCACTCATTAATTGAATAAATTATAAATACATGACTCTAAATTTTACAACTCTTATCTCATTTGAGCTTCACAGAAACCCTGTTGGGTTGGTTCTACAGGGAGTTTTCATCCCCATTTAACAGATGAGGAATCCAAGGCTCACCAGTGTGAAATGTATTGATCATGATCATACAACTGATAAGTGTCAGACTGTATAGGACCTCAAGCTTCCGATTCCAGGATCAACATTCTTTGTACTACACCATGCTGTTTCTCTAATAAACGAAGACATATTAAGCATCACCTGTGGGCAGAGTTCCATGCTGTTTTGCTGGAGGAGAAAGAAATGTTGTCAGGTTGCAAGACATAGATGCCTTTGGGGCTGATTATAGGAAGCTGGACTGATAATATCATGTGCCCTTTCCCTTTCCACTACTACTTTGCTTCTCCAGGGGGACCTCTGAGTCTCTTCTAGACCTCAGATTGAATCTTCTCTCTGGTATGCTAATACTTCTATGCATTCCAACTTGGGAAACAAAAAAAAAATAATCTCTCCTTTGCAGTTAGTAAAATGACCTTTTTTTCTCTGACTTGCTTTCTCAATAGGGCAGTAGTATTTTTCAACTTCAACTCCCTTGATCCTAAGGGTGAGGAGAGGAGCTAGGGTGAGAGGTGAGAAGCTGAGAAGAAGATGGGAGAGGGGCAATAAATCTACATAGGAATATTCAAGCAGAAAGCAATCAACCCAATTACAGGTAAGGAAGAAGTTTTACATAAGCAGCAGAGGAGAGGAGCTACCCATTCTTGGACACAAAAAAGCATACCTCCCCAGACGTGAACACCCTAGGACAAAACAATGGTAGTCCTACCCTACCATGGTGCTTCAGAGGAGAAACTAGAAAGAGAATAAAGAAAGGACTTTCTCCCCCTTCATGCCTAGGAAAGTCCAATACTAGTGCCCTACCAAAGAGGAAATGGAGAACCATAGTAAGTAAGCTACTAAGTGATGCAAGGACATTTACTAAACAGAATCAGAGAATGCATATCTTACTTTCTTGAGTGACAGAGTCATAGATGTAGAGACGGAAGATCTTGGAGGGCCTCTTGCCCAACCCATTATTTTACAGATGAGGAAAATGAGGCCTAGAATGGTTACACAGCAGAGGTTGGACTAGACCATATGACACTGTACTTCATGAGTGGAGGGGACAAGTAGTAACAATCCATCTACCCCAACATACAACTAAGTCAGAAAAAAAGATTCAAAGAGGAAAACACCAACACCAGGCAGGTCCTTGGACTTCAGATTCAGTACCATACTTCCTCCACCAAGCTAAAAAGGACTTCAGATGCCATCTAGTCCAAACCCCTTATTTTACATACAAGAAAACTGAGACATAGAGACTAAATGGCCACATGGGCAGTATCTGAAACCCAGGTCCTCTAATTTTGGAGCCAACGCTCTTTTCACTGTATTTTTCTGGTTATATTTCTTATATGTGTTTCTTTCTAATATGGTATTTTTAAATACTTTTGCAACCAGAGAACACAGCAATAGAAGGGCCATATCAATGTCAAAAACTAATAAATACACCCAGAAATTATGTTCATTTCTGGATGTCTACCATGTGCATTTTTTTCCAAGCCTACCTCTCTTCTCGCCCATATCCCCTCCAGAGCAACCCACATAGCCTCAACAAACATATGCATGCAGAGATTGGCTCTCTGGGTCACACACCCAGACAATACAGGGATCATATTAGCTCATTTGAAACTTCTGGCACAAGGGTAGGCAGTGACCAACACATTTTTAATGTGTTCAGTTCCCATTTTCTTCTTTGGGATAGTGCTGCAGTTCACCCCAATGGCCCAGACCTCTTGTAGCACAGAAACATTAAAGACAAATGAAGGCAGGTGGCCCGGCAGGGGTAACTTTATTGCTTTAGCCATCAACCCACACTCGTTGGATTCGATCAGAGCTACCCAATTTTTTTTTCTTTCTCTCTCCATAATTCATTATCATTACCTTATCTCTAAAGTCTTTATGGCTTGATTTGGACACCTATCCTATCAGATGGCCTAATCAGAATTCAGCTGGGGACCCAGCCGCCAAGCCTATGATCACAGCACCCCATCAGTATCTGTTATCTGACATCTGAGCCCCCCTCTCCCTTTTTTCGCTAAACTCAGACACCCGAGCCATTGTTTTAGCTGACTGTGCTTGACAGGGGAGATGACTGATGAAACTGATGGATAGTGTTTCAATAGAGAGAGAGAGAAGCCTGTTTAAGCTCAGGCCTGTCTGCTCTACTAAATCTCTGGTTTTATCAGCGAGGTGCAAGCGGCTCATTTAGAGCCGATCAGTGGCAGTCCATCTCTTTACAACCCCTTGTCAGTGACAGCCTTCAGGTGCCTCAGCACGCCAGGTTTGATATGAGTCAAACCCTAGTGTGAACAAGGATTAACCTGAGAGGCTGAGTAAGAAGCTCCCTCTAAGTATATTCTAGGCAGAGACAAGAGAAACTATAAACTCTATTAAACAAGGTAAACTTCTATCTGGTGCTCTATGCTGGGCATCTCATTTGCATTCATTCCAGGCTTTGAATAAACATAACTGTTGACCTGGGCAGCTCAAGCTGAGAGAGCAGGGGTGGTACAGGTAGGAATATTCCGATGTCATCTTGGCAGAACTGGACAGCTTGTCAAAAGCATGAAAATGGCTTTTGAAATCGTTGAGTCTGTGTAAAAAGATGAAATATTAATGTCCTGGATTAAAATATTTTATTGAATTAATATTGATTTAGCATTAAATTTTAAAGAGATTCATATTTCATTAGACACTTGAAATGAACCCACCAATAGGGACTTAGCGTGTGACCACCAATCTTAAATGAATCAACTCCAAAAAGAGCTCAGCACGCCTATGACAAGATAGAAAGAATTTGTATTTGGTTTCCCTAAAAAGTATAGTAGCCTTTCTGAAGAAGGAGTAAAACACTTTTCTCTCCCTTTTTTTCATTCAGTTCAATTTGACAAACATATATTAAGCATTTAGGACGGCAGAAGAGATAGAGTAGAGGAAAAACTGGGTTCATGCCTTGCCTCTGACATATACTGGTTGAGTGACAGTGGACAAGTCCTTTAACCTCACTATATGCCTGACAACCCTCTAGGACATTGTTATAGAGTGGTTGGGATCTACGTCACTAGATGAACCTCCTATACTAGGAGTTCCCAATCCAAACAAAAGGAAGTCTTTGACTTCAGTGCCTATTAGATGCTAGGCACAGTTTGGGATGAAAAGCAGGGAAAAACACAGTCCTTACCCTCAAGGCTCTTATAATTTAGGAGAGGAAATAAAATATATTCATGGATATCAGAATACATAATAGATTATGAGTACATAGTAGCAATACATAGTAGCAATAAAAAGTACTGGCAGAGATCTGATTTCCAATGCATAGGAAAGGTACAGTACCAGAAATCTGATCTCTTGAGCAGACTTCCAAATAAGAGATCAAAGAATGACTTTAAAGGGGCTATAGTTTGACCCCAAGAGGTATGTGATCAACTGATCAAAGGGTGGAAAATGGATTGCATCTCCCATAGCCAATCCAGCTGTAGAGGAAAAAAAATTGCACTTCCCTTTCCCCCACCCTGTCATCTCATGGTTGCTGCAAATACCCCTTAACCTGCTTTGTCCTCTAGGCATTGGCCAGTAAGTCACATACACAGTTTTCGTTTCCCAGTGAGAGTGAGAAGCACAGGATGAATAGGCAAGTATGAGTTACAATTACATTATCTAGGCCCCTATACTGACCACTCTTCTGAATTTCCATATTTCCATAGAAGGCACCATCATCCTTCCAAATCCCTTGGGTTTTTGATGTCTTCCTTGCCTTTGACTCCTGAATCATCTGAAACTGCTGTCTCCAAAGTGGCCAATGATCTCTTAATTGTGAAATTTAATGGGATTTTCTTAATAGTCATCCTTCTTGATTTCTCTGTAGGCTTTGATGATGCAAACTGCTCTTTCCTCCTCAATACTCTCTCCTCTGGATTTTCAGGATACCACTTCCTCTTCATTCTCCTCCTACCTCTCTGTTTCTAAGTCTCCTTTGCTAGATCATCATTCATTTCACATTTCCCAACCAAGGGTGTGTATTCCAAAGTTCTGTCCTTGACCATTGTCTTTTTTCACGATCTACTTTCACTTAGGGAGTATGTAGTTTCACTTAGAGACTTCATAATTTTCCAGGGCTTTATGTGTTGTTTTAATGCAGATGACTCTCAAGTCTATACATCCAACCCTAATCATTCTCCTGTATTCCAGTGCCATATCACCATCTGTTGGGCATTCTAAGTGGATGTCATGTGGGCATCTCATACTCAGAATGTTCAAAACAAAACTTAATTTCTTTTGTTTCACACACACCCCTCTCCAGAACTCAGGATCCCAGTACTGGGAATTGTGCAGAGATCTCAGCTTCCAAGCTGTACATAATATGGAATCTCCACTAGAGAATTCTGATCAAGTAAAAATCCAGGTGCTGCTTCAAAACCTATAGGAAGGAGGATCCTACAACCTCTTGAGGAAGCCCATTCCACTTTGGGAATACTCCTAATTAATACAAAGACTTTCCTGAGATTAAGCTTAAATTTGCTTTTTTGTAATCCATTATTCTTGGTCCTGTTCTATGGAGTCAAATATGAATCTAATCCCTCCTCCATATGACAACCCTTCAAACACTTGACAACAGTCATCATTTTCCCCAGAATATGTTACTTTACAGGCTAGTTCCTTTGATCAATCCTCATATGATATGGACTCAAGGCCCTTCATCATGTTGGTTGCCTTTCTCTGGATGCTCTCTAGCTTATTAGTGCCATCAATGGCCTTCTTTAAACTATGGGATGAAAAACCAAACTTCAGGGGAAAAAATGGTGAGGAGTGAGGGAGAGAGGATTAAAATATGGCACCAGGACATAGAGTGAAGCATGGGCTGGCCTAGATATGGTAGGTTGGAGGAGTTTGAACTCAGTACCTCATTTATCAATTTGGCTAGCTCAGCCCCTAGACAGACATCTAAAACTAATGTAACAACTCTCCAACTGGGCAGCTAGGTGACACAGTGGCCCTGGAATCAATAACTGAGTTCAAATATAGCTTCAGATACTTCTGGACAAATAACCTAACTTCTGTCTGTTTCAAATTTTGTCAGCTATAAGATGGGAATAATACTAGCGTCTACCTCCCAGGGTTGTTGTAAGGATCAAATGAGATAATCTTTGTAAAGAAAGTGCTTAGCCCAGTGCTTGTCACATAATAGGCACTTAAAAATGCTCATCATCTTCCCCTTTCACCCAGGGAGTCTTGACTTGCATTCCACTGAATGCAGTACCAGGTAAGAAGAAGGGAATAGTGGCATGATAGTTGGCAAGGTGTTCTTAGGTGTGCATATTCAAGATTTTGAAAGAACAGTTTTAAAGGGTTTACAAAAGAATAAACAGTATCCATGTCTTAAAGTGCCTTAGGAGGAATCAGTCCATAAGAAACGAGGAAATCTCAGAGCTAAAATGCTTAAAAAATCAGAAAGAATTCCAATGAGGAAGAAAATGGTGGGTGAGCAGAGGGTATTGGTTAGTATTAATAATGGAATAATAGTAATAATAGTAGTAGTTCTTCAAAGCCCAAACCATGATGGGGAGGGAGGCATAAATTGTTAGGATACATAGATCCGGAAAAGTAGGTGAATGCTAGCCAGCGAAGTTTTGTGTCCGTTGGCATGGTAGCTGTGAAATCCTGAAAGAGTCCCTGAAATGCCAGCAAACTGGTCTTTGATGATAAGATCACATATCAAGGAATTACTTACAAAAAGGAAAAGTTGACTTTCTATTTCTATTAAAAACACTACCATCTACCATCTGCCACCTTTCTATCACCGCAGCCTACAACATTCTTGATTCTTTGTTTTCTTCCTACACATCCAATCAGTTGTTTAATCTCATTATTTCTACCTTTACATTTCTGGTAACTAATCCCTTCTCTCTTTTCACTTAGCCACCATCTTAATTAAGGCCCCTTATCACATCTCACCTGGACTAACCTTCTACTTGGTCTTCCTGTCTCAAGTCCCTCCTTCCTCCCACACATTTATCAAGTGATCTTCCTAAAGCTCAGGTCTTACAATGTCTCTTCCAGGCTCATGAAAATCCAGTGACTTCCTTTGATTCCAGGATCAAATATTATTTCCTCTTTATCTCTATCTTTTAAATGCTTATTTTTGTGTGAACTTTATAATGCTCATAACTATTTGTTGAGTAGTACATTATATAATTTATAAATAACTAGATGCTCACATGTTGGGGAATATTTTTTTTGCTAATAACAGCATAACCAAAAAAAGTTGGGAGATCATTGCTCAAGAGCTTGGGGAAGAAACAAGATTCTAGCAAAGATCTTATTTACAAAGGCTTCTGAGAAAGACATAAGGTACTAGCAGAGATCTGATCTTTATTGCCTAGAAAGGTGCATGTTGCTAGCAGAGATCAGCATGGCTTCATAATCTCAGGTGCATAAATTTGAATTGCTACATTTTGGAACTTCAGTGTGTAGTTTTTCTTGGTTTTTCTCTTCTAACAAACCATCACTAGTGGGTTTTAAAAGATTTTATATTTAAAAAGTATATCTTTCCTAGGGAATTTTTCTTTAACTATAAAAAATTCTAAAAAAAATTAAATAACTATTAACTTAAAAAATTAAATAACTATGTATCTGATATGATCTGATGATGTAGAAAGCATTTCTCCTAATAGGAATGCAGTTTTTTAATATCTCAGTATAATCAGAATTTAATATTACTACAACTACTTAAACATAAACTGGATTCTTGTAGCTATCATGGCCACAAGGTTATAACATTTACGCTAAAAAAGTACCATCTTCATTTCTAAAAGGAAATTACATGGGAAATTTCTGCAATGGGATTATGGGATAGATAGTTGGATAGATAGATAGATAGATAGATAGATAGATAGATAGATAGATAGATAGACAGATAGACAGACAGACAGATAGATAGATAGACAGATAGACAGACAGACAGACAGACAGACAGACAGATAGATAGATAGATAGATAGATAGACAGACAGATGGACAGATAGATGGCTAGACTAGATTAGATTAGATTAGATTAGATTATAGAAGTCTGCTGAGACCTGATCTATAGAGGATGAATAACATAAAAGCACTAGTTCAGATCTGAACTCTCAACATGGGAAAGGTACAAGATGCTAGGAGTTGACCAAGGGCAGATATTTTTCAGGATTCCTTCCCTTCCATTAACAACCCACCTGGCACCATAGAACTCCATTACAAAGGGGAACTATTTATTGTCTCCCATTTGAAAACTTCCCAGCAGCCTCACTTTTTACTGAATCGCAATTAGCAATCCCGTAGGGAATGGAAAATATAATCATAACAACCTCAGCCAAGGAGAGCTTCTTGGAAAGGGCCTTCCTGCACTACTGGATGAGACCTTGAAGAGAAGTACCAACAGTCAAAGACAAAAAGTATTGATTGCACACTTGATTATCTTCCCCTACTGCAAAGCAAAGTTGAGGAAGATAAGGGGATCCCAAGTATTTTTATCCGTATTCTGTTACAAATCTTAGCCTATAAAATTAACTTTTTTCCTTCTGTTCTCTTATTATTTTCCATACTCATACCTTTTTTTGCCTGGAAATTCATATCACCATCATTTCATTTAATCCTTCCTCCAACCCCCTCCCTGAAGCAAAGGAAAAGGGGAAGAATGTTTTCTGAATTACACCCTAAGCCACAGATCCCATTCAGTCATCATTCCTTCCCATTTTATTTTTATAGTTGATCCTTTTTTCCCTTTCCCAATTCAGACATTCAATATATTGGACTCACCTTGATCAGTCCATTATGAACAATTCTCTTTCTGCACAACATCAGTATGTAAAGTTCCATTACACAATAAGGATTTCTCTCCATTCCCAGATGGAGAGATTTCACTTCAACAAGATTTTTTTAAGGATGGAAAAAATCTGCAGGAGCAACTAGGCTGGGTTACTCTAACCACATGGGGCTAAGATGATGCCCAGGGTCTCCTAATTAGATAAAGCCATTGTTTAGATTCAGACAATACCTGTTTACAGTTCAATAAACAACTTGTCACAGTTGCTTGCTCAAAGCAGACCTAGATGTCAATGCAAACAGTTAGTACAGAGGTAGTGAAATAAATTGGTCTCCTGAGTAAATAAATTGAGCAGCAATGAGAAAATGCCTCATCAGGACCAAGGAAGATAATCATTTATAAAGGTTTAAAATGGTGTTTCATAAGTATTGACATTTAGAGAAATGTCTCTCCCCATCTAAATGACTTCCCAGCTCACCCCACACCAAAAGATAAAAGAAGGAAGGGAGAGAGAGAGAGAGAGAGACAGAGAGAGACAGAGAGAGACAGAGAGAGACAGAGAGAGACAGAGAGAGAGAGAGAGAGAGAGAGAGAGAGAGAGAGAGAAGTGGAGGGAAGGAAGAAAAGAAGGAAGGAATGAAGGAAGGAACGAAGGAACGAAGGAACGAAGGAAGGAAGGAAGGAAGGAAGGAACGAAGGGGAGGGAAGGAGAGAGGGAAAAGAAAAGGGAAAAGAATAAAAAAATACAACTTTACAAAATGAAAATGAAAGGATTAGTAGTTTCTTAGAGCAGTGCAAACATGCTCTTACTATCTTTCATATATAGTTTTTTAATAATGATTACTAAACTCATTCCTTTGTCACTTTATTCATCTTGTAAATATACCATATTCAATTAGCCGTAAACTTGTTCTATCTCCTTAGTACAAGGGTTCTTAACATGGGGTCCACAAAGCCCTCAAAGGGTTCAGTCCATGCAAAGATTTCAGAGGGTTCATGTAATTAGGGGGGGAATCACATCTCTACTTTTACTAATCTATAACTGAATTTTAGCATTTCCTTCAATTTTTGAAATGTAGGCAACCAATTAGTCTGAGGAGTCCAGAGAATTCACAGGGATGACAAAGGGATCTATCACACACACACGCACACGCACACGCACACACACACACACACACAGAGCAGTGTTTCAAACAGTGCTTAGCACAGTGCCTGTCGCATAGTAAGTGTTTCATATATGTTTGTTGACTGACTTACTGACTGATAAAAATAGTTAAGAACCCCTGACCCAGAAGAATGCAAAGTCCTTGAAGGTAGGGATGAACCTGTGTTCTCCTGCCTAGTGCAGTGTCTGGCACCCAGGAGGTGCTTAATAAATACTGAGCAAAAAAATGAACAAATAAAATCCCTGACCTCCTGCATTTTTCTTTCTCTTAAAAGGAAAAAAACCATGAATTGAAGGATCTTATAGAACAGTGAATAGGAACTAGGTCTGTGATTTCATTACTATAAAGAATTCCCAAAGGAGGAAACTCCCTCTACCAAGGTAGCACAGCACCTTCTCTTCATCTAAGAGGTTCATAGAATTGCTTCAAGCATGTGACTTGCCCAAGGTCACAAAACCTGTAGGTGTCAGAGACAGGACTTGAATGTAGATCTTCCCAGCTCTGAAGCCAGCCCTATAATAACTGCCTAGCAGAAGATGGAAAGGGAAGGAAGAGACATGAGCTTGGAAAGGTAATAGCAAGCATAAGTATCTACTATGTGTTAGACACTGCAGTAGATATTGTCAATTTTATCTCATTTGAGATTTTTTTCTATACACAATGACAACAACAATGTAAGTGAAAACAGTAATAAGAAATAATAACTGCTCTTGATAAAGTGCTTTAAAATTTCCAACTATTATCCCATTTGATTCTCACAACAATTCTTGTGAGGTAGACACTATTATTATCCCCAATGAATGCTATAATTATTATATAATGGTCAAACTTCCCCTAGAAAAAAGCCTAGAAAACACATCTTTCTCTGTTCACTAGAGAGGTGTGGGTGTAGGGCTGTGGGATACCATGTGTCCTATCACAAATAGTCCATATGTAGATTTTTCTATTTCCTTTCTTCAAGGAAAACACATGGTAGAAGAGGGGGAGGAAGAGGAAAATGGCTACAATGTAAAACCAAAAGAGAAATGAAACTTTTCTGACGAGGAAGAAAAGAAAGAAAAATCAGTATTGGATCCGACCATTTTTGTTCTTCATTTCTGAATGAGAGACATGATATGAGAGGCAGAAGAGAACTCAAGCAGATCCCTATAAGGTTTAGGGGGAAAGAAGATATGTAAAGAATAAAGAATTTGTTTGGAAGCTGAATAAGATGTGGTGATTCCATTCAACAAGAGCAGCAGGCCCTTTGCATGAAACTGGGCTAAGTACGTATTCAGAGAAAAAGGAATAAACAAGCGTGAAGCACAACATAAAATTCTGCCTCAGAAAGAAAACTCAGGAGCCTTGACTGTCCAAGACCTTCAGGGAGGAAGAAGTGGGTAGGGGCAGAGAGGAACAGGGCAGGAGAGTAAATTCCAGTTCTTTACAAGTCACCTAAAATGCAAGCTTTAAAATCTGCTTTTATTCCCATTTTGAAATTCCCAGCTTACAAGTAAAGTATCCATCAGTCTACCTTTGAACTCTATGGGGCTGGAATCATTCAAAGCATCTTAAGCAAACATAAGAATAATATAACTGTGTGAGAATAACATAATAGAGCTTTAGGATCCACAAAGTGTTTCATAAATATAAGTCAATTTAACTAAATTCAACAGTCATTTGTTAATCATTTATTCTGTGCCAGGAAACTACAGATTTAAAGAAAGTAAGGGAACATCCTTCAAGGAACTTACATGGTCAGAGAGGGGAGGTAGAGACACATACACATGGAGAAAGGGAAAATATAAAATATTGGCAAAGTAATTTGGAGGGTGTAGGGTTAATGGGATATGAGATATTCCCCATTCATTAATAGGCCTATGTGACCATGTTTCCCCTTTTTCCCTTGGAATAGGGGACATAGCCCCAGGTCTAAAGGTACACAGGTATTTTAATCATGGTTGTCTTGCTGCTTTGAGCTCCTGCTCAGTTCACAGTTATGATATATCCTGAGTCACAAAGACTCCAGATAGATAGATAGATAGATAGATAGATAGATAGATAGATAGATAGATAGATAGATATTTAGGGGGATTTATAGTGCCTTGGGGAAGAGCTTGTTTATGGGGAAGTTTCCTTGAAGGAAGGCTTTCACAGTTTTTGACACTAAGCCAGGTAGGCATTGAGTTACTTGGGTCGTGATACCTTCTGGCTCTGAGCCTATTAGATACATACACACATTCTGCTAAGTTGGTATTTTGCTTCAGAGCTCACTCATGGGAAGAAGGTTCCCCTGAGGTCTTTGTGATTTGGCCAGACAAAGACTCTGGGTAACCATTGTTAAGGTGCCCCCTTCCCACTTTGGGAACCCAGATGTTGGTGTTCCCTGGTCTATTGATTATGTTTCTATTCCTTTGTTTAGACAGTTGGAGCCTTGTCTACTGGATTCTTTCTTAGATACTCACTCCTTTCTACTTATCTGTACTTAACCTATCTGTTAATTAAAGATCATTAATCCCTTTAAAGCCATCTTTCCTTTAGAAAAGAAGACCAAAACCTTGTGCTAGCAGCCCTTCTGTGCACTGGTGTTATTGGTCTTACACCCCCACACCAGCTGCAAGTAGCATTAACAATAGGGGGGAGCACCCCACCCCTGCACAGGCAACAATGGTGACAAGGAGGAAAGGATAGTTAGAAAAAAGAACATTCATTAATTCAACTATTCAACAAATGGATATTTAAACCAAGTCAACACCTATGCCAGAGATGATATGAAAGGGAAAGGCAGTTATCACACCTCAGAAAGGAGGGGGCATGAGAACTGAGCCTCACCACAATGCCATAATGCAGCTGCTAATAATAGTATATTATTATCCTATGTTATAAATGAGGAAAGCAAAACTCAAGAGAAATCACTACATAGGAAGGAGGTGTTAGAGGTCAAATTTGAACTCAAGTCTTTCTGACTCATGCTCCAGCACTCTGGCCTGTATATCATTTAAAAGAGCCTATTTTACAAATGATCTGAAGAAGATGCTCTGAAATGAGAGTATTTAGTCCTTAAACATTTATTATTTTTTAATTTGGTCCTTACCCTTGCTTTTGTCATGGACCCCTTGGGCAGTGTAGGGAAGCCTAAGGACCTCTTCTCAGAATGTTTTTTAAATATATAAGATTACAAAGGAAACCAAAGATTAGTGAAGATAAAGATGTACATTTTTTTTGCCATGCAAACTGATGGACCCTTTGAAATCTATCCATGAACCAAGATCCTATGTTCAAAAAAACCTCCTGATTTATCACAAAGTCTATTTTTACCATATTTCAATTTTTGTCCTCTTTTCCATTATAATAATAATAATAATAACAATAATAGTTCACATTCACACAGTGATGGAAGGTTTATAAGGTACATTCCCCATAGTAACCCAAGTAGTACAAATATTGTTATTCTATTTTACAGCTAAGAAACTGAGGCTTCTGGTAGTGATATTTTCTCTGAACTAGTAAAGGTCAGAGCCAGAATGTGAACCCAGATCTCCAGACCTCTGACTACAGAGTCCTTTTCTCTATAATACACTGCCTCTCTTTTTCATAGCATCTCTAGCATCTATCTTGACTTGGTTTAAATGTTCTCTTATTGAATAGCTAAATTAATGAACGCTTCTTTCTGTTTGTTTTATTTTTGTTTGTCTGAGCAAGGGATAGAGACAAATGATTGGAAGCAATCCCTCCAAAAAAAGAAAAGAAATGCAAAGTTGACTACATCAGTATTCAACATCCAGTCAAGTTATCTATCTTTTTCTGACCTTTGCCTAACATATATGCAATTCTGGCAGCTTAATAGTTGACTGCCCTTATATAGGGTGTCCCAAAAGTTTTACTTGCATTTTAAGCTGCATTAAAATTCACTAAGATTTTTGAGATATGTTGTATAGTACATTAATATACTAATATAATATAGCACATTAAGGTTTACAAAGTACTTCCCTCACTTAAGTAGCATCACACACACATACCCCTTTTGCAGATGAGGAAACTGAGACTCAAAGTAGTTGAATGTTATACCCAATGCCCCACAACTAGAAAGTGTCGGAGCTGAGATGTACAACAAAAGTTTCTGATTCCAAGACAAGGATTCATTGCAAGATGTCTTAATGAAAATGTATTTTCGTTTAAAATTGTCCTTTCTACAGGTGTGCATGTGTAGAGACTAAAACAAAATTATAGGAAAGTTAATCACTCTATTAAGTTGTCAAACTTTCTCAAGTTAGCTATTCACCCCAATAGCTTTGTCTTTCTTCCTGGCCTTTCATATCCCTACACTAACCCTGGAGTTTCCTCCTAAAAACTGGCAGGTAACTGATACTGCTGTTCTACCAGGGGGTAGGCAGGACAACATAGTCAAAAGAATTGACTTCAAAATCAGAAACACCTGGGTTTACATCCTGCCTCTGACATTTAGTGACTGAAATCCTGGCCAAGTCACTTACTTTCTCAATTCTATAAGCAGCTGTGTAAAACTTTAAGGTACAGAGAAGGTGAAGGCTCACAATGGGAGAGAGAGATTCCTTACCTAGGAGTTCCCTATGTGACTGAATCACAAATCCATCCCCTATCCAACCCAGCCCACACAGTTTGAGTTCTGAAATTGTTGGACACTCCCTGAAAATTTGAACTTACCATCTTCTCCAAATTCATCCAATCTCTGGAAGTCAGAAAATGTTTGTTTTCAAACCTAATCTGAAAGATATAATTGTAAATAGGAGATGGGTGTTTTCTGCACCTCTGCTCCAAATCCCCACAGTGCAAATGACGGATTACAACTTCAGTTGTCCACTGTCCCTGGAGAATTTGCAGTTTAACAGAGACCATCAACTAAAGAAATGAAACTCTAATCATGGGATTTCAAATATCAGTTCAGGTGGGAGAGTGTAATGACCTTTGTAACCTCCCCGTCCTGCTAAACAAAAAAGCCCCAGGGAAGCTCAAAACCCCTGAGTTAGCCTGTCAGAGGGAGACCTACAGTGAAGGTCCAAAACCTGCTTTGTGGGAAGGATAGGAGTTTGAATACCAACTAATCAGAAGTCTCTCTCCTCCCTCCAATCCCCCCAGAATAAAGCATTCCAAGTTTCAAGGTTCATGCTCCTCATTCTGTGCCCCCAATGCCAGGTCTTACTAGTCAAGATGAAAATACCATATAAAACCAGCAGATTTTACTGTTTGGGATGTACTATGGCATCTGGGGCCCCATTAGGATAACCAATTCCCTAACCAGTGGACTTTATGTACTTCACCATTATCCCTGACTGCCTTCATATTTTAAGTATGTCCTTTCAATAACACTGGCTTGCTTTACTATCTAGTTGTGTGTTCTATGTTTCCTTTTATTAGACTTTAGTGTCTATGACACTTAAGTTGGAATGTTGGGGCACCAGGTTCTTCCCATGCTCCTGAAGTAATACTATATAGCACTCATATAATTGAAGAAATGAAAATACCTTAACAGGTTATCTTATCTATTCCTCTGTCTTGAGCAAAACTTCTCCAAAGAAGCAATAAGACTGGATGACCTCCAAGGTCCCTTTGAACTAAGATCCTTGCTAGGCAGACGAGATCCTATCCTGTTTATAAAGTCCTTTAGGAAAGAAGATTGAACAATGTCTCCCCATAACTCATTCCAGGGGGAGGGATATCATTTACAATTTAAGCCCAGTTTTTCTTATTCTAAATTCAGTTCATGTGGAGAAATCAAAATCATTTTCTACTATAATATTTCCTCATTAAATCTGCATTTTCATATACTTCATTTACAGTGCAGGGCAAGACAGTGTCTTTTACCTTTGGATAGAACACATTCAATACTATATCATTTATTCAAAAAATATTTAGTGAGAGCCTCCTACAGGCAAGGCTGATGTTCAATAGTCAGTTGTGTCCAAATCATGGTGACCCATATGGAGTTCTCATAGCAAAGATACTAGAGTAGTTTGCCTTTTCCTTCTCCAGTGGTTAAGCAAACAGAGGGTAAGTAATTTGCCCAGGGTCACATAGCTAGTAAGTGTATGAGGTCAGATTTGAACTCAGGTCTATCATCCCCATCACTCCTCAAACCAAAAACTCCTTTCCCTGCCCACTTCATTAAATACGTTATCTCCCCAATTAGAATGTACATTTCTTGAGGACAAAATCTGCCTCATCAAGCAGATAAAAGGTGTTTTCACTCATTCATAAGGATTGCAAATATCCAATGAAATAATGTAAACAAAGTGCTTTGCAAATGTTACCCACCTAGATTCTAATAAATTCCTTTTGGTATCTCATCTGTCTTTGCCCTGCCTGGTGCAGAACAGAGACCTTTAAGTAGCAGATAGACGTTCAGGAAATATTCAGCACACTGGACAGGTCTCTTCTCCATTTTTTGGAGAACTTCACACTTTATATAAAATTACTATGTTGTACTCTAGGATCTCTAAAGTTGCTTTCAGCTCTAACAGTCTACAACGAAATATTTTTGTCTGATGGATAAAGATTGTGATAATGAAGCAGAAATCCTTTATCACTGGAGGATAGCTCTAATGATGATGATAATGATAGCATTCATATGGTGCCTATGGCGTGTTAGACACCACATTAAAACCTATACAATTGTTATTGTAGAGTCTAGGACACACTCCTAGATCTCATCGGATCTTCACAACAACTCTAGAAAGTAGATGCTATTATTATCTTCATTTTACAGTTTGGGAAACTGAGATAGTGATTTTTAAATGATTTGTTCAAGGTCACACAGCTTGTAAATATCTATGGCTAGATTTGAATTCAGGTCTTCCTAACTCCAGGTACAGGGCTGTCTATCCACAGAACTACTAGATTTAGAGATGGAAGGGATTTTAGAGGTCGTTTAATCTGGCAATCTTGTTTTATACATAATAAAAGCAAGGCCCAGAGAGTGTATAACTGATTTGGTCAAGGCCATACACCTGCTAAGTGACAGAGCCACTTAAAGTCACTGAGTGAAACAGAGGATAGAGTGCTAGGCCTGGAGTCAGAAAGACCTGAGTTCAAATCTGGCTTCAGATACTATCTAGTTCTGTCACTCTAGGAAAGTCACACTCTCTGCCTTTGTTTCCTCAACTGTAGAATGGGGATAATAATCTATCTTCCAGGGTTGTTGTGACAATCAAATAAGATAATATTTTTAAAGTACTTAGCACAGTGCCTAGTACATAGTAGGCACTTCATAAATGCTGCCTATTATTTTCAACAATTTTTAGCCAGGATCCAAACCCAGAGCTGCTGACTCCAAATCTAGCACTTAACATGAAAAACCATATCATCTCTGCACCACCCCTCCCAAAGTTCTGAATAATACCTTCTTAGACTTTTCCCAGGACTATACAAAGAAAAAAAAATTTAATGAGAAAGTCAAGTGTCAAAGGAAAAATAACAGTGCACAAAAGGCAGTCTAGCCATTATGTCCAGAACTCCCGGGTTTACATCAAAGGCAGGTCAGGAGGCAGATTAAGCTGTCACCTAGATGGAGATTTGAAAAACACTGGGAAGACACACCTTTCAAAAATTTTCTCTTACTGATCTGCCAAGGTACCTCAAATTTCTAACCTTCACTAGTCATTCCTTTGGGCTTTGAAGACTCCCCAAATGTCCTTTTTTAAGATGTAAATATATCCTTAAGAGGGGGGAAACCCTTAAATCATTATCGGCTCTCATTTTAGCTGAAATCAGAATTGAACGTTAGAGCCAAAAGGGACCAAGGAGATTAGAGATCACCCAGCTGCAACCTCGCCATCTGACAGATGATGAAACTGAGGCCCAGCAAGGTCATGCAGCAACCTTTGTCAACAGTGACAGCTAGTTTAAAATAGGGCCTTAGGGAATGGGACACAGGATAGGTAACTGTGTGGTGGGGGGAGAGGAGAGGCAGAGAGGACAGAGTAGGGCTCAGAGTCTTCAGAAAGAGGAAGGAGGGGTTGAAATGGGAGGTGGAAACAGCATACTTTGACTCCTTTAAAAATTTTCCCAGCGCTAGCCTTACTCAGATAAGCTCTATAAGTCTCAAATGATATTTTATTTTTTAAAAATATTTTATTGACTTGTTTGTTTACTTTTAGTTTACAATATTCAGTTCCAGAATCACTTGAGTTTCAGATTTTTCTCCCCTTCCTCGCCACCCTCCACCCCCGCCATGGTGGCATACAATCATGTATAGGATCTGCAAACTCTTTCATATTGTACAATAGTCTGGTTGTATAAGTGTTATAGCCAATGGAGTGAACAATGAGAAAAGAGTAACAAAAACCAAACGTAGGAAAAAGTGATAGCATGCATTGCTTCATTTAACCTCTGGTCTTTCTGGATCTTTCTCTGAATGTAGACATCTCCTTCTATCCTGAGACTTGTAGAGTTGTCTTTTAACTGTGCATTGCTGAGAGGAGTCCAGTTTTTCAAAGTTGGTCATCACACATATGATGTATCTGTGACTGTGTACAAATTTTTTCTGGTTCTGCTCCTCTCACTTAGCATCAATTTGTATAAGCCTCTCCAGGTAATTATGAAGTCCATCTCCTTCCCATTTCTTATAGCACAATAATATTCCATCACATTCATATATCATAACTTGTTCATCCATTCCCCAATTGATGGGCATCCCTTAAATTTCCAGTTTTTTGCCACCACAAAGAGAGCTGCA
>CM053593.1:331021308-331039504 GCA_028646575.1 Pseudocheirus occidentalis | reverse complement strand
TCCTGTTTTGTCATCTTAGTCAAACTGACTGGTGAGATGTGGTACCTCAAAGTTGTTTTTATTTGCATTTCACAAATCAGTAGTTATTTAGAGCATTTTTCCATATGCTTAAAGATATCTTTAATTTCTACCTCTGTAAATTGCCTGTTCATATCCTTTGACCACTTTCAAATGATATTTTAAATGCTAAGAGGAAGAATTAGAAAAGCTTCTTCAGCTGACAGTCTTGGTTTTTCTCTTCATTCTATCTTAGTATTACATATTATTAAGAGACAGTATGGTGTAGCACATAGAAAGGAAGACCAGCACCCTTGTTCTGACCCTGAAACATACCAACTTTGTGACCTTGGCCAAGTCAGCAGCAAAACCTACAAAACTATAAATTACAGGGTGGTCTGATCAGCATAGGCAGAGAGGCTTTCTTCACTATTGTTTTTGTTGTTCAGTCATTTCAGTCACGTCCGACTCTTCAGTCATGAACCCTTTGGGGAGGAGGATGGCAGTTGGCAAAGATGCTGGAGTGGCTTGCCATTTCCTTCTCCAACTCATTTTACTGATGAGAAAACTGAGGCAAATAGAATTAAGTGACTTGCCTAGGGTCAACCAGCTAGTAAGTGTCTGAGGTCAGATTTGAACTCAGGAAAATGAGTCTTCCTGACTCCAGGCTCAACACTCTATCCATTATGTCACCTAACTCCCTGGCACATAGTAAGCTGTTAATAAATGTTTACTGAATTGAATGGTTAACAATATCTCTAATACCAGAATACAAAAAGTCCATAAGAGAAAGGATAGGCTCTACCATAATGGAAAGAATACTGGATTTGAAGTCAGAAGACCTAGATTGAGACCTAGCTCTGCTACTAAAATCTACCTGACCTTAAAGAAAGTCCTTTAGCCTGTCTGAGTCTCAGACACATTATCTATGAACAGGGATAACGATAGTTGCTGTGCTGATCTCACTACATTGTAAGAACCAAAATAAAATCACCAGAAACCCTACAGAGTCTTCAAAATCTGCAAGATCATGTGGGTGAGCCTCCATGTAAGCAGGTACTCCAAAACAACAAAATGTGTTAGTATGCCATTACCTCTGGGACAGATGAACTCTGCTGGGCCTCTATTCTTTCTTTTCTATACACAGAACTTGGTACAGCATTAAACTTCCTGTTGGAATGGCTAGCCCAATAAATGCTTGTGGGGTTTTTAAGTTTCATTTTTAATTTATGTCATAAAACGGCCCAACCTGTATTCCTACCCAGCACCTCCTCTGAACTTCTGCTCCTATTCTAATCAATATTATTTTATGTAAATACATGCTAACATGTGCCTGTTTAGTACCTACTGTGGTACTGTGTCAGGCATTGCAGATAGAAAATAAATGAAAAACACTGCCTGACCTCAAGGAATTCACATTCTAGTACACGACAGGAGAAATAGATTGTTCCATTTCAAGATGCCTCAAGACATCGAGGCAAGCTCTCCTAACTGATGCTACCTGGTTAGGAATCACCATTTCATGAAGAGCCCCAGACATGCCCGCTTCACACCCATTTCAACTCACTCTCCAGACTTTACAAATTCACCTCCTCACCAGAAACCTTATACCTCTACACTGGCACCTTATTCTCACCCACCCCCAAGCCTAACTTTCCAGATCCCTTTTATATTCTATCTTCCTTTTTTAGAATGTAATCTCCTTGAGAGTAGGATAGTGCTTCTTTTGTATGTGTATTCCCAGCACTTAAAACAATGACTAGCACATAATAAGTACTTAATGAATGCTCCATCCATTATCTATCAATCTATCTACCAACCTATCTATACCTGTCTATCTACCTAGCTATTCATCCATCCACCTATCTATCTACCTGACTACCTATCAATCCATCTATGCACCCATCCATCCATCCATCCATCCATCCATCCATCCGTCCATCCATCCATCTTTCTGTCTGTCTATCTGTCTATCTATCTATCTATCTATCTATCTATCTATCTATCTATCTATCTATCTATCTATCTATCTATCCACCTGTCTCCCTATCTATCCATCTAGCTAGCCATCCATTATATTTACCTACCTACCGACCTACTTACCTCTCTGTCTGTCTACATATCTATCCATCTAGTTAGCTATCCATTATATCTATCTACCTATCTATCCATCCACCTCCCTAGCTATTTATCCATCTATTTAGTCCGTTATCTATCTACCTATCAGCCTATCTATCTATCTATCTATTGATGTATCAGCTACATTGCCTCTTAACTGACTTTCTTGCTATTTTCCATACACGATGTGGCATCTCCAGTCTACATGCCTCTTTACATGCTGCTTTCCATTACTAGAATAAGCTTCATCCTCATCCAAGCCTCTTAAAAATTCCTGGTTCCATTTAAGAATCAGCTCAAGTATAATCTCCTGCACAAGACCTTTCCTGATCCACTCTTTGCTCTCCCCAATTACTTATGGTTATTTTGTATTTACTCAAGTATCATAGATTTACACTAGGAAGGAAGCTGAGAGGTCACCTAATCCAACATCCTCATTTTAGAAAAGAAGACTGAATGACTTGCCCAAATTTACATAGGTAGTAATGAGCTGACTAGTGACTAAAACCTATGCCCTCCTACTGTAAATCCTGCCCTTTCCACTGTACCCCACTGCCTGCCTCCTGTATAAATGTTGTTTCCCTTCTTTGAGGACAAAAGCATCTTTGCTTTTTGTCTTTGTATCTTCAGAGCTTACGACAGTTCCTAGGCACTCAAAAAATACTTGTTAAATTAAGTCATTTGACATTTGAGGAGAAAGAGAAAGTACTAACTGCTGGAAGGAAGGGGCATAAAAGGTTTTCCATGGGAGTCAGTACATGAGCTGAGCCTTGAAGGATGAAAAGGATTCTAAGAAAGAGATGAAAAAGGAGTGCATTCCAGGCTTGGGGAGTTCCCTGCCAAGGCTTATTTTAATTTCTTCTCCTATCCCACTGCATCCATTGGAACCTTTTATTTCCAACAAAATATCCTATGGCCTTCAACTTTTCAATCAATATCCCTTGTACCTTCTTCCTATAAGAAAACTTGGTTGCCCCCTGATAACACTATGTTCCTCGTAACACTTTCCACCAAACGTCTCTCTTTCTCCAATTCCCTCTGACTACCAGAACCACAAGGAAATGTGCCATTTTGTCATCCATTGACACTTCTAGACCCTTCCTTTACCACCATCAGTGACTTTTGCTCTTTTGAGTTCCATGCACTATGTCAAGACTACTCTGTCTTCAGCTACCAGTCATTCTTCCAATCTTCTCAGTGACTTGAAGATAGCTAAGTGGCAGAGTATAAATATAGTTCTAGACCTGGAGCTAGGAAGAATGTGAGTTCAAATCCATCCTCAGACATTTATTATGTAGCCCCTGGGCAAGTTACCTAACTTCTTCCTCAGCTTCCTCAACTATGAAATGGGGATGATAATAGCACCTATCTCCCAAGATTATAATGTAGATCAAATTAGATAATATCTGCAAAGTGCTTTGCAAAATTTAAAAATGCAAAATAAGCATCCTTACTTTATTATGTTTATTTAGTATCATCATTACTATATTATAATTGCACTACTATCATTATTATTTACATACTCGGCACAGTATTCCTCTCTACCCCACTCTCTGTTCTCATTTTCAGTATCTACTACCTTCTTCTTCTGGAAAATAAGGGTTTTCTACCAAACTGATTTCTCAGTTCTTCAGTTCAACAGTTCCAAAGGCTGCCTTGTCTAGCCCATTTCATCCACACACCAATCTGGTCACAAATGAGGGTCTACCATATCTTATAATGGATGTCAACAAAAGAAGTCTCCATTAAAAATATGTGCTGAGTTACAAAATGGTGCACCATATTTTATTGGGCCTTGTGGGAAGTAGGGAAGTGGTAGAAGATAATGAACAACGTCTCTATGCTTAAAAACATTTTAATATTATTCTTTGAATCAGTGCCTCCACTTGGCTATGGAAAAAATATATGATACAGATGAATACACAAATCACCAGGCTATGCTGAGAGAGAAAGCAAGTAGAAGACTGTTTATTTAGCCTTCTAAAATGCCTTTCTTTTCTACTGAGGTTTTTCCAAAACCAGCTACCTAGTTCCATGACAGACTGGATCCTATCAATCCTCAAATACCAGCCTGAATGGAAAGAGGGTTAGGCCTTTATCACCATATTATTATGAAGGGTCCAGGACATTGCTAAGATTCCATTTCCTACCTTTCTTATAACACATTACACTTTGACATTTATGAAAATGAAAAACAAACAGAAATTAACTCCATCTTTAAAATGTGAATCCTATAAATACTATTGAGCTGTTTTTAAGTCAGCTTTTTAAAAATACATATAATTCTTGACTTTAAGATTCCATTGCTACTTCCCAGCAGCTGGGAATTGTTTTTAATCAAGGGATTTTTGTTTTTTAAGTTTAAATAAAATCATTAGTGCTTCTGAAATCGATGCATCTGCTAACTCAATATAATATTCTTACTTTCTTTGCTTGGATCAGGATGGGTCAATTCCCTATATGCCACATCATTCATCCCAGTCCCCTACTCTTCCAAATGTTGATTCCTGAAGCCAAACCATATTATTCACATCAGATACATGTTTTGTCATTTTAAAACCACAGCAATAACAATAATTCACAGTCAAGAAGCAGTTAATAAATGCCTCCTACCTGCCTACACTGTGCTAAATGCTGCAGATACAAACATACAAACAAAAAGTGAACCATCCTGTCCTGGCCCAAGTAGCTCATATTCTACTGGGGAGATAAAATATATCCACCTAAAAGCATACACCAAGTGGCATATATAAAGTCATTTGTTTGTGTAGGGCAGGAGGGTGTGAACTAACAACTAATAGGAAGAAAGAGGAGGACAGAGCAAAGAAACCTCTTCTCTTTTGCTCAACTGGAAGGACAGAGAAGAAATGAAGGCCCTAGAACAAACAAACTTCCCAGGTTTATAACCTCATTCTATTAGAATGTAAGCTAGCTGGGGGCAGGAATTTTATGTTTGCTTCTTTCAGTATTTCCAGCACTTCCATACAGTGCCTAGCACTCAATAAGTACTTAATCCTTGTTGGCTGTCTACCTACTTTATCTAACTATATACAATATAATGTTGTCATCATCATCAGACACTGTGCTAAGTGCTTTTTTGAAACAAATATCATTTCATTAGATCCTCACAACAACCATGGGAGATAGGTACTATTATTATCCCCAGTTTACAGTTAAGCAAAGTGAGGCAAAAAGAAATTTAGTGATTTGCCCAAGGTTGCACAGTTATTTAGTCTTTGAGGCTAGATTTGAACCTGAGTCTTCCTGATTCCAGGCCTAGCAGTCAATAGATAGATAGCACACTCACTGTGCCACTGAGTAGGTCTCCAAGATGTAGGGTGAATACTTTATTAAGGATTTATAGCAGAATATAGGCTAGAGTCACTCAAGATGGAAAGATATGGACAGCTTGGAATCCAATCAATTAACAAACATTTATCAAGCACCTTACCTTCTTGGCACCAGTTGTTGTTCTAGGTACTGAGAACACAAAGACAAAATTGAAACAGCCCATGCCCTCAAGGAGTTTGTATTCTAACAAGTGAGATATCTCATACATTAATAATTATATACAAAATAAGTGCAAGGTAAATATTTAATGGGAGGGGGCCAACTCACTGGGGGGATGGATCAAAAAAAGTTTCATGTAAAAGGTGGTACTTAGTCTCTGCCACTGTGATGTGACCTCCCTCAACAGAGGTTATACTCACATTAATGACCTCATAGATCCTTTCAAATTTTGAAATAATAGTAACAGCATAATTGGTTGTTAGATTTTATGCTACAGTTTTCAATGTGATTTATGCACATATTCTCGTTTAACTTTTACAACCCTGTTAAGATAGGCATATTATCATCCCCATTTTACAGATGAAAACCAAGTCTCAGAGAAGTCATGCACTAAGGCCAAGATCACTCAACTAGAAAGAGACAGAGCAATCTACTGACACTGAAGTATACTGCCATTTTGTCAAAATCCTGATGAGCTATTATAGACACCACTATCAAGGCTATCAAGGCTCCCAGAAGACATGTTGGCCTTTCTGATACAATTTCTAGCTACCTATAAGTTAGCCACTCATCATCTATTCTGCTGCCATAACAGGTGACATCCTTATCAATTTTCAGTTCTGTAATACTTACAACTGTCTCTGGCTACTTGGAGGGTTTCCCTGGTAATGGCTGCTCTGTAACCTGTGTTTTCTTAAGACTTCCTGTCAGGTCATAGTGGAGGACCAGCTATTGGAAAATCATCAGATTCACTGGCCATTTTACTGAAAGACACACTCAGAAAACCTATGTCATCTTTCTCCCTTGGCACTTTCAGCTGTTGATTGGACAATCTGAGAACACAGCATGCCTGTAAGTTGAATCACTTTATACATAATTCAATTTTAATAACCCAAATTGTTTTTACCTATTTCTCCCTGAAGATTAATTTTGCTTGTCAACCAAGCCTGAGTCAGCGACACCAAAAGAAGTAGATGTTTTAAAAGACCTGTTCCGTGTTTCTGTAATTGTTTTGCTATGTTTCCTCAAGATTGCAATGTGGGAGCTGTCCAACATTTTCAGAAATCAAGTTCCAAGTCTCCAGCTTAAATCCTACAGAACTCAGCCATGTATGGCATTCAAGCTGCTTCAGGTTCTGTTGTACCTTCAGCTCTGAATACCACTCTCATTATTAAGGTGAGAAAAAAATTCTAGCCCAGAACTGAAGATTAGTAAGTCATCAGACCCACAATCAGCACTTGACACCCACCCCTATGGTATGACTAAGAAACAACATAACATAACTCAGTGAGAGAGCAGAGGGAATGCAGTCTAGTTTTCTGTTGTGACAGCCTGTGGTATATGAATCATAATGTTGCAGATCTGTCAGTGAAATGGTAAGCTATTTTGATAAGAAATATTTGTTTTTTTAAACAAGTTGCATTAAAGTTATTTAAGTCAAAAGAATCAAATGCTTTCCCCACCTTCCACCACCAGGAATTCATTCATAGATGTGAGTGGCCTCAAACTAGGGTCATCAATGAGTGTACTAGAGATTTCTTTATTAAGCTCACTACTTGCAAGCAAGAGATATGAATAGGAGGGCTTGCTGTCCTATTCCAGGAATATATGTGGAAGGAAGGAATGCCCTATGGTCTTCATAGCTCTATGCCAATGTAGGGTATTTTATCTAGTCTTCTAGAGGAGTCCTATCAGGAATCTATACTTTCCTTCCTCCCCAACATACTCAGAGTTTGGTGGAGTCTCTGTGACATCACCAAAAACAAGGCCATAGGGTCTAGTTCAAACAACAACCCTATATAAAGTACCTAATGTATTTCAGGCATTTTGTCAGGTGCTGGGTATTCAGACAAAAAAAATGAAACAGTCCCTGTCTTCAAGGAGTTCACATTCTATCTTGGGAAACATGTAGCCAGTTAAGCATATACAAAATAAATGTGAGAAAGAGCTAAATGGGTGATTGAGTTTGGCTTCATACACAGTACAATAAAATTTCATTAATTTAGACTGAATATATTTGAATCTGTGGTAATTTAAAGCTGAGCTGAAAGCTACTTTTGCTTTATCTATTTGGGAAATGCATTGCTAAGATAATTAATAACATAAAGAAGATGAAGGCAGGGAGTGTTTAAACTACCTGACATATAACAAAACCATTTCCAAGCACCCTCAAGCCCTTTAAAAGTAGCATTAACATATAAACAATTGTTGTGCTTATTACAATCCATACTTATCTGCTCACTAAAGCAGTTTCCCTAAGGACATATGCTAGGCAATACTTTCTGAAGTTAGTTTGATTTGTTCTAATACTTGAAATAAAATTGCATTTCCTTTCAGATACTTTGTAATTCAAACTTCTTAATAACTCATACCAACCTTCTTCCAAATTAATGAAGCTTCACTATTCTAGTCCTTATGTGTTACTTGTCCTTCATTTCAAAGAGGCCCAATAACATTAAGGGATGATATCTTGACTTCAATATAAAATGGATTTAAGTGAGGCAGAGTTGCACAAAGTGCAAGCTTCCAGAGTCATCTAAGTCCAGTGACAAGAGAAAAATCAGCATGACTGGAAATGGCCATGATGCAGTGGATGATCTTGGAAGCTTCAATGTCTGACCAAGCTGGATATGCTTTCAATATTATAGAATGGAAACCCCTTGAGAGTATGGACTATGAGTTGTATCATTGCTGTTGTAGACAAGTGCCTAATATACAGTGGTCACTTAATGATTTTTGTGCATTGATTGATAACTTATAGACCCAGGGTTGGATTGGGTGTTTACAAAGAACAGTTGAGCTATGTGAAGAAATACTCAGCCCCTAAAGGTTGTTCACTGGATTATTTCTTTCTTAGCCACAGCATCTCATGAAGATTATTTACTAAAGTATGGAAGGGTTGTGACCTGGACCAAGGAAGAGAGATTGATATGGATAAGACCACAGATGTTTTGAAGTCCTGAAGTCAAAAGAGTGACTAAGCATGAAATGTATGTGTGCTTAATGACTTACTATATAGTGTGATAATTTATAGATGGGGACATCTTTCACACTCTTCAGGATAAAACTGATGTCATGTAAATCCACAGTGGAAATTGAAACATAGACAATCATGCCTACATTTTGTATTCTGTTCTCTTCATTTCATAATTCCAAAAAAATGAGCTCATTTTTCAACAAAACACTTTAGAGATGCAGACCATGGCAGAACAATTAGGTATTTTACATGCAATATCAGTTAATCTTTCTTTTTTAAAAAAAAATCTTGCCTTTCTAGAGAAAAGGAAAGCAACAGGCACTTTGAAAAAAAACTGCCACTGAGATTGTAATGGATAAAATAGTTATTACAACCACAACAATTCCACTTTAGCCTGAATTCCATAAAACTTACTGAGACATTCAGAGCCTGGGATCACAAAATGTCACTGTTACAAAATATATTAGTCATAAAGAGAACCAATGGATAAAGGCGCTTAGGGCGGTTAGCCTCTGTCTAATGTGGATAATGCTGCTATACCATGAGGGAAGCATCAGTGAGCACATTTGTCAGAAAGCTCCTCTTACTGGCTGGTTCTTCTGTTTGTAATTTTTAAAAGAAAATTATTATTTTGTGCAAAGATTGATTTCCCACATTGTATCTTATTTATTGCCTCTACTTAGGGATCAGTTGCACTGATATCTCTTGGTAGATTGTTATATTATCTTCCTTGACTTGAGAAGGATAAAAGTTCATCTGATATCTTCTATACCTTACATAGGGGACACTGAACCTGCTAAAAATCAGAAGGGCAAGATGTATATGTGTGCCACAGATGAAACATCATGTCACATTGGGACATGAATTTTATGAAAAGCAAAGGGGTGGAATCACTTCACATACTCAACAAAAATAGAATTTGGAAGAAAGGAAGCAGATGCCATTCTCCGTTTCTTATTTGCATATTGTAATACAGATAGGGCCAGTTTATCCCTCTGCCAGTACACTGACATTCTGATATAGATTTCTCTGCTCAGTTCCCCTAGCAAGAGGGAAAGGAGACAAAAGGTACAATGAAAAGAGAGGTGGATTTGGAGTCAGAGGTCTTCTATTCAAACTCTGGCACTGCTATTTACTATCTGTTTGACCTTAGACAAATCAGTAAACTTTTCTGAGCCTCAGTTTTTCCACTTGTAAAATGAGGTTTGGGCTAAATGGCTTCTAGACTCCTTTAAACATCCAAATCTGTGATCCTATAAAATACAGTGTCTAGATGGGGGTCAGATAGAAGGGTGACATCAGAGGTGAGACTGCAGCAAAAGTAAATAGGTACAAAGAAATGGGGCTTATATGATACAGGTATCTCATTCTTTAGGCCACTAGGTTCCTGGAGGACGCTAGTTTTAGAAAACTTTACAAATCCACAAAAGTCGGAGATGACTAGTGATGACCTGGGATGCAATGACTGACCTTGGCATTTTCAATGTCTGACCAAGCTCTAAGTACTCTATGAAGCCTGTTTCAGTCATCTTTATGGTTGTTGGAACAAATTGTTTTCTCTGGGGGACATCTCCACATGTTTGGGGTAGACAGCCCCCTACCTCACCAACATGTTTGAAGTTTTTCAGTTACCCTCAACCTAGTGTAGCCTGTCTGCCAAGATGGTTGTATGGGGATGTGGCTGCTGTGCATGCTACAACTTCCTTGGAGTCACAGGTTAAAGTTCTAAGAGCCAGATGAACACTAAAAATGGATGAACCATTATGAAAAGGGCTCAGCAAATCCTCACACCAGAGATACTAGTCCTCCCTTAACACCCACATACCCCACAAGGTGGGTCAAAGGACAAATAGGTGCTTGGGCCAAACCCAGAAGAGTGGCCCTAATAGGTCACAAAGACAGTGAGAGGATTTCAAGTGGTCAGCAAAGAAGGAAGCTACAAAGAGATTCCAGTGAGAGTAAAATGCCTTGAAGTTACCACACTCATTGTGATGGTACATCCCTATGTCTAGAGTTGCAACCAGGAGCCAATTCCTATGTTCCCATGAGACAGATCTCAACTGGGGAAACTGCAACTGAGGGCAATGGATACCAAGCCCAGTGATGTTTTTACTGTCTTGATCAGGCTGGAATTGGATTTAGAAGCATCTAGGTAACAGTGGATAGAGCCCTGAGCCTGCTGTGAGAAGATTTAAGTCCAAATTCGACTTCATACATTTGTGAGTTATGTGACCCTGGGGAAGTCACTTAACCTCATACATAAAATAAGAATAATAATAGTGCCTATCTCCCAGGGCTATTGTGAGAATACAATTAGATAATTTTTGTAAAGTGCTTTGCAAACCTTAAAGTACTATATAAAGGGTAACTATTGTGATTGTGATGATGTCAAAGGAATGCATGCTATATTCCATGTAATTAAAGCTTTTGCTTTTACTATGCTTTTATTAATTTCACCAGTGAAGGTGGATCAATGAAGCAACAGAAAAGAAATAACAGGAGCTTGGTCATGGAGGTGGAGACACAAAGGTTGGAGATTTAATTAGTGCTACTCCTCTCCTAGATGAGAAAGGAACCACATTGGAAGAATAAGATAGCAGCAACACTGGTTTAAAATGTAATTTCATTTTGAAACCATTATGAAGGACAATAAATTATTTTGAACAGCATTGCCTCATAAAGCAGTGAAAAGTAGTGTAGAATAAAAACAGCTTAAAGAAAAGTAGTCAAGGGGCGGCTAGGTGGCGCAGTGAGTAGAGCACCGGCCCTGGAGTCAGGAGTACCTGAGTTTAAATCCGGCCTCAGACACTTAACACAAAAACTAGCCGTGTGACCTTGGGCAAGTCACTTAACCCCAACTGCCCTCCAAAAAGCAAAAAAAAAAAAAAAAAGAAAAGTAGTCAATAAAGTCATCCCAGAAAAATCTAAGGACAAAAATGGAAAGAAGACAACAAAGAGAAGAAAAAATAGAAAAGATCTGTAAATATTTTTCTAATAAACTGTTTTCAACATCAAAGCTAATAGAGTCACAAGACTTGAACTCTAATATCATAGTCCTTGACTGTGGTGATACGGGAGGTAGAAATAAGACAAAAAATTATTTGCTGATTATTAAAAAGCATTTAATTCAATGAAACAAAATTTTGCCTAAAGGTCTCTTATAACAAGGTGTTTCCCATGAATTTATCCAACTCATTCAAGATTCCTTGAAAGTTCTAACACCTATAAAACAGACTTTGTTAGAGGTACTCTGCTCATAAACATCAGGTAAAACATAACACAGGGAAACATAAACTGACCAAAGTTGTTCACCACTAGTACATTCTCATCATTTCTACCTTTACAACATCTCTCACAGATAACATTCCTTTCTACTCAAACAACTGCCATCCTAGTTTAAGGCCTCCCAACTGATCTATTGTAATTATCTTCTAATTGGAAAGCCTGCTTCAAATCTCCTGTTCCAATCCATCCTTTACACAACTGCCAAAGTGATTTTTATTTTAAGTTGGATCTCCCTATATAACCCAGGCCGAATAGGTAGAGGACACTCATTGGTCTGACTCCACCACTGATTAATACTGGAGATCTAGTTGCCCCATTTTCTGCCTGGGTTGATTTGCCCCTCTCCCTTCTTAGGCTACTTAATGGTCCTCTCACTCTTAGAGTACACCACACTGATATATAAGAATATGGCCAACTGAGCAGGAACTTAGAACTCCCAAGCTCAAATGATCCACCAGCCTCAGTCTCCCCCATAACAGTGATCATAGGCACCATGTCTGGCCAGGACAATTTCCTTATACAATAGGTCTAACCATGTCCCTCATGTTCCCATTCAATAAAAAACCAGGGGCTCCCTATTACCTTCAAGATCAAGTATAAAGTCTTCTGTTTGGCATAAATATTCTTCGTAACTTGTTCTCTTCCAACCTTTAGAGTCTCCTCATATTTTACTCCCCTCCTTACCCTATATGGTCCAGTCATATACTGGTCTACTTGCCATTCCTCACACATGACACTCTACCATTCACAGGAGTTTGGAATGATCATTCACATAGTAAATACCAAGTGGATGAAAGATGATTATTACTAACATCATTGTATACATTTGGATGGACAACCTATAGAAATTATCTATTAATATGTATACCTGGGACAGACAGTACAAAGGAATAATTCAAATGGGTCCAAAATGAAGCAAGAGGAGAAATTTAAATGAATTGTCTTTAGGAAATTACAAAGCTACTTTAATATTTCCAAGCTTCTCATGGAACAAAGACCCATCTTTATAGTATGAACAGTTTACCAATACTTTAAATGTCTCTGAGACAAGGAACACATCCGTCTCCAAAGAATTAAAAATTAATGCCATGCAGAGAGCAATGTAGAAGTGCATGGTGGGTATGAGCAGGCTACAACATCTATGCAGTGAGAAACTTTATTTTATTTATTTATTGCTTTTTGGAGGGCAATTGGATCTAAGTGACTTGCCAAAAGTCACATGGCTAGTAAGTGTGTCAAGTGTCTGAGGCCAGATTTGAACTCAGGTCCTCCTGACTCCAGGGCCAGTGCTCTATTCACTGTGCCACTTAGGTGCCTGAAGAAACTTTAGACAGAAATAAGAGAAACCAAGGATTTTTATGATAGAAAAGAAGGTGGGGGAGGTGGAGTCAAGAGGGCAGCATAGAAGCAGGAAAAATCCATGGGCTCTCCCAACAAACCACCACAAATATCTATAAAATATGACTCTAAACAAATTTTAGAGCTACAGAATCCACAAAGTGATAGAAACAAATCACCTGCTGAAGGCTGCTTGGCAGACCTGCAGGAAGGGTCTACCACAACATGCTGGGAGCCAGGCCCAGCCACATGTGAGCCCATGGTTTTAGCCCCAGGGTGGCTCTGATCAGCCACAGCTGGACAGACTTTAGGAGAGTGGATCAAAAGCAGCTGCGGTGGTTTCCAGAATTATCAACCCATAAATGGCAAAGACAAAGTAAAAGATCAGTGGAACTCTGCTGAATTGGGGTGGGGGGGAGGGGTAGAGTGTGGTCCACCTTCTACCCCCAGAGTGGGAAGCAGTGGCCCTACAGCCACCTCCACATGACTGCTTCAGAGTTCCTGGCCTTCAGATCTTAGGGGGTACAAAGCGACCATTCAGAGGCTGTGCTCTTGCCTTAACCTGTCTGGATCAGGATCACGGCCTTGATTGGCAGTCCTGAGATGTGTGACTAGTGAGGCAAAGCTGGTGGGGGTGGTAGAGACAGCACCCTCCTAATAGTTCCAGCAGTTGTGAAAAACCCAGCAATTTGGAACATAGTTCTCTTCTCTGGAAGCAGAGTTTTACCCCAGCAAAGAGCTCAAAAGTCAAGTAATTGACTGGCAACATGAACAAGAAAAGGAAGCAGATCAAGCATAGCCATCCAACTTTAGATTCCTATTTTGGGGACAAAAAGGATCAAAGCATGGAATGGGAGGAAGACAACACAGTCAGAGCTCCCACATCAAAAGCTTCCAAGAAAAATATGAATTGGTTACACACCATGGAGGACTTCAAGAAGGATTTTGAAAATCAAGTAAGAGAATTGGAGGAAAAATTGGGAAGAGAAATAAGAATGATGTAATAAAATCATGAAAAGAGAGTCAACAACCTGATTGAAGAAAATAACACTTTGAAAAATAGACTAACTCAAACGGCAAAAGAGGCCCAAAAAAGCCAATGAGGAGAAGAATGTCTTTAAAAACCAAATTTGCCAGATGGGAAAAGAATTTCAAAAGCTCACTGAAGAGAATAATTCCTTCAGAATTAGATTGGAGCAAATGGAAGTGAATGACTTTATGAGAAATCAAGATACTATTAAACAGATCCAAACAAATGAAAAAATAGAAGGCAATGTGAAAAACTCATTGAAAAACCCACTGACCTGGAAAATAGGTCCAGGAGAGATCATTTTAAAAATGTTGGACTACCTGAAAGCAAAAAAAGAACCTAGAAATCATCCATCAAGAAATTCTCAAGGAAAATTGCCCTGATATTTTAGAACCAGAGGGCAAAATAGAAATTGAAAGAATTCACTGATCACCTCTTGAAAAAGATCTCAAAAAGAAAACTCCTAGGAATATTATAGCTAGGTTCCAGAATTCCCAGATCAAGGAGAAAATATTACAAGCAGCCAAGGAGAAACAATTTGAGTATTGTGGAAACACAATCAGGATAAGACAGGATCTAGCAGCTTCTACATTAAGGGATTTAAGGACTTGGAATATGATATTCTGGAGATCAAAGGAGCAAGGATTAAAACCAAGAATCACCTACCCATCAAAACTGAGCATAATGTTTCAGGGGAAAAGATGGTCATTCAATGAGGTGGAGGAATTTCAAGCATTCTTGATGAAAAAACCAAAGCTGAATAGAAAATTTGACATTCAAATACAAGAAGCATGAGAAGGTAAACAGGGAAATCATAAGGAATTTATCAAAGTTGAACTATTTACATGCCTACATGGAAAAATTATCATTGTAACTTATGAAACTATTCTCAGTATGAAGATAGTTGAAGGGAATATAAATGTATACATATATATACACATATATATATGTATGTATGTGTGTCTACATATATATATATATATATATATAGGAGGGTATATATGTGTATGAAAACATATGTGAGTGTGTGCATATATGTGTACAGGTATATATAGACAGAGGGCACAGGATCATTTGAAGAGGAAGGGATGATATTTATAAGGTGAAATTGAGAGATGAGAGAGACATATAATGAGAGGATATGGGGAGAGACAGATTAGGGTAAATTATCTCATATAGAAGAGGCAAGGGATAGCTGTTACATTGGAGGGGAAGAACAGGAAGGCAAAAGGGAATGGGTCAACCTTACACTCATTGAATTTGGCTTAGGTTGGGAATGACATACACTCTGAATTGTGTATCTTGCCCTACAGGAGAGTAGGGAGGAAGGGGATGAAAGGACAGGAGGGAAGGGCAGATTGAGGTGGGGAGGGTAGTTGGAAGCACACACTTTTTAAAAGGACATGGACAAAGTAGAGAACAGAACAAGTGAGGGGGGGCAGGATAGGATGGAGGGAAATATAGCCAGTCTTTCACAATACATCCACCATGGAAATGTTTTGCATAACTACACATGTATAACCTATATTGAACTGCTTATCTTCCCAGTGAGGGGGGATAATGAGGGAGGAAGGGAAAGAATCTGGAATTCAAAGTTTTAAAATCAAATGTTTAAAAATATTATTATTATTATTATTTACATGCAACTGGGAAACAAGATACAGGCACTGGAGCATGGAGATCTATCTTATCCTACCAGAAAGTCAGAGTGGGTATGGGGGAAGATATAGGAAACAGCAGATTGGAGGAGGGGGTATACAGTGGGATTGCTGTTTTGGGGTGGTGAGTAGGGGAAAGATGGGGATAAAATTTGTAACTCAAAATCTTGTGGAAATTAATTAGGCAAATTAAAAATAAACATAAAAGTTATTTTTTAAAAGAAGGAAAAGAAGATGAGTTGGTGAGAAAGAGATGACAGATGGACAGGCTAACACTCCACTACTTAGTGAAGTGCTTGGCACATAGTAGGTATTTCATAAATGTTTATTGATGAACTGCCTCATGACATCAGGAGAAAGTCAAGGCCTTCAGCACATGAGAGGGGATGGGGCTCTCTGTGGCAAATTTATGGGATGACATAGACAAGAGTCACACTGGATGGGATGCAACATGCATAAGTGGTGCAACTTCTGAATCAATATAATCACTGATTCATTCATGTATTTGAGTATTTATAGAGGTTAAGTGACTTGCCTAGGGTCATATCACATCAAAACCAAAACTTGAACCAGTATCTTTTGACTCCAAATCCAGTGTTCACCACACCTTTGCTACATTTTCAGGAGCTATGTGAACACCTTTATTCTTCTAGTGATCAGCTGCAAGTACCCAAAGAAAAAGTTTTGTATTATAGCCATCAGGACACATTTAATTAGTTAAATTCTTAGCTCCTTGGGGTAACAGTATTCTTCCTATTTTCATCTCAAGTAGGGTTTATCACAGTGGCCCTAAACATCATATAAAGAAAATGTTTGTTTCATAATAATAATAAATAATGTTGTGCATGGGTTGCAACATGAACCAATTGAAGGAATAACAACAGATGACTTTTATGTAGTGTTTTGAATGTAGTGTCCCTTTTGATCATCACAACAACCTTGGGAGCTAGGGACTGTAGATAGCATTAACTCCATGTTCCAGATGAGGAAACTAAGGCTCAGACAGAATGAGTGACTTTTCTCTGGTCTCATTGGTACTAAGTGCTGGAGGTAAGACCAGCTTTCTATCTCTCAATGGATATCCAGTCTGAGAGATCAAAAGTCCATTGAAGTAGATCTTGACTATCAGTGTAATCACGTTTGTGCAGGCTTTACAGAAAGACAGCGATGATGTAGTGGATCAGGACCTTACCTTGTAGTCAGAGCAGAGTTCAAAGCCTACTTCTGAAGTATGATGACTGTCTGTCTCACAGTAGACAAGACATTCACTCTGGCAGTGCCCTAGGCAGCTATAGAAGGGAAGGAATTTCAGTGCAGTAACCAACTTACTCTAGTGAAGGGAGTGTGCTCATGTGGGAGGTAAAAGCAATGAAATCACAGCTCTAGTTCCTGTGCCTTTAAGGTTGACGAGGCACTTTAAGCAAATGAATGAACAGATGAACTAAGTAATTAGAATTCTAGTAGCCTAAACAAGCCACTGCACCTCCCCAACATGAATATCCAGCTGTAGGAGTTGACCCAAGGTGGTTTCGCAGTCATTTCATTAAGTTATGATCAATCAGTTCATAATTATTCAAAATAATGGCTGTTAGTAGGTTCCAGGGTTTGTTTTATGACAGGAAGCTTGAATACAAATTGTAAGGCTTAAGTATTCTCTCATCTTTCTTACCTGGAACAAAATAGGCTTCCATTTTTTTAACAGAGCAATGAATCAATGATTTCCTAATTTGCCACCAAAGAAGCAACATCTATTAGTTGTTCACATGCATATTCAGCAGAGGAATTCTCATAGCAATGGATAGACCCAAACTCCAATCAACCGAGTAAACAAAACAGGTTCTCAACTTTTATTAAAGTGATAGTTTATGATTCATTGTGCCTGAAGGGAATCCAAAAAAGGGTAGAGGAGGAGAAGAGAAATGTTTACATGCATGCATGCATGCATGCATACATACATACATATATACATACATGCATACATACAGACATAAATACATGAGGCAGAATAGAGCATCAGGCCTAGGGTCAGGAAGTCCTGAATTTAAATCTGGCCTAACTAGCTCTGTGACCCTGTTAAGTGACCTTGTTCAAGTCACTTAATCTCAGTCTGTCTCTGTTCCCTCAACTGTAGAATGAAGATAAAAATAGCACCTATCTCATAGGATTGCTGTAAAGATCAAATGGAGGTAACGTTTTCACCAGCTTAGCATACGGCCTGACGCACAGAAGGAGCTAGGTGAATGTCTGTTTCCTTCTCCACTCAGAGAGGGAGGAGGGAGGGGG
>CM053593.1:330988408-331020808 GCA_028646575.1 Pseudocheirus occidentalis | reverse complement strand
AGAGAGAGAGGGACAGACACACACACACACACACGTACACACATGCATGCCAGAAACAGAGAGGACACCACGTTAGGGATATAAATATAGGTTAGACCAAAAGGCTTCATGTAGTTTTAAGCTGAAATCACTTTAAACTGCTCTAGTCTTCGAGGACCCCCTGGATGAGCAGACAAAGGCAGCTTCTACCCCACAAGGGACCTAAATTCTAACGGTGAAAGGCAAAGCACAAAAGGGAGCTAAGATGGAGAAGTATACAGTGGAAGAGCAGCAGGGTGGCAAAGAGAAGAAGAAAACATTAAAAAGGGAGCAAAGGCAAAAGGTGTTGATTACAGGCCATCTTAGGAGCTTCATGAGCGCCCATCCAGGACTCAGAGGAGTTACGTTTAGTGCTACATAACTAGAGTCAGGGACGGCACCAGAGCCCAGGAGATCCTAAGTCCAGGTCCGGCGTCACGCTGCCTGTCACACCCATTTCATACCGACCCTCCAAAGCTTTGTAACGGGTCAACTTAATAATTCCCATCGGAAGCCCAGCGGGAGAGTGGAAGGAGCAAGTCAAGAGGCCACAAGAAATTCCTTTTATCTCATGAATTAGTCTTGAGACCGGTATTATGTGGCCTAATGGAGAGAAGGATGGATTTGGAGCCAGCCAGACAGCAGGCACACGACTCTGGACAAGTCACCTCGTTAGGTTAGCCTTTCTGAACCTCTGTTTCCTTATCTGTAAAATGGCGATAATGATTGTCTCTATCTTACAGGCTTGTTGCGAGGATCAGACTAAATATGTATGCATGGCATTTTGCAAATCTTAAAGCACTGCATAAATGTCAGCTGTTACAAAGAAAACCCAAAGGAATCAAGCCTACTCGTGTATGTATAGCCCTCGCTCCACACTAATACCCGGATTCTAATATATTCTATGGGCAGAATAACACCTGCTCTTGCTAAGAGCATTCTGTTTCCCAATCAGTGCAGATTCACAAGAGAGATCCAAAACAAGTCTCTTTCCAGAAATAAACAAACGAGAAACGACACCTACAACATATTTGCACTTCAGTGGCTGGTGGGACTTTTCAGTCTAGGGATCTGACGGTCCTACTGCCCTCTGCTCTGGACAGACCATGTATATGGAGTACCGCGATCAGCTCTGGGTAGCATATTATAGGAAGGACATTGAAAAGTTGGATATTGAAAAGCACTATAGATTAATGAATAGAATATTGAATTCAAAGTCAAGAAGGCCTGAGTTCAGGGCATAACTCTGACATTTTCTGGCTGTTTTTTTAAGCAAGTCACTTAAACTCCCTAAGTTCAGACAACCCTTCTTTTGGGTAAAGTTTGGACAAGATATCTTCTGAGGATCCTTCTAACTTTAAATCCTAGGATTCTGAAACTTTGAAAACCCCTACCAATATGGCCTCATATATCTTTCCAGATTGATTTCTTTTTTTTTTTTTTTGGAGGCAATGGGGTTAACTGTTTTGCCAGGATCACATAGCTAGTAAGTATCTGGGGCTCGATTTGAACTCAGGTCCTCTTGACTCCAGGACCAGTGCTCTATCCACTGTAACACCTTGCTGCCTCCCTAACTGATTTCAAAAGTCATAATGTACAAGTCTGGGAATGGACCACCAAATGAGAGAATGGAATCTTATGAGAAACCTGGATTATGCAGAAAAGGGTAACCTGGATCAGAAGACAAAGAGAAAGTGCCCAGATCAGTCATTCCTCTCCAAATTCCACTCCTGACTCTCCTGATTTTTTCATATCCCTTGTGCCAATACCTTCTCTCTCCCTCCCCACCACCTCTAGGTTTTCATCTTCCTTTTATATGTTCTCTTCCCCGTTCACATTACAATGTAAGCTCCTTAAGGGCAGGAACTGTTTAATTTCACTTGTATTTGCATTCCCAGCTCTTAGCACAGGCCTAAAAGTCTTCAGGTTTCAGGCAACCCTGATTATGTGACAACCTAAAAATGATAAGTGTTTAATAAATGGTTTGTGGACTTGGCTTCCTTGATTTCACATTTGTAGCCTGTCACATTCTCTATATTCCAACCAAACTATTCTATATGCCCTTCCTCATCCATCAAACCTCCCACCTCTAGGCATTTGCACAGTCTGTCCCCCATTTGGAATATCCCTCTTTACCTCTGCCTCTTGGAATCCCTAAAGCCATTCAAAAATGAGTTTAGGTTCCATCTTCTACCAAAGACATTTCCTGATTCACCTTCTTCTTAGTGTTTCCTCCTCCCTCTCTTCCCATCTGACATTACTTTTATTATTGCTTATATGCATATGCATATATTACATTTGTGTTTTAGACATACACATCAAAATATATATTATAGATATGATATATATTAATATGCATAAATGCATATTGTGTATATATTTATATGCATACATATTATATAAATATATATAAATATATAAATATTTATATATGCTTTTTTTCTCTACTTCCCTGTGAATATGTTCTCCCTTGTAAGTTCCTTAAGATAAGAGACTTTCCTTTTTGTCTTTTCTTATCCTTAGATGTGCCTGGACACAGTTAACAACTGAAAAATGCTTGTTGAATTGCGTTGAACTGAATTAGTCCATTAATGACTACTCTCTGCATCCATTTAATCAGTTCCAAATTCACCTAATTGTACCATAATTTTGCTACTATCTGTTCCATTTTTCCACAACAGAATGAAAGGCCTTTGTCAAATGCTCTCTGCTGAAAGTGAGATATTCTAGGTCTCAAACATTCCTCTCATCTGCCAGTAATAACCCTATCAACAATAGTTGGGAGATTATTCTGCCATGACCTGTTCTTGAAGAAGCCATGATGGCCCTCCATGATCATTGAGTCTACATGCTCACAAAGCATGGTTCAAATCCTTTTCTTTCTTTGTCTTTCCTTGACCTAAGATTTACTAGCCTAATATTTACTTGTATTAGAGATCTTCCAAACCTCACTTCCAAGATCTTCCACCTGTTCTTTTCCATACAGCTCTGAAAATCAGCATGGGCTTCCATAAAAGTTTGTATATACACAAATATTACACACACACACACACACACACACACACACACACTGGTTAAGGAAGTTAATAGTTGTGTTTTTCTTTTCTACAGTCCCCACCCCCCATTGTCTACTTCTACATTCTCATTTCCCAAGAAATGCCTTCTAACAGAAGAGGGATAAAGTTTAAGTTAAAAACACACCCGAGGGAAAGACACATTGCACACATCTAGCAATAACCCTCCTTTCTCTTGTGCGATGAACAGCTTTACAGGAAAGTTTAAATGTCTAACTTAACAGCAAGGGCATTAGTAATGATTTTTCTGTTTTTTTCCTTTCCAGATGTGTAAATAAGATGAATCTCCCTGCTTTAAAAAGAAGAAAAGAAAACAAAAAACAGAAGCTATTGATGAACCACAGGCTAAGGAAAGAAAGCAATTGCTTCTGTCTGGGGCAATCATGGCTCCTGAGCTGGCATGGTACCTTCAGCCAACACTATCAGTGCACTGCTCCCCAGTCAAACAATGCACTAAGAAGTCATAAAAGGCAGAGGAATGAGCCTTGTACCATTTTTCAGAGGTTATTTAGCCTTGAAAAGTAAAGACAAACAAAGTCCTCTGAGACCAGAGGAAAGCGTTCATCTCTAGAGCTGATTCTGGCATAGTCGTTTGCCATTTTATGTCTTGCTGTTTCATAGTTAGACCAGGGATGGATTTCTAAAAATACCTGCTTTGGGGATTGAATTCAGTTTGATTCAATTTAATAAACATGCATTAAGCACCTACTGTATTCCAGGCACTGTGCTATGTGATGGGGATGTGAAGACAAAAAGGGAACAGACCTGAAGGAATCTGTTTCCAGAAGGAATAAATGCAAAATATACGTGAAATAAATCCAAAGTAATTTAAATTTCCCAAAAGGGAAGGCTAACAATTAGGAAGATAAGGAAAGGCCTCCTCTATGAGGTATCACTGGAGCTGAATCTTAAAAGGATCTAAGGGTTCTAAGAAGGGGAGGTAAGGAAGCAAAACATAACAGGCATGGAAGACCGACAGTCTGCACAAAGACAAATAGTTCAGGTGATCAGGCCGTGCTGTGCATGGGGAAGGTCAAGTTGACCAGTTTGATAGGAGGCAAATGTGGGGTGGAGGGGGGAGAGTTACCAAGCCTGGAAGTCATATTTCGAATAGATCTCAGAGATGAAACTTGAATTTTTTATGTATGAATTTGAAGTTGATTTGAGACTTTTTTGCTGATAAAAACAAGGGGAAGAGTTCTTATAGGAAGAAGATTATGTGAAATACACCCTCCCAGCTAGAACTGAGGGCATTCATCACACTTTGTCTCCCTACTCTTTCACTTCTGCCCCTTAGAAAGTCTGGTTTTCTTGAAAGTTCAACTCCACTATCACTGCCTCCAGTTGGCCTTTCTTGATCACCTCCTCCTCTTCCCTTTTATTATGGAGAGTAATGCCATCCTCCCAATCCCTCAGCCTTACAGTCTACAAGTCATCCTGAATTCCTCAAAAACAAAAACAAAAAAAAAAACCAACAACAAAACACAAAGTACTTCGTTGGTAAAAACAAATGACCTGAAAAATAGATCCAGGAGAGACAATTTATAAAATTGTTCTACCGGAAAATCATGATTTAAAAAAAGAACCTGGACAGCATCTTTCAGGAAATCATCAAGGAAAACTGCCCCGAGCCCCTAGAACTAGAAGGTAAAATAATCATCAAAAGAATCCACCAATCACCTCTTGAAAGAGATCTCAAATTGAAAATGCCAAGGAATAGCTAAATGCCAAAATTACCAGATCAAAGAGAAAATACCAAGAAGCCAGAGAGAAACAATTCAAATATCATGGAACTACAGTCAGGATTATGCAGGACCTCTCAACTTTTACATTAAAAGATCAGAAGGTACAGAATATGATATTCCATAAGGCAAAGGAGAGTGGATTACAACCAAGAGTCAACTACCCAGCAAAAGTGAATATAATCTTTCAGGGGAGGATATGGACATCTAATAAAAGAGGGGACTTCCACCCCTCATCATAAGACCAGGCCTGTTGATTTTACCTTTGCAATGTCTCTCAAATATCCCCCCTTCTCTACTCTGACGCTGCCACCATTCTAATATACCTGGGATATTGTGGTAGCCTGTGGTGGGTCTACTTGCCTCAAGTCTCTCCCTACTCCAAGCCATTCTCCATTTTTCCACCAGAGTGATTTTCCTAAGTCTCAGATCTGACTATTCACCACTCCCCACCCCCCCTCCCCACTCAGTAGACTCCAGTAGCTTCTTATTGCTTCCAGGCTCAAATACAAAATCCTTTGTTTGGTATTCAAAGACCTTCAACCCCTAGCCCCTCCTACCTATCCGATCTTCTTACATCTTAATCCATGCTACATACACTTTGATCCAGTGACACTGACCTCCTAGTTATTCCATGAACTGGCATTTTCTCTGACTATCCCCCATGCCTTGAAATACTCTCTCTCCTCACGCTCCATCTACTACCACCTACCCTGGTTTCCTTTAAATCTCAATTAAAATCCTACCTTCTACTGGAAGCCTTTCCCAAAACCACTTAATTCTAGTGCCTCTCTTCTCATAAATGTTTCCTATTTATTTTGTACTAGCTTGTTCGTACATATTTCTTTGTTGTCTCTCTGATCACATTATAAGATCACTGAGCGCAAAGACCATTTTTGCCTCTTTTTATATCCTCAACACTTAGCACTGTGCCTGACACATAGTCGCAGGACACAGAGTCAGTACATGACAAGTAGGCACTTAAATTGTCTGACTCCTGTTGTTAGAGCTTATCTGCTCTTCTCCCCTCCTCCCCCCCCGGAAAAAAATGCTTTTTATTTATCATCTTCATAAATTTATATATATGTACATGTTATGTCCCCTATAAAATGCAAGAGTCTTATGGGTAGAGATTGTTTCATTTTTTTTTCTTTATGTCCCCAGGACATAACACAGAAAATATCATATATTAGGCTCTTAATAAATGCTTGTTTGTTATAGGAGGCCTAACACAAACAAATGCTTGTTTGTTCTTCAACAAGAAGAAAACTACACATAATTCATTGATTTTTTTTAATATTAAAAAATATCCAGTACAAAACTTTGTCACTGAGACCTTTTTCCCTCAATAGTCAGACATGACAAGTAGAAGAAAGTATTGAAAATGCACTCTGAAAGCAGTTCAGATACTACACTGGGTGGACTATGAGGTCCTTTATAATCCAAGGTCCTTAAGTAGCTAATTAAAGGATAGAAATGACATCCCAGCTGCTGTGTGCTTTCCCATTTACAGTCAAATATTTACTTGCTCTAATCCTGAAACTGGACAAGCACCAAATATCTTGAGGAGAGCAAGAGCCAAGTCTGCAGGCTAATTAGGATGAAATTTACTCCCAATACTTACTCTCTCTTCTTCACGGGTCCTTATTATTTATGGAATACTTGTGGGCATGGCACCATCCTAAGCACTCTTGCCACCCATGATGTACAAAAGCATATGGAACCGGTGCTCGCGCGCGCTCTCTCCCGCCCCCCACCTCCCGTCCTCTACCTCCCTGACGGCCTCCGGCCTTCGGTGATCCTTCTTGCTCAGCTCCATGTCCAACTCGGGAAGGGTGAGCGGCCAGGTGCGCAGCGAAGAGGTCGTACAAGTTGGTGGTGATGGGCAGCTGTAGCGTGGGCAAGAGTGCACTGACCATCCGCTTTCTCCAGAATCGCTTCGTGTCTGAGTACGAGCCCACGGGCAGAGACATGTACCATGGTGTGGCGGTGGTGGACGGGACTCCTATGAGCTGGACATCCTGGACACTTCAGAAGGCGAGGATTGCATTGCGATGCAGGAGGAGTGCATCCGCTGGGGAGATGGTTTCCTCTGTGCCTGCGGTAGACTACATCAGGACCTTCGTGGATGTGAGCGTCTTCTGGGACCGCATCCGCAGGGTCAAGGGCACCAACCGGGTGCCCATGGTGCTGGTGGCCAACAAGATCGACGTGGCTCACTGGCTGGTGGATTCAGACATGGGTCAGGAAGCCGGCCAAAGCCTCAAGGTGCCTTTCGTGGAGGCCTCGGCCAAGTCCCGGCAGGGTGTGGAGCAGGCCTTCCATGCCCTGATTCGAGCGATCCATCAGAAGCGGGTGGAGGACGAGCCCAAGGGCTGCCCAGGTGCTTGGGCGGACCATTGCGCCATCTTGTAAGCAGGTGCACTCACCTCCCCGTAGCTTTCCTCAGGGACACCCGAACCTCCCCTGGCCATGCCCCAGCCTCCTCTGGCCCCCTCCACGGCCTCCCCTCAGCCTGCCACGGTCTGCCATTGTCTTCCCTGGCCCTGCCCTGCCCCAGCCTCCCTGGTCCCCTCCCCAACCTCCAGGCCTCTACCCGTACCCGACCTTGTGTTTGCTCTTCACTGGAGTCCCCTGGCCCTTGGCCACCCCACAGGCCTCTTGATGCCACTCAGCAGCGTTTCTCCTCTGGCCTGGGCATCTCTGTGTCAGTTTGGGAGTGGGTATCCAGCCAGCACCTCTGTACTGAGCATTCTACAGCTGCCTGGGGGGAGGGGAGAGGGAGAATGTGTGCATCTCAGAGGGCCTTCCCTCCTCTCCTGTGGATATTTCTTATAGTCCGCTGATTGTCTCCTCACTACAAATAAAGGTTCTTGGTTTGTTTGAAAAAAAAGCATATGGAACTATGATTTCTGTTCTCTCTCTTCTTGAGTCATTGTAAAACTGTTACCCTATGGAAGACCCACAATAAATAACTCTCTGCCTCTGGAATTATTCCATCTGGAATGTCAGAAACCTCACACGATGGCTTTCAGACTTTGGATGCTTTTATCTGTTTCTATTTTCTTTTCTTTTGGGTATAAGATAGTTTCCATCTCTTCAAAATGCTTCTGCTAGTTATCTAATTTAAGATTGTTGGTAAAGGTCACAGAAACACTGAGATTCGGCCACTTCATCAATTATTCCCAATGGGGAAGATTTCTCACTTTTAAATGGGTCTTCCAATATCAAGTTCATCTGTTCCTTAGTGAGGTCTTTCTCACTGTCTGATTGAAAAAGTGCAAAAAATCTTCATGTGGAAGTTCTAATCCCCTATACCTTGAAATTTGAGTCTCATACACCTTTTTGCTTTTACAGCACTAGAGATTTTTGCTCTGTTTGAACAACCATTCAAAGTAGCAAGCAAATAGCAAGATGTACAATGTGTTTAACACCATAGATGAAAAAAATAACAATTATGTATTCCCTGCCTCGAGGACCTTACAGTCTACTATGAGAACATAACATATGTACAAATGATAAATTACACTGACATGTATACAAATTAAATACAAGATAATTTGATAGAGAAGACTAGCAAAGAAAGGGATCATAAAGACCTCTTAAAGGAATTAACATGAATATTAAGGGATCTAGGGATTCTAAGAGATAATAGTAAATAGGAAGAAGATTCATAGTGGACAACATGTGCAAAGTCATGGAGTTGGAGATGAAATATTGGTTGTGAGAAAAGAAAGTAGAACAGCGGTTCTCAACCTGTGGGTTATGCTCAATTTGTAACATTGAAAATACATCCTGCATATCAGATATTTACATTACGATTCATAACAGTAGCAAAATTATAGCTATGAAGTAGAAACAAAAATAATTTTATGGTTGGGGGTCACCACAACATGAGGAACTGTATTAAAGAGTCACAGCATTAGGAAGGCTGAGAACCAGTGAGGTAGAACAATTTGGTTAATGATAGAGTATGGGACTGGCAATAACATATCAGCCTAGAAAGATAGATGGAAGTGAGTTTGGGGAATATTTTAAGTGCCAAAAATGGAGCTTTTATATTTTTACTAGAGGCAGTAAGGAGTTGCTGAAACTTTCTAATCAGGGGAGTGACAAATAGAGTGAGATCTGTAATTTAGGGGCATCATATTGTTGACTATGTGAAGGATGACTTGGAGTAGGTAAAGGCACAATATAGGCAGACCAATTAAGAGGCGATTAGAAATAATCGAATTAAGCAGAGATTGAAATTTGAATTGGAGTGGAAAGGCTGAAGGTATGATATTCAAAATTAAGTCAACAAACACGGAGTTGGCATGCCTACCTTAGTCAGCCAAAGTTTGTCAAAAGCACACATTTTTTTCAAAACTATTTGATACTGTTTAAAAACAGAAAAAAGTGCCTAGTAAAACAGATTAAATAAAAAAGAATTGGGGGAAATGAACTCAGTAATTTAAACATGTAATAAACTAAAAAACAAAAAACGACTTGGGGAAAGGTTCCTATTTGACAAAGATTGATTGTCTTTGGGAAGTTGGGCAAAAATTAGGTTTAGAACAATATTTTACAACATATGCCATAATGAGCTCAAAATGGATATGTGACCTGGATATTAAAAGCCATACCGTGAAAAATAAGAAAATTACATTGGAATTCTCTCAGTGATCACAAAAAATAAAACAGGTCATTTCAGTTATACAAAACTGAGAAGTTTTTGTATAAACTAAGGTAATGCAACATCAATAAGTAAGGAAACTATTAACTGAAAATAGATCTTTTTAGCAAATAGTTGTGATAAGGGTCTAATACATAAAATATAATACTAAAACAACAGCAACAATGACTAGCCTCTATATAGCACTTTACAAAAATTATCTCATGTCTTCAACAGTGACCCTGGAATGCACATATTATTATTATTCCCACTTTTCAAAAGAGGAAACAAAGGCAGACAGAAGTTAAATGACTTGTCTAGGGTAATATAACTAGTGAGAATTCAAAGCTAAATTTGATTTCAGATTTTCCTGGCTCCAAATGCAGCAATCTATCCACTGTACCACCTTTTCATTTTTCCTATAAATAGACAGGAATCCCACACAAATATATTTTTGACCCACAGCCATTCTCCAATTAAGTGATCAAAAAGATACAAACAGTCCTCAGAAATAGAAATAATCAGCAGTTAGTTGAAGATTTGCTCAAAATCACTAACAATAAAAGTAAATTAAAACAACTTTAAGGTTTCATACCACATCTAGAAAATTGGCAAAGATAAAAAAAGATGGAAAAAGTCAACGTCAGAAGATTGTTAGAGGAAAACACCTTTTCTATCCCTTCTTTTTGGGATAGAACATTATTTATGTTGGTTAGTTTTGCTGAACTGTTTTTCTTCTTCCTTGGCTATATTTGGAAATTGAGGTTATATAAATTATATTGAGGTTATATCAATTAATTTAAAGAGTTATTAAAATCACTCTTTAAATTTTTGCACTAGATCCTATGAAGAGATACAAAAGAAACAGAAAAGTAAGTTCTTGCTCTGGAGGAACTTAAAATCACATACATTTGTGGAAAAGTCCTAGTCATGCTTACCCAGTGACACGCAAAATGATAAACCTTGAAATTGTGTTAATAAAGCATAGATTGCAGAGAAGTGGATGCTGAAAAAGGGCAAGCAGAGAAAGCCGAGGTTAAACACAGGCACAGATTTTGAGCTGAGATTTGAAAGGAGGAGGGATGTAGGTGGATGAGTAGAGCAGGGAATTTCAGAGGAACACAGGAGGATATATTGGAATGAAATGAGCAAATCTAAAAATCATTTATTATATAACCATTCTATTATTCCCACTCATTGCAAGAACACTGATATGGAATTGAGCGAGCACATGTGGGGTATAACAAACAGATTTGCTTGATTGGAACAAAGAACTAACAGTTCTTTGGTTGGTAGAATGGGCTTTTGGGAAGGTGACAGGCATCAAGACTTGGAGACCAAATGGAGGTGTCTGGATTTGATATTACAGGCAATTGTAAAGTTACTGTAGGTTCTTAAACTAAAGTGATGAGATAACAATGGAGTTTAAGGTATCTAATCAAGGATAAATTAGAACAGGGAAAGGCTGGTAACAGAGATACTAGCTAGGAGGTTATTATGGTGATATAGCCCTAAAAATTAGCAGGTAACACCTACAAATATATGTACCACTTTTATTCTGTTTCAAATAAAAACACATTTAAGAAAATAAAAACCATTATTTAGACTTATTCCAGGAATCTAAGAGATGGTAAGAAATAGAGGAGTTGGGGCAGCTAGGTGGTGCAGTGAATAGAGCACCCACCCTAGAGTCAAGAGGACCTGAGTTCAAATCCGACCTCAGGCACTTACTAGCTGTGTGACCTTGGGCGAGTCACTTAACCCAAATTGTCTTACCTTCCCCCCTACAAAAAAAAGGGAAAGAAAAAAAGGAATAGAAGAGTCACCTGATTGAGTCTTTGAGTTGAGAGATACCACTGGGAATCCCAGAGTGTTGGTACTTCCCACAATCACCTAAAGATGGAAAGGTTGTATCTTTGGCCTCCATTTTGCATGAATTGCTTATGCGACTGTCTGCCTTGTTTCTGGATTCCTGTTGATTTTTTTTTTAATCCTCTGAGTTTTCTTCAGGTGAAGCAGACTGTCCTGTTCCCATTCACACCTACTTCACTGAGTGCCTGCATGGAATTTTAGAAGCTAATTTATCTACATTTGTGAAAATCTACATGAATTCTATTTGGAGATTTTTCTGGAATAAACTCCAAATGAGTCAAAAAGAAAAAAATGCCTCTTAAATCAGGCCTCCATGTGAAATTACATAACTGCAGGCAGGTAGGGGTGGGAAGGGCCAGTTTGGGAGGAATCTGAGCCAAGAGTTTATATCTGCTTTGTGTGTGTCTATATTTCCTGTTTACTTACACATGTACATGATGCTTATCCCCAATAGAACGCAAGCCCCTGGATGGTAGGAATTGTTTTGGTTTAGGTCTTTATATCTATGGTGCCTAATACATACCATTCGCTTAACAAATGCTTGTGGAGAAAAACAGATGCAGCATGAGTAAGCATGAGGATGAGCGTCTCTGGAATGAAGAAAAGTTTCAGTCAGTCAGTCTGTCATTCATTTACTAAGCATCTACTATGTGCCAATATCATGCTAAATGCAGATGATACAAATAAAGGCAAAAACAGTCCATGCCCTCAAGAAGCTTACATTCAAACGGCAGAGACAGTGTGTAAATAACTAGAAACATATAAAATATTTACAGAAGGTCACCTCAGAGGTGAAGGCACTAGCCACAGTGGGAAACGTGTACTTAAGAAAGCTAAGAAAGGCAAGAAAGCAGAAGTAAGGAGGGAGTGCATTCCCTAGCATGGGATGCTAGAGCATGCTAGTGCAAAGCATGGAGATCAGAGATGAAGTATTATAAATGAAGAAAAGAAAGGAGGCCAGTGTAGCTAAATCACAGAATGTATGCTGAATAGAAAAGTATAAGAAAACTAGAAGGTAGGAAGAGCTTTAAATGGACTATATTTGATTCTAGAAGTAATCACGTAATAGTCACACACACACAAAAAATAGAAAAACAAAACTGTTTTCTGAACAGAACCCCAGAGGGCAGAGCTCCCAGTAGAGCAAAGAGAAGAGGATTAAACATAATTTACTTATCAACTCATTCACTCTTTCTGCTTGTCCCCAGAATTTAGAAAAATGATGGAAAACTATAGAAAGCAATTTTCACCTCTTTTCTTTCAGTAAATAAAAACCACCAAAGAATTAAGAAGATTCAATAGCGTGGTGAGTTGTAGGATTTAATAGTGTCTCCCTCACTGGAGGTTTGCCAGCAAAAGTTAGGTGACCCCAGCTAGAGAGGGGATTTGTGCTCCAGCATATGCAGAACGAAGCAGCCTCTTGGTCCCCATCCAATCCTGACATTCTCTAGCTTCCATATGACCTCTGACACATTTGGTCATGGTGGGCAAGTCACCCTCTCTGAACCTCAATTGCCTCACCTATAAAATATGAAGAAAGAGAATAAAATTAATATCCATACTGACTTTCTCACTGCTGTTTTGAGGCTCCAGTAAGATAACACAAAGTAATTTGAAAACTTTAAAATGCTAAACAAATCTCAAGTTGTCATTCTCACTACTTCTTATCTATTTATTGTGATTATTAACATTGTTTCCCATCACACACACTTTTTCCCCTTTAACATGGACTATCTTTCTTAAACAGGCGAAAGAACACAAATGAAAAAAAAGTGTTCAGTCAGTAAGACAGTCTAGGAAAAAACAGTAACTATTATCAACTGTGCAAATGGGCCAGAAAGAATAGAGAGAGAACTCACAGTGAATTTGGCTGTTTGCCCACTGAACTGAGAACGCGTCACAGGACATCAATTTCAGGGAGCCTGCAGCGACTCCATACTCCAAACAAGGTCAGTAAAAGATGTTACATGCACAAGCAAATAGGTTCCACCTCCCCATGCATAATACTCCTTGCATGCCCATTTGGAGAGGCTCTAGGCCATGCTGGTTTCATCATTTTATAAATCTCGCATGTGCATGACATGGTGACATGTTGCTCCATGCAGAGTGTTAGCATAAAGGAGTAGTTTGGAACTCAACTAGGCATCTCATTAAAGTGAAAAATTTGGGCTGAAATTTTGGATGAACACAGGAATACATAGATATCCCTAAGACATCAGGAAAAGCCGTAAATGGAAAGGAATTTGTCTACACTTATGTCCAGTCTACAAACTGAGTGTTATATAATAAGTTGAGTCATTTCCCTAGATGATAAGATTTGAAATATGTCACAATTACAATCCGGCCCATGCCAACCAAACAAAAAACAAAACATTTGAGGACCATCTCTACCGCCTCCCAGACTGTCAAATGTTCGTCAATAACCTAATCTCATGCTGGTGATGACCGATCAGTGGCTAGTGTGATAATGAAGCTGCCAGCTTGGTCTGAGGAGCAAGGGGGAAAAAAAAATCTTTGAAAGCCGTAATGCCTGGCTAGTAATTAGCTTCATCACCACAAGTCATGCCACACTCGGAAGAGCATCCATTTTAATTGGCTCACAACAATATTTGAGAACAATATTTTTAATAAGATAATTTTTCCACTGAATTCAGAAATAATGAGAAAGGAAAACAAGAGTTATATTTCAAAATGCCTCAACATCTTTACAGGGGAGTTAAAGATCTCACTTATTTAGCAGAAAGCAACCTGGCAGCCCATCAAAACTGAATTTTTCTTTGGTGAAAGTGTTTGCAAGTTCAGGCAGTATGTTCTGGGGTAACTAGATAACTGGAGGAAATCATTAAAATCACCCTAAATGCCAGACACTGTGCTAAACACTGAGGATACAAGGGCAAAAACTAAATTCCCTCCCTTTGGGGAGCTTACATTCTATCAAATACCTTCCCAAAGCTACCAGTTGTAGGGGAGGGGTACCAATAGTCCCAGGTCAAGTACTGAGAGATAAAAATCATATATATGCCAATTCTACAGCCATCTTTGTGACATCATTTAGAAACATTATGAAAATATCAAATGGGGAGGCAGCTAGGTGACACAGTGGATATAGCACCAGCCCTGGAGTCAGGAGGACCTGAGTTCAAATCTGGCCTCAGACACTTACTAGCTGTGTAAGCCATGGGCAAGTCACTAAACCCCAAATGCCTCCAAAAAAAAATCAAACTGGGGAAACTTCTTCATAAGCAGAGAAGTCTCATCAGAGAAGGAGCTATCTGAGTGAGTAATCTGTTCTCACAATTAGAGGTCTTCAAGCAAAGACTAGACAACCATTTGTCAGGGTTATTGAAGAAGCAATTATTGTTAAGGTAGGTAAGTAAGATCATTAAACAATACAGCTTTGAAAGTTCTTTCCAAATTTGATGTTGTAGGATTCTGGAAATGTTCCATTTTCAGGGATATCAGTGTTGGTTAGATCTTTCAGGATTATTTCAACCCATTAGTCTTATAAAATATTCTGATAAAGCAGGATTCAGGAAATCCATGTTCTCCAATGAAGTCCTAGTCTGATGCCTCATCATGGTGTACAAATGACCCCAAGTTCTTGAAAGCTATGCCAGGGGAACACAAAAATTGACATGGAAAGGCATCAAGTAATGACTGGGAACTACCTATGTGCCTCTCATCCAAGAACCAGCCAAGAATCAAGACCCTCAGAGAGTCTCAGAACCATAGTATTGGCAGGTAATTAATGTTGAAACCACAGGAATTCCTGATGACCAAAACTAAATTGGAAAGAGGCTGAAATCTACACAAGTGGAAGGGGGAGAGTTTATACCTACAAAATTACAGATTCTTGAAATATTGATGGGTCATAAACATGCTCCCACTTTCTAAGAAATTATAATTTTTGACTAAATATTTACTATCTAAAGTTAAAGCATAAAAAAATGTGACAATGACCTAAAGGCAAGCAAATTAGAGTCTTTGCACATAATTAAAGCAGACAGGCAGGCAGGCAACAAACATTTATTAAAAGTTTACAATGTGCCAGGCACCGTGCTAAGTGTTGATAGTACAAATACAAATGCAAAAAGAAAACTAATCCCTGCTCTCTACATTTACATTCAATGGTGTGGGGGAATAACTGAAAGGGGAAGGACAGAATGTACCCATACTGGGACATGGTGGCAATGTCTACAAAGACAGAAGTACAGCCAGGAGAGGAATGAAGTATGGTTAGTGTTGGTCTGTCCCAAAATGGAGCCCTTAGAAGGATTCACCAATGGAAATGGGAGCCAACATTGTGGAGGGATGTTCTCAAGTGAGAAGGCAGCTGAATCATGCTAGTAACATCCAAACGGTCAGAATCATGGAATTTCAAAGCTGGAGAGAGACACAAAGATTAAGATTAAGGGAAATGAGGCTCAGGCAAATAGAGAGGCACTCTCCTCGTTGCTTTTCATCCATGTTATGCCCACTTACCATAGGTTTTCTCTAAAGCTCTACCTTGACTCTCTTCTCTTAATATTTCATAACAAGTTATGGACTACCTCACTTGCTAATCTCAACATTTTCCATGGGTTCAACTATTACCTCCATGTAGATGATTTCCAGGTATGCATACATATATGTATATAACTATGAAACATGTAGGCAGCTAAGTGGCAAAATGGACAGAGTACCAGGCCCAGAGTCCAGAAGACTCATCTTCCTGAAGTCAAATCTGACCTCAGACACTAGCTATGTGACCCTGAGTGTTAGACATGATTAAAATGACTGAAAAAACAAGAGATGAAATAAATGGAATGCATAATATTATATATATTTTAATATGTAAAATAACATATAACCACCCCAGTATCTCTTTCCTGAGCTAAAGTCCTGGATCACCAACTGTAATTTTGAAAATTTCAAATGAAATGTCCTATAGGCATCTGAAACTAAACACATCCATTATCCTTCCCCCAAGCCCTCCCTTCTTATGGACGTCCTCATTACTATCTAGGATAGGCTAAGTGGTACAATGGATAGAGTGCCAGGCCTGGAGTTGGGAAGACTCCTCTTCTTTAGCTCAAATCTGGTTTCACACACTTACCAGATGACTCAGGGTCAAGTCACTTGACCCTGTTTGCCTCAGTTTCCTCATCTGTAAAATGAGCTAGAGAAGGAAATGGCAAACCCCTCTAGTTATATTTGCCAAAAATACTCCAAATAGGGTCAGAAAGAGACAGACACAACTGAAATGACTCAACAAGAAAATTATTATCTAGGCTTTCACCATCCTCATTGTCATCCTGTACACACTTCCAGTCACCTCATACATCTCATTTGTCAGAGAATCATGTTGTTTATTCACAACCTTCACCACATCTCCTGTACATGCCTCCTTCTCTCCATTTATACAGTCCTCATCACACCTCACCTGGACTATTGCAATAGCCTTTCTCCTTGCCTCAAATCTTTCTCTACATCAATTATTCCTCCACTAAACCACCAAAGTCATTTTCCTAAAGTTAAGGAGGTTTAACCATCTCATTCTCCTGACACAGTAACTCCCTGTGCTAACCAATTACTTCCAGGATCAAATATGAAGTCCTCAATTTGGCAATTTGGCTCTTGACAAACCACCCCCTCTTCTGGATACATATGCTCTACTCCCCTTCACACTCTGTAATCCAGCTACACTGGCCTATTTGCTGTTCCTGGTGCTGCTCCTTATATAAAATATTCCATCTCAAATTGCAGGGGATATCCATAAGTTGGGGAATGAGAAGTTATGGTATATAATTGTAATGGAATATTATTGTGCAATAAAAAAATTGGGTTTTCTTCTAATTTCAGAAAAACCTATAAAGACTTACATAAACTAATGCCAAGTGAAGTGAGCAGAACCAGGAGAACATTGTACACAGTACAGTAACATTGTTCAATGATAAACTATGATTAACTTATCTCTTCTCAGCAATACAAACAATCCAAGTCAATTACAAAAGATTCATGATGAAAAATGCTATCCACATCCAGAGAAAGAACTGATGGAGACTGAATACAGATTGAAGCATGCTATTTTAACTTTATTTTTTCACAGTTTTTTCTTTTAGTCTGTTTCTTCTTTCCCAACATGACTAATATAGAAATATGTTTTACATGATTTCACATGTATAATCCATATCAAATTGCTTTTAGGGAGGGAGGAGGAAAGGTAGGGAGAGAATTTGGAATTCAAAATCTTATAAAAATGAATGTGAAAAGTGTCTTGATATGTAATTGAAAAAATAAAATATCATTTTAAAAGCACTCCATCTCCCATATCTGGGCTACTGTGCTCATTTCTACTATGTTCTACTTCCTTTCCTCCACTTCTTGGTTCCCGTTCAAGGCTCAGATCACAATCCTACCTTCACCAAGAAACACTTTCTGGTCCCCTCATCTGTTGGTGCCTTTGCCACTGAAATTACCTTCCATCTAATCTACTCTGTATGTATCATACATGTGCCTTATTATTTATATATTGTCTTCCACATGAAAATAAAAGGTGGAGAGTATTTTTCTTTGTATCTCCAGCATTTAGCACCAGACATGTAGTGAGGGTTCAATAAAAGAACATTGACCAACTGACTAGAGGGAGTATCTTCAGGAGTAAGTAGAGAAGGTGAATAACTGTTTTTATTTAAATTGCATCTTCCAGGGAGATGAGAATCCTTGAATCAGGGAGGAGACTGAAACAAATGATCTTCAAGCTTCCCTCCAACTCTAGACTTCTAGCTATGGTCAGTTTTCCGATGCCCTTTATGACATGTGGACATGCAAGACACATGCAGATTCTACAAGCAAGACAAATATATAGAGAGACATGAAAGGTGAGCAGAACCAACTATCAGACAAAACAGAATAAAGGTTTCCAAAAACCCAGGATTCAATGAGACTCCTTCCAATGGTCTCACTCCGTGTCTGTACTGAGAGAACCTTCCTGTGAGTCTTAAAAGGGGCTAATATGACGTGGGACCAATGAACCATCAACTAATCCTGATATTTGCCTTTACAGGTAATATTTCTGTACTTATCTACATGTTCATTTGTGATTAGGAGGTTGGAGCAGTTTCTATATTTAACAGACAAGCTCCATTGGTAAGGGTATTCAATGATGGGTTTTAAAAATTCATTTTTATACACTCCATATCATCAGAACTAAAGTCAATGAATAGGCTTGATGTATAAGAAAAACACAGTTCAACACAATGGAGATTTCTAAATCTAAGAAATAAAAATGAGGTTGGCTCCTTACTGAGCACCATAAAAAGGCAATAATAGGAAATGCATATAACCTGACTCTTCTCTGTGAGGTTGGGCTGTACAATTTATACAAATAGAGCCATTGTCAACAATTCATGGTAGCTACCTTCGAACAGTGAGGAGATGGATTTAAGATACAGAATGAGACACACTTTTTAGATGTGGACAATGTAGGGATTTGTTTTGTTTAAGTATTTATATTTGTTACAATGGTTTGGTTTAGTTTGGGTTTTTCTTTTCTTTTTTTCTTAAATAGAGAAAGGAACCTTGGGAAGAAGAAAAGATAAATTCTTGTTAATTGAAAAGTAAGCGAAAGATAAAAATTCACAGTAGTCTTCTTTGGTGAGGCATTGTGTGAAATTTAGGTGACATCCTTAAGAAGAGAAAAACAAAGACCTAATTATTTCATCTATCTATATGGGGAAGAACAGTATCAGCATTGCACGTGGTTGGCAGACCAAAAATGTGTATTAGGTTGAACTGAGCTGAATGAATACAGAATGAGGGGAAAGAAAATCAAATTTAATCAATAACTCCTATTGAGGGCCAATGCTGTATAAGGCAATGGTTTATACAGCACTATAAAGAGGTGGCTGAAAGGTGACTCTTATTAGAGAATCAGCTCTTGCTGATGACCAATGCAGAGGAAAAAAATATGTCACCTGTGCTAGAATGGGGGGAGTTCACGTTTTCACCCCAGAACTAAAATGCCCCATGACCTTTTATTATGTCATGAACCTCTTTGGCAGTCTAGTGAATCCTATGGATGTATCTTCCATTGAGTATTCTTGTGCTATTTTTTATAATAAGAATAAATAAATATTAAATAAATAAATAATAAAAGGAAAAGTTAAAATGTAATGAAAACAAAGCTATAATTCCTATCTAAGTTGTGGAGCCCTGGTTAAGATTTAGTATTTAGTCTAAGGATGGCTTTTCTCAGCATGATTCAAAGACATGACAAACTTGAAGATCTGCCTGCTGGCTTGATGTACTCAGGAGGCTCATTTCTAAGAACTGTCACTTCACCTTGTACCTAAAGACAGTGGTGACTGTTGGTCACTGAGTAGTTAGCCTAGCCAACAGGAGGAGCCCACTTATGGGTGAATAGAGAGTGATTTGAAGCATGTTGAATTTTATTCTTAGACAAAGCAAAAATAATTCAAAGGAGTGAGCTGAAGACACACCATAGCTGTGACTCAGGGGCATGGCCAATGCCCAATTTTCCACTTCATACCAATTCATCACACCCCAAATCATGGAACTGCTGGCACAAGAATTTTAAAGGTATGCCCATGGAGACTTGCTTATCACTTTCAGCTCAGTGATCCCAAATCATAACAATAATAATTTATCACATTTACATAGCACATTAGAGCTTAGATAAGGCTTTCCTCAAACACTGCGAGGCAAGAGCTGTAAGTACTCCTCTCCACTAGAAAGAGGAATAAAAGAGGTTATGTAGTTTACCCAAAGCCACACAGATAGATATGGTCAGAGCTGGCTCTTTTAAGGCCAAAGGGAATCCAGTTTGCACTGCACGACCTTGCCCCCTGTCCCCATAGATGCTTAACACTTGTTCAGGGACCCCTAATTTCTACATTTGGAGTTTGTGCCTATTCATTACTTGGATAGAATCTGTGTTCTAGATCTGAGTTCAAATACAGCCTCAGATACTAGCTGTGTGACCCTGGGCGAGTCACTTAACCCGTTCATCTCAGCTTTCTTAGCTGAACAATGAAATGAGATGAAGCACTTAGAACAGTGCTTGGCACAAAGTAGGCACTATATAAATGTGAGCTAGTATTATTCCTCAGCACATGCTAAACTGAGTTCTTCCTAGTTTCTGATAATGAGCTAGGGAGGAATCATCATCAGCTCCAGAACAGTCTACCCACTTTTGATTCAGCAACTAGAGCCGTAGAATCACAGTAGCTAAAAGACTTCAGACTTCATCTACCCCCATCCTCCCATGTTATAGATGAGAACATGAAGTTACTTGTCCAAATTCCAAATAACTATGTAATAAGATTATAAGACTGAGACCCGGAAAGAAACTTACAGGTTAGCTAGTCCACCTTACTCATTTTACAGGTGAGGAAACGGGAGCCCAGAGGGCAGGCCTCCACTACAATATAAGCCTCCTTGAAAGAATAAACTGTTTCATCTTTGCCTGTTTCCCCAGCACCTAGAACGATGTCTTGTACAGAGTAGGTGCTTCGTAAATGCTCATTGAATTGAACTACCTAAGTTACACAGCCAATAAGTAGCTGATAGGGCTAGAATCCAGGTTGTCAATCCCCATATTTAGTGCTGTACCAAATCTCCTACATATAACGGAACCAAATCTTGAGTCTACAAATTTCCAGTACTGTCCTCTCTCCATTGTTCTTTGCAATTGAATTGATGAAGCTGCCATTTTCCAGAGAAGAGTAATTGACAACAGGTTGCCATGTCCAGGAATGTACAAAACCAAAATGCCTTATACATTTTAGCTTCAAGCAACCATATCTTTGTTTGTGGTATTGGAGGGTTTATTTAATTACATAACTATCACTTTCTAAATGGCAACTCCACTCTAATAGGATTTTCTCTTATAGCAGTACTAGAGTTAAACAAAATAAATCAACCCATTGGTCATGTCTGACAAATGTACGCCTCACTCTGTACCTGTAGTGCACCACCTTTCTGGTGAGATGCAGGGATGGTTCACCTCCATCAGTCCTCTGGAGGCAAGATTAATTATTGCATTTATCAGAATTCTGAGGCAAGCAATTGCACCTTGGGAGATTTTTACACTCTATTCTTATTTATTTTTTGTCAGCGTAATTTTTAGTAGCTTTGAAGTACTCAAGTGCCATCTCCTTCATGAGTTCTTTCCTGATCTTCCAATACGCTCTGAGCCCAAAAGCTACCTTTTCCTTTTATCTACCTACATATATACAGAGTCGTTGTTGTTGACTTGATTAGTCGTGTCTGACTCTTTGTGACCCCATTTGGAGTTTTCTAGGCAAAGATATTGCAGTCATTTGCCGCTTCTTCCTCCAGCATACACATATAGCCTTCCTAAATAGAATGTAAACTCCCTAAGGACATATGTCTTCACTTTTGTCTGTCTTTGCATCACAGCATCTACCACTACGCCTGATGTTATTTAATGCTTGTTGACTGACTGGCATTTCCACATTTGGTCCCTACATTTCATCTTCTGTGATTTGAGGAGTCTCAGAGCTCAACTTCATGTTTGTACACTACTGCCCAGAAAAACAGGTCTCATCTATCTTCCCCTAATCCATCTAAAATTCATCCTGTGCCCATCAGAGAAGCAGAGAGAATAAGGGGTATATAATCACCTACAGCCAATGACACATATAGGGAGAGCATGATCCCACCATGGAGGCTTCTCCAGTCACAGACTGGCTGAACTTGTTAGCAGGTAGATTAGGCCAGCTCTCTAAATACCAATGCATTCTTTGGCAATCAGCCCTGTTAGTCAGGAGTTATTGATCAATCTGGTAGATTACTGCAATCGTTTCTTAAATGCTGAAAGATTAAGAGACCATCTCCACTATCTTCTGTCATGTCTCTCAAAGGAAAACCAGGAGAAGCGATACAAAATGAGGAACAGCAGGTAATACCATCCGAGACGCCTTATTAAAAACATGAAGTGCCAGTCACTCTTGCTTTTATTAAGTCTACTTTTCAAGCTAAATGAGGGTTAGGTGAGCCGATTATAATACCAGTCACATCGAACTATTTCATTATCCATGTCCCACAGCAAGATAGCCCCCAGAATGCCTTTTGAAAGCTCCCAAGCCCGGCAGCAGGCTGAATATAATGAACAGTGTTACAAATGGGGACATGAGAGGACAGAGCTGGAGAAGGAGTCTCCTAGAAACTGTATGGCTGTAATTACTGAAGGCTGCCTCAGTCTCATTGGGCTCGGAACAAAGGTAAACCACCTTTAGTGGGTTATATTTCCCTTGGCTAGGAAAAAGGAAACCAGTCAGAGGCATGGCTATTTGGAATGCACAGTGCATAGGCAAAATCATTGTCTACTGCTATTACTCTAATTTTGGTCTAGTTTCCAAGCCCATCCCTCCAACACCCCCCCCCCATTCTTCCCCAGGCCCAAGAACAGTCCTCACGGTGCAAGTGAATTAGAATAATATAGTGGATTATTTTTATATGACCAAGGTCCGAAATGGTGAGAGTTGTATTTAGAAGAGGTGTAGGAGAAGAACACAAAACGAATTTCCGGTTATATACATGTCAGCATGGTTTCCAGAAAATTTGCTTGAGAGGATGGGCCACGTTGGGGTTGGAGAAGGGAAGGTTACACATGAGAGTGAGGAGATAAAAGGGAAAGAAAACAGAATTAGTAGGTCTGGCAGATGACAAACCAGTCTACTGCCTTCTCACTTTGTCATTTATACCCATGTATTTATCCACATTCCCCTCCCCCAACAGAATTGATCCATCTTGCTATGTGGGCTCAATTTAATTAGAAGGAGCTCTAAACCAAGCCCAAAAAATGTTTTTAATCGTTAAATAATAATCATAGCAGGATCTCACACGCTCTATATGGAGAATCCCAGAATATATGAGCAGAAAGGGACCTTTGAGACCATCTAACTTTTACACACACACACACACACACACACACACACACACACACACACACACATACCCTATTTCATTTTACATTTGAGAACATTTAACCCAGGAAGAGAAAGTAACTTGCTCAAGCTTGTAACAAGCCTATAAAATGGGACCTTTTACTTGGCCATTTCCAGATCATCTTTCCTGAATTCCAATCATCTTTTTCATCCCTTTCCTATCAGACCCTGGACTCTGAACCTGGAATCTTATGCTAAGCGAGTTTTCACCCTGTCTTGCCCTTGGTTCAGCAACTAGAGCCGTAGAATCACAGTAGCTAAAAGACTTCAGCCTTCATCTACCCCCATCCTCCCATATTATAGATGAGAACATGAAGTTACTTGTCCAAATTCCACATTTTCATCTCCATCTTAGAGATGAGGAAAGTGAGTTTAAGTGATTTGTCCATGTTCACACAACTAATAAGCATCAGAGTCCTTGAACCAAACTTCAAATTAATAGTTGGTTTATTTCTTGTCCTCATTTCCCACCCTAGAATTAAAAGTGATTTTGATTAGGTTGCGTTTTTGTTTTTTAAACTATCAACCTCAGGAAGGGTGGAGGCAGAGAGAAGGGAGCCCTTTAATTTTCATCCCGGGCATAAAGGAAGGAAGGACACAAATAAGTATTTAAGTACTTATTATGTGTAGGCACTGTGCTAAGTGCTGTGGATACAAATAAAAGAGAAAAAAAAACAGCCCTTGCCCTCCAAGAGCTTACAATTCGAATGGGAGAAAACAGCACACAAAAGGAAGGTAAAGGGTAGAAGGAGAAAGCACACAGTGCTGGCACGTGGTTTTGAAGTTAGAAGCCAGGAAGAGAGCCAGGAGAAGAGTGAATGGGAGCCACAAAATGGAGGCTTTAGAGAAAATGTACCTCCTTGAGTATTCTGGTTTGTCTAAGTAATCTTATATAAAGGATGTCCAAAAAAGTGCTGGTGAATTTTAAACTATTAAAGCTTTAACATTAATCTGTACCAAAGGAATCTTGTAGTTTCTAAATACTGGTCCCCAGCCCTGTTTTCTTCTAAGCAACATTAAAATCAACCAACAAGGTTTTCCAGTCTTCCCACTTTTTAATAGCACAAAATGGCACTAAGACTTTTGGAACACTTTGTTTTCATCTACTACTACTCAATTACCATTTCCAAACAACAACAATAAGAGTAGTGGTAGTAATGCACCTGTATATGGTACCTGAAGATTCAAAAAATAACTGCTTTCCCCCTAAGAAGAGGTATAAGGACACATTTTTCCCTTGCTCCTTTCTGGAGGCTGGGGTCCTCTGGTGGGCAACACTGCATGTAATTATAGACTTTTTCAATTAGTTGACTGGCTTGCTGAGTTGGGGGTTTCCCCTTCATTTTCTTCTTTTAAAACATTCATTGTCATAAAAGATGGTTATTTGGGAGGGGTTAGAGCAGTGGTTCTCAACCTTCCTAACAACATAACCCTTTAATATGCATATGTAGGCATATCTGCAGGTGGACAGACCTGCCTGGAGACAGATAAAGGAGCAGTGTCTAGGTTCCTAAGACCATCAGAAATATGTGTTTTCCAATGGTCTTAGGTGACCCCTGTCACCCCTGTGAAAGGGTTGTTCAACCCTCAAAGGGGTCACGACCCATGGGTTGAGAACCACTGCTCTAGAAGGAACTCACCAATTAGAGACAGGTGTAAAAGAGAGATGCTACAAGTTGAGACAATCTAGAGACAGTTGGATATTCTAGGGTGAGGAGGCCTCAGACGCTGAGGGAATGAGGTAAAAAGAGGCATTAGGAAGTCAGATACCAGGAACAGGACTGGGAGGGGAAGGAGCAACATCATCTTTCAACTGGCTCATGTTTCAGTGTAGAATAAGCAGTCGTGTTCACTTCTACCTCCACAGCCCTCGTTTGTGCCACTCTTTAGTGAAATTACTCTACTAGCCATAGAGCAAAAAAAAATTGTTTGGATCTCTCCCCAAAGTTGCTGACTTGCCTATAGCACCCAGACTAACTAGCCTCCATTGTGGCACATATTTGGGGAGCCTGGATGGAATACACTCCTTGAGTTTTCACTCTAATAAACTCAAGAGGCATGAACTTTTGGAAAGCATTGGCTTATTAGGGATTCAAATAAGCACTGGTAAGGACTTAGAAACATTTGTATCTTAAATCAATCAATCAACAAGTATTTATTAGTCATAAACTGTACTGTGTGAAGAGAATAAAAGACATACATACGCATGTGTGCATGCACACACGGACACACACCAAACAATCCTCAATTCATGCCTTCTAGTAGCTTACATTCAATCAATCTACAAACTTGGTCTGCATGGATGGACAATTACAACAACAACATATTTTCATATTTATATTCCTATGGGCAGCTAGGTAGGACAATGGACAGAGTGTCAGGCCTGGAGTCAAGAAGACTGCAGGAGTCAGGAAGACTTCAAATCCAACCTCAGACACTTACTAGTTGTGTGACCCTGGGCAAGTCATTTAACCCTGTTTGCCTCAGTTTCCTCAGCTATAAAATGAACTGGAGAAGGAAATGGCAAACCACTTTACTGTCTTTGCCAAGAAAACCCCAAATGGGTTCACAAAGAGTCTGAGATTATTGAAAGCAACTGAACAGCTTTTTCATATGCCATTACTGAGTTTCTTGTTGAAAAGAATATGTAAAATGATTGACTTATGTGTGGAATGTACAACTTTGGCACAATTATTTTCTAATTATAACTCATGAAAAACAACAAAATGGATATTAAAGAACTATCTCTGAGAGTACAATTTATATATGAAAGTCAACTTAGCCAAAAATTTACCTTGCTCTGTATATATACTGAAAGACTGATTCAAAAAATCAAGATTTCAAATGCTTTGTGGAAAAGGGGTGGGAAGGAGAAACAATATCAGGAGAGAAATGTACAAATACACAAGCCTTGTCAACATTCTTTCTATGCAGGTTTCAAAACCCGATCTAAGCACTTCCCAGGCTGGCTCAGCATGTTATTACGCACACAAAAGAATTCAGAGGAAATTCAGCAGTCAGAAAAACAGAGCTTTTAAAACACAACATTTAAAGCATGTGGTAAATTTTAATTCAATAGAAGCCAGGATCCCAGATGTCCAAAAGTAATTATTCTCAGTGATAAAAAAATACATTTATTAAGTTTGCTGGTTAAAATCAAATGTTGATGTCCACCAAATGGAAATCAAACCCATGTGATCCTGGAGGGTACTGTCCTGGCCCCTCAAAAGTTCAAGGGATATGAGGTTTTTCAGGGAAGTGCTTCAGGTTCAGTTTACAATATTCAAATAGTCAAGAATCAAACTGTCTTAATTATATTTTGTCCAGGGAATCCAATATGAAGATAAAATTAAGAATAAAAATAGGAAATCATTTCCTGTCAGTCTCATGCTGACTACATTATATATCCTGTGCAAATTGCTTGTAAGGTGCATAGGGGAGGAGGGAGGGGAAGAAAAGGGGAAGAGGGAGAAAGAGGGGAGAGGGAAGTGGGGGAAGAGAGAGAGAGAGAGAGCTGGTGCCGTAGGCAAGGCAACAGAACCTCATCCCAATGTAGGTGTGGAATGTGGGGAGAGTCCTTAACAAAGGAAGTATTCCCTTGGTTTTCAGGTAAAGAAACTACTCAGCTTCTGGACAATCGAATGTCAATGGCTCCAAGAAGGTCATTCTAAATGTCCTAATGCACTGATGAGCACATCAACAGCACTAATGAAGAAATCAGCACACAGGCTAAAAGCATTGTCTTATTAGGGATTCAAATAAGCACTGGTAAGGACTTGGAAACATTTGTATCTTAAATCAATCAATCAACAAGTATTTATCAGTCATAAACTTTCCGGGGTGAAGGGAATAAAAGACATACATACGCATGTGAGAGTGCACACACAGACACACACCAAACAACCCTCAATTCATGCCTTCTAGTAGCTTACATTCAATCAAGGAAGACAATATGCATGTATGTATACATGCATCCATACATATCCACACACATATATACATGCATACAAATCAGGTTTTGAAACCTGCATAGCAAGAATGTTGACAAGGCTTGTGCATTTGCACATTTCCTTCCTGATAATGTTTCTCAGACACATAGCATTTGAAATCTTGATTCTTTGAGTCTGTCTTTCAGTATTATATAGAGAGAACATTTATATGTGTGTATGCATACACACACACATATATGATGCATGTATATGCAAAACAAGTAGAAGTGGTCTGGATGGAAGGCACTAGCAAACTAGTGGGGGATCAATAAAAGTGCCACGTGGAAGGTGGCACTTGAACTGAATCTTGAAGAAAACTAGAGACTGGGACAGACAGAACCAATCAGTTAATAAGTTTATTGCCTTTGAGGGTTTATTGCCCCTGCCCTCAAGGAACTCACAATCTAATGGAGGAGAAAACAAGCAAATAAATATATACAAACAAGCTACAAACAGGATAAACAGGAAATAATTAAGAAGAGTTTGAGGTGGAAAGAGAAGGCATTCCAGGCATGGGAGACAGTTGATGCAGAGGCATGGAGTGGGGAGATGGAGGGTCATGTCTGATCTAAAAAGCCAGTTTGCTAAGTTTAAGTACAGAAATGGATAAAGAGACATTCTATACGACTGGAAAGATATCTTCTTCCCATTCACTACCATCATTCTTGGCAGAGCAATGAGTAGACAAAACTGAACCTGGGACAATTTCACGTGGGATGGAAGAAGATGCTGGAGAAAAGAGGAGAGTCTAAAAGTGCCACAATGAGAAGGAGTAGAATGAAAACAAGCCTACCGTGCCAAGAAAGGGAAAGTCATCCATCAGACAGTCACAAAGCAAGACTTGGGACAGCTTGTGGTGGCATAGAGGAGAAAGTGCGAGATTTATAGTCAGCGAGACCTAAATTCAAATCTGGCCTCAGCCAATTACTAGCTGTGTGACTCTGGACAAGGCACTTAACCCTGTTTCCCTCAGTTTCCTCATCAGTAAAATGAGCTGGATAAAACAAATGGCAGTATCTTTGCCAAGAAAATTTCCAAATGTGGTCACAAAGGGACAGAAACAACTGAAACAACTGGACGAAACAAAAAACTCAGTCTTGGTTTCCTTATCTGTAGAACAGGAAAAATTGAAGCACCAACCTCCCAGAATGGTTGTGAGAATCAAATGAAGAGAGCATATATGAAGTGTTTTGCAAACTTTAAAGCATGATATAAATACTAGCTATCTACGATTACAACCAGCACAGGGGAAGACACATGGAAAACTATCCTCCTCAAAATGAAATATACAGCTACCACCACTTTCTAGAAGGATACACCTGACACTAAAGCACATTCATCTCATACTAGTCATAGCTCTGGTTCTTGGGATATTATTGCTAAGACCTCCTCATTACTGCAAGTCTGCATCTCCCCTGTTTGTACCACATGGTAGGTTCCAGTTAGCCAGAGAAGGCTCAGCTAATTGGTTGCATGAGAACAGCTACAAGATTTATAGGTCTGATTATCTGAAATGGATGCTTTTGTTCAGACATATATATGTATATATGCATATATACACATATGTATATATGTAGTATGTATGTATGTATGTAGCTTCCACAGTTGTATTAATAATAACAAAATCATGCCAAATGAAAGAAAGCACAACTTTGTAAAGAAGACAGCTAAGAAGTGCACTGACACTGGGAATCTGGGTCTAGTGGTTTGTCAGAGTGAAGATATCAGACACCATCCAAGTTATCAGATGAAATTTACAAAATGCTTCTCTACTTTCACTGCTTTGTGAGGCAATGTCTGCTGCCTGATCGTCCCTCAGAGGCTACGTCTGCTGGATTTACGGTTAGGAAGAACTAGGTCCAAATCCCACTTTGGACACATCTTCGTGTCAAAATCTGTGACCATGAGTAAGCAGCTTAAGTTCTCTGAGTCTCAGACAACTTTTTAAGACAGTACATTCTACATGGTAGCGTTTTACAACATTATGAGTTCACATACTCACGAACTCACGGGTCTTTGACATGTTGTCCTAATATATTCAAGAAGGAAAAAATTGATCTTTGAATGGTACGTGCAAAGAAGTTTTAGGCCCATGTGGCAGGTAAAGTCCATGCTATTTTATGTGATGTTTCAGTGTTTCTATATGACTTTGAGGGTAAGATAAAAACTCCTCTGTTTGGCATTTAAAAGTCATCATAATCTGAGTCTAACCTATCTTTCAAAATTGATTCCATCACCCTCACTCATAAACTATAACAGGCCATCCAAGCTGGCCAACTTAATTCTGTTTGTGATATCTCCATGCTGCCTTTGCCCCCATACCTGTTCTCCTTCTTGACCTCTGCCTCTCAGAAACTTTGGCTCCACCCCCTCAAGATTCAGCTCAAGTACTATCTCCTATATGAGACTCTTCCTTATCTACCCAGGCCCTAGGGCTACTCAACCCCCAATGTAATATCATTTATGTTGTATTAATTTTGTGCATTTTTATTTACTTTCTCAAAAATATATTGTTCTCCAAAGAGACAGGACTTGTTTCATTTTTGGCTTTATATGTCCAGAGATGGTTCTCGTCCATTGCAATAGAGAATACCTTTGATGATCATACTGTGGACTGGACTAGATTCCACTCTATGTGCCTTCTTTGTATTTACTTTTTTGCAAATAGTATTTTTCCCCAATTACATATCAAGAAAATTTTTAGCATTCATTTTACATGATTTTGAGTTCCAAATTTTTCTCTTGCCCTCTCTCACCTCCATTCTTCTGAAAATGATAGGCAGTTTGATATATTTTATACATGTGCTATCATGTAAAACATATTTCTATATTTATCACAGTTGTGGAAAAAGAAACAGATCAAAAGGGGAAAAACAATAAAAAATAAAATAACTGAAAAAATGTGCTTTGATCTGCATTCAGAGAATATCAGTTCTTTATCTGGATGTGGATAGCATTTTCCTTCATAAGTCCTTTGTACTTGTCTTGGATCATTGTGTTGCTGAGAAGAGCTGAGTCATTCATAGCTGATAATCACACAATGTTGCTGATACCATGTACAATGTTCTCCTGGTTCTGCTCATATTTTGCAACCACAAATGAGGCTGCTATAAATATTTTGCACATATAGTACTTTTCCCTTTTTTGTTATCTCTTCAGGATACAGACCTAGTAGTGGTATTAGATCAAAGGGTATGCACAGTTTTATAGCCCTTTGGGCATAGTTAAAAATTGCTCTCCAGAATGGTTGGATCAGTTCATAACTCCACCAATAGTGTATTAGCATCCCAATTCTCTCCAACATTTTTCATTTTCCTTTTTCTTTGTCATTTTAGTCAATCTGATTGGTGTGAGGTAGTATTTCAGAGTTGCTTTAATTTACATTTCTCTAATCAAAAGTGATTTGGAGCACTTCTTCATATACCTATAGATATCTTTGATTTCTTCATCTGAAAACTTTGACCATTTATCATTTGGGGATCTTTGTATTTACTTAATACAGTTATCCCTTTCACATCATAAGGGTTTTGGGTGTAGCACCTCTGTAATCTGGAAAATCCATGTAAAAATTTTTTGGCCCTCCCCTTTCTACCAGTGAAGAAATCAGAATTATTACGGTATCAAAAGGTTAAAAAATGTTGATATTATACAATACTATACATATATCTTATGCATTTCTGAGTTTCTAAACTTTTTCAGTGTCATCTTAAGGCCTTCACATGTCATCTGTGGCTTCCACAAAACTCCCCCAAAATTCCCATTTAATTTATTATGCCAACCTACAATTTGTCAAAAACTACAATGAGGGAGGGATAAATGTATATGTATGTGTATATACATATACATTTTTACATGTGTTTGTGTTTTTTCCCTAATAAAATAATAAATAAAATAAATAATAATAAAATAAAAAACACCCTTTGAGGGAAGGAACTGTTTGGGATTTTTTAGTTACCCCTCCAGTGTCTAGCTCACACAAGTGATAAATAAATGCTTGCTGATCAATTGACTCTAAAGTTCTCTGACATGAGAACTTTCCTCATCACATCTCCAAGCTGTTAATGTCATCCCCCTCAAAAAAGTAATTTTATATATATACATGTGTATGTATATTATATGCATATATGTATATTATATACATATGCATTACATGTGTATATGTTACTTCCTCCAATAAATATAAGTTCCTTTAGAGTAGGCATTGTTTCATTTTCACCTTTGTATCTTTACCCACTTAGCACCAGTACATAGCTGGAACTTAATAAATGTACATTAGTTGATTGTGGTCCATAACTCTCTTAAAAACAAAATTCCAGCATGAGCCCCTCTAAAAGCCCTTTCTTCTGAACCACCCATCCCTGCCTGATCTCCATCCCTCATCTCCCAGGAAATTTTACTTGATATAACTATGAATATATTTTAGTTACTTAAAAGTATATATGCTTCCCTGGTTTAAAGAAATGGTCCATTTTTGTCTTTGTATTCTCAATGTCTAACACAACTCCTACAATACACAGTGTTTAATAAATTCTTATTGTTTAATTGGTTCCCCCGTCTTCCCATCTCCTTACTATCAGGGAAGAGGAGTATATGTCAACAAAAGTAACTAGAATAGACTGAGTCTAATAATACAGATGCTGACTGTAATGGTACTGGAATTTGGAGATGCCCCTGTATTGGCTTGGTTTTTGGGTTGAGTGTTAAAACCCAGAGTTTGTGAATCCCACTTGTGGGATGGACTTGTTGACAAGAAGAGAGAGGGAGGAGCCGTGAATTGGCAGAGAGGCCCCAAGCCAAGACAAGGCCAGAAAGACTTTTGGGAGAGCAGTATCCAGTATCGTGAAGCCTGAATTGCTGAAAGACTGCTGTGGGCCATTTGTAGCCACCCAGGACTTTTGAGAACTGCCACCTGGAACTGCCAAGAACAAAGGAGGCATGGCTGTGATGCCAGTATTTTGTCTGTCTGTTTTGATGTTGTTCTGCCAGATTCACCTGCTGGTGAAAGACAGTGATGCTGTTGTAGAGGTCCTGGAACCTTGCTGTTGGTTCAGAAGTCTTGAAAAAGAATTTTCCTGTTGT
>CM053593.1:330964659-330987908 GCA_028646575.1 Pseudocheirus occidentalis | reverse complement strand
GAAAGCCAGTAATGTGGGGCATACAGCACAGCCCCGTGGCTCATCTATCTCCTGATTTAAACTGTTTATCTTTGCAGTGCCTTTGTTAAACACCAACATTGAGTGAATATTCAGCAACATCTACACTTGGCAAACTAACGTATCTGATTGTAAGAAAATGGTATTGTGAAATATTTATGAGTCTTGAAATACAAACCCGGTGCACTGCCTCATCATCTCTTATCAGCCCTTGTTAACTTTACAGATGATGAGAAACACTAGAGTAACTGAGGTTGTCAAAACTAATAGATCTCAGAGACTTTGCATCACCAGAGTTCAGTTCCATCAGTGGCCCATTTTCAAAAGAGTTTAACCCTCTCTCCCCCCACGTTCATTCCCCCTTGGGGACTGCTATCAGATCTGTGTGATGAATCAGGGAACTGGAGCCTTTTCCTGAACTCCAGATGTGAACTAGGGATAGGATTATTTTCAGAACTTGACTGCTTCCTATTTCAGAAGTGGGGATGGGGGAGTGAAATTTAGTTCAGGAAAAGCCTCAAAAATTGTAGTTGGACCTGTCCCTTATGCCTATAAGAATTTTTTTTATCTCACTCAATTTTGAAGTATCGTCTCTTCAACCAGGCTAGGAGAAAAACTTGTATTACAGTATTCCAATCCAGAGGCAGAATGGGTAGGAGCCCAGAACAAAGCATGGATCCTTTCCAAAGTTAATTCTACTTTCTTAAGTATCTCAAGCAAAAGCTTCAGTTAAACACAGGAAATGGGGGAAGATGCTCATCAGTCCTTATTTCAACCGAACTTCACTCACCTATCCCCAGGATCTCTAGATAGCTTTGCCTGGTTCTTTTTCATCAAATACAACTCATCCTCCTATATTGGATCACCTTGCTGTTAGCCTGGCACTGTCCCTCCCCATTTCAATTGGACCAAATTGAAACAGATGCCCAGGGGCCAAGGAGATCAGGACGGGTATAACAAAATTTTGAGCCAGTTTTGAAGCTTAAATCAATATTTAACGGTAAGCTTGCTTTTATTTGCTTATATTTTTTGGCAGGCTTTTACTGGCAAATATCACTTTAAGCTGAAAGCCAGAAGCTATAATTATAAAGGATGCTGTTGAGGCCATATTTGGAAATACAATAACTGATCTGATAAGAAAAAACTCTGTCCTTTAAGGAATTGCACAGCCCTGGAAAAGGCAAGGAGTCGGTCTTGTTCCTATATTCTCCAAGGATGTAGATAAATAAGGCTTTTTTCAAATAAGCAAATCCAATTCAGGAGTAAGAATAGGGGAAGGAAAGAAAAATCTGATCTTCTGACTGCCTCAGACAATTCAGGCTGCCACCTCCCAGCCAGAGGCACCATCCCTCGATGTCAAGGATCACAAGCCAGAGGTGGTTCAGGTCAATGACCATGGCAGCTAGGACTAAGACCTGCCTCCCTTCAAAAGGCAGAATGGCACACAATTCTATAAAGCCAGAAAACTCTCCAGAAACGGACCTGGTCAAGAGACAAGCAGTATCCATGACATGCCTTAGGAACTTTTATCTTAGGTCACTCACTGCAAATCTCCTCTTGAGAAGGAATCTTCACAGTGGAACAATAAGGAAAGGGCAGGGAAGTTAGATCCCAAATACAAGCCCCACTTGGACTGTCCAAACACGGAAAGGCCAGACTAAAAATCTGATCTCTTTAGTAGGATATTGGAATGAGTTGCATGGGCCACAACTCTTTCAGCATCTCCATCTTTGAGCAATGTTAGCAAGACAAGCAAAGACAATTTCAAGTGGGTTGCTATGAAGAGCAAGATAGACAGATAGTTTCTAATAGAAATCTACGACTACCCTGGCAGACAACTTTCCCGTGTAGTTTTCAAAGATCCAGTATAATTAATAAGTGTATGTCAGGAAATCTAATTCAAAATATGCAGTCAGAAATCAACAAGCTTGGCTGTATGTATTCCACAAGGGCAGAATCTATGGGCCCTCTGATTAAATGTTGTCGTTTACCTTCAATAAACACTCCTAATCATCTGTAAAAGGCAGTGATCCTTCACTTGAATAAATAAAGTTGGGAGTGGGGAGAGGGATGTCTATTACAGTCAGATTCTTTTTCTCCATACAGTTGAGCTCACCCACCAACTCTGGAAATGGAAAACACAGATTAAAAGATGAGCATCCGAATTCCTCTTTGGTGTCAAGATTTCCCCAGTTAATTCCCTACCTGCCAGAACATGGTTTCCAAAGCTGCTATAGTCTCTCTTCCCCCCTTCCATGCCATCCCTTAGACATCCACAATTGACCCAGGTTGCCATCTTCTTCTCCTTCTCAACCATGGAAAAGTCTCAAAGATCAGCACCCCACAATACCATCCCTATCAACCTCACCCCCTAGGAACACCATTTGTCTTTTGTCCTTTGGTCTAAGTATATAGGAAAAAGTAGAATGAATCTGGCCATAAGTTTTCCATCAAAGTCCCAAACACTCTCACCCACACATCCCCATGAAGGAATGGGAGGGGGACAAGGCGGGGGGAAATCCATCTTAATTGATAAGAACCTCCCAGGGTGAATTTATTTCATTTTGCTGACTTCTCTTCGCAGCTTGCCTGTCGCTCCCATGTCTGCCACCATCAGCAGGAGAAGAAAAAAACAGTGGAGATAGGAGTGCTGATGAGAACCACAGGGATTTTGGCACAACCTTTATGGGCTACCATATGGCAGCAGCTTTGCAATGCATGTGACATATCTTGGGGAGAAGACAGCACTACTTCCAAGGAATTTTTCTCACCATCCCTTAGCAAATGGATAAAACTTGCATGCCAAAGGATGGTAAAAATATTTGCAGAAGCAAACATTCATTGTAGAAGGGAGGAATAAGAATATGAACAAATATCAAATTGGAAGAGATTCGTAGTACCAGACTCTACTTTTTTTGAGAGGCAATATAGAGTAATGGATTGAGAGCATGCGATTATTGCTCTAGAACTGAAAGGAACCTCAGGGTCAGCTAGTTCAATGCCTTCACTTTTTTTTTTACATATAAGGAAATTGAGGCCCATGGATGTTAAGTGACTTGACCAAGGTCTCACACGTGGAGAGTGGAGAGAAGAAGGGAATGAACATTTACCAAGTCTCTACTGTGTGCTGTGCACTGCACTAAGCACTTTACAATTATTATCTCATTTGGTCCTTACAACAACCCTAGGAGGTAACTGTTGTTATCATTCCTATGCTTTATAATTAAGGGAATTGAGGCAGACTGAGGTTAAGTGGATTGTCCAGGATTACAGAGCTAACAAGTGTCTGCATCTGGATTTGAACTCAGGTCTTCCTGAATCTAGGCCCAGTGTTCTGTGCACTATGGCCCTCCCTTAGCAGTTTTGTAAGGAAAAGCCGGGTTTGAATTTAAATCATTTAGCTCCAGGATCCACACCCTTTCCCCTTGGACTTGGGGACAAGAAAACCTGGGTTATAATCCTGATTCCTGGGGTGGCTAGGTGGAGCAGTGAATAAAGCACTGGCCCTGCAATCAGGAGGACCTGAGTTCAAATCCAACCTTAGACACTTAACACTTACTGGTGGCAAAATGCCCTGAGTTCTCCCTTCCAAAAAAAAAAAAAAAAAGAATCCTGACTCCTGTACTTAACCACTGTGCAGCCCTTGGCAAATCACTTGAACTTGCTGACTCAGTTTCTTCATCTATAAAAAGGAGATAATAATATTACCTACTTCACAAGATTATTTTGAGAACCAAATAAAATAATGGATAAAAAAGTGCTTTGTGAATCTTAAAGCACTATATTATTGTTGTTCAGCCATTTTCAGTCATGCCCAACTCTTGGCAAAGATACTGGAGAGGTTTGTCATTTTCTTCTCCAACTTATTTTACAGATGAGAAACTGAGGTAAACACTGTTAAGTGACTTGCCCAGGGTCACACAGCTAGAAGTATCTGAGGCTGAATTTGAATTTGGGCCTTCCTGATTCCAGGTCTGGTGTTCTATCCACTGTGCCACAATGTTGTTTGTCCTTTGTTTTCAAAAAGGACCGATGACATCACAGTGTGGTGTCTTGACTCCTGTGTGAATTAGATTTAAGTGAGGCAAAGATACCCAAAGTCATCAGCCTCACTATCTCTTCCAGACACATCAAAATCCAGTGGCAAGACAAAAGTCAGGATGACCAGCAATGCTCTGGGATGGAGTAGATGATCTTGGTGTCTCTGAGGTCTGACCAACCTCTAAATCAGCAGTTCTCAACCTGTGGGTTATGTTCAATTTGTAACAACGAAAATAAAACCTGCATATCAAATACTTAAATTATGATTCATAACAGTAGCAAAATTACAGTTATGAAGTAGCAATGAAAATAATTTTGTGGTCGGGGGTCACCACAACATGAGGAACTGTATTAAAGGGTTACAGGATTAGGAAGGTTGAGAACCACTGCTCTGAATGCTCCACAGTACCTGCTTCAGGCACTTTCATGGCTGTTGAAACAAATTGTCCTCATCGCACCCATTCTGCCAAAGGAAACATCTTCACATGCTTGATATAGACACCCCCCCAAATTAACTCACCAACAGTTTTGAGGCCCGTCTGGGTTATCCTCAACCTGGTTTAGCCATCTAACCAGAGTGTGGCACTGTGCTTGCTACAGGTGAGAGATGGTTGACCAGTTGGACATCAAAGGGGAATGAACAACCCTGAAAAAAGCTTGGGAAGCCCCCACATGAGGGGTGCTAGTCCTCCCTGAATATGCCATATCCCATATACCCCACTATGCCATCTAGCTGCTAAAAGTACTATATATACAGTATATGAATATAAATATGAATTACCATTATATATTTTTATAAATATATATTTATGTTTTTATATGATTATATAAAATTATATCTAATTCATATATTTCATATATAATCATATATACATTTTATGTAATTTTATATAATATTTATATTATATATAATTATATGTAAAATTATATGCAATTTTATAAAATATTTATATATTTTTAAAATTTTTTCATCACAACCCCCACTCTTCTTTCATAATATTGAACATTAAACTTTCTACCACATGAGAGGAGAATGTCAGATTTTTAGATGTTTCCAACTGTCAGGGTCTTCTCTAGATCCATTTCCTCATTTGGAAAAGAAGGGGATATATTAGCTCCATAATTCCATGATTCTATTCATTCTCTTTCTTGGTCTGCTTGAAAATAATAGGGAAGAGGAAGCAGGTTATCTATAATTTCAGATAGATTTCAAACCACTTATCTCTCCTGCCTGATTCTTATGTAAATAAGAAGTAGAGGGTTGTTAAGTTTCTGTGGGTTCATGGAGTTTGGGGGAATGTAATATGGAACAACTATATGACCAGACAGGGGCATAAGAAAGGTAGCAGAATTTCATGGAACTGGTTAAAAGAGCTTGACTCTCACTCAAAGAATCTTTCAGAATTACATTATGCATAATTGTCAAAGCTGGTGGGAAAGACATGAAGTATGAGGGAATGGCCGTGAGGTCTCTGACAGAAAGCATCCCCAAAGCAGTGAGATGCAAGTTTTCTGAGAGGCTGCCAAGCTCCAACATGTTCTTATTGACTAATTAGAAAAGATAAGAACAAGGAGGCAGATATACTTCAGTCTCTTTCATTAGACCAAAACATGGCTGTCCTCCATGCATCCCAAAACACTAAAGCTAATGAGCTTGTGTTCCCAATCTTTGTCTTTTTCTCTCAGCCTAGAACAAGATTTTCTGTCACTAGCTCTACATCTGAGGAAACACACACCATAGCCATATTTTATGTGTTATCACTATTTTAACCAAAAAGTCTTGGCAGGGGGTTTATTTTTGTGAGAGTATAAGTTGGGATATCCAAGAAGTTGACCATGTTTTGTTTTCAAAACATGCATCACACTGAATACAACAAGAAGAAGGTATGAAAGTGGTCAAAAGGGTGGGAACCATCCAAGTCCTCCAAGAAATTTGGTAGCTTCATTGGAAACCACAGCAGATTAGAAGACAGAAAATCTAGGCTTGCAGCTTCTCCTTGCCATATATGTGTAGTTAGCCAGCCACTTTATTTGATCTCAGCCTCAACTTCTTGAACTATAAAATAGATTGAACTAGATGGCTCTAGGATACCTTTCCCCTCTACATCTCTGATCCTATGGCACCATGAAATGTTATTCCTTCAATTAACTAAATTGTCTATACCCTTTGACCCAGAAGTCCCATTAATGGGAAAATATACTAAGGAAGCCAAATCAATAAGTCAATTAATCAATAAGTATTGATTAAGGATTTACTATGTGCCCTGAACTGTGCTATGCACTGGAGATGCAAAGAAAAAAAATAATAACAACAGTCCCTGCCCTCAAGGATCTATGGGAAAAAAGATCCTTTATGTATCAAAATATTCACAGAAGTACTTTATAGGGTAGCAATGAAAAAAAAATGGAAATAGATGCCCATAAATTTTAAAAATGGCTGAATGAATTTTATAATGAATATGAGAATTCTGAGAAACTCAGAGGAGACAGTGAACAGAGTTATATAAACAACGACAACAACATAAATGAAAAGAGCACTAAAAGAGAGGTAAATTTGGATTAATTGCAATGACCAGTGAAGTCTCAAGAACAGAGTGTGAAACATAGGTCTCTTCTCTCAGGAGACAGATAGGGAACTATGGGTGTGGTATGCTGTAGGTACTTACCTGTGTCTCTTGTAAAGGTTCAATTGTGTGGGGAAGAAATCATTTGTGTTCAAAAAAGTCCTCAATAAAGAAAGGAAAGGAAAAGAAATATTCGTAAAGAGTTACAATCACAAACAACTCTATCTCTCAGTCTAAATCTGTGGAGAGTTCTCAGCTGTGAGACCTAGTAATAAAAGTGAAATTTTAGGATCTGTAGGGCTAGATCACCTCCTAGAAATTACTTTTTCTTGGATAAACAGAAAAATCAATTCAGACTATATTATTTTTAATTAAAGAATATTCATGAGGACTTTCCTTAAAGAGATTAGGAGAAAAAGAAAGTTTTAAGACCTCTACAAAACTTTCTTCTCAAGACTTCAAGGGTCTGATTCATTGACTATCATCTATATCCCCTCCACAAATGCAAATCAGTTTAGTAGATAGCAATTGAGAATTGTTATGTCCAAAAAATCTTCTGGCCAAATTGGGGGTGAGCCTCTCCAAGCTTTAGCTAGGCTTGTCTTCAGTCAATTGGGCAAACAAGTCACTGTCTTGTATTCAAGATTTTGTCTTATTTCTGAACCTACTTTCCATGCTTACTTCCATAACTAGAAATCTATTCATCTGGGGGTAAAAACAACGAAGTGGAAGGGAGGAGCAGTGGAAAATGGTAATAAGAGGACACCCAATGATATGTGCAGCCACTTGGGAAAAAGGAGAAGTCTGACTTTCATGCTTTCAGTGGTCTTGACGAGAAGAGTACTACCTGGGGGCCTGGGAGGATGGGAATAACCCAGACACACTTCAGCATAGTCCAGATGAAGACTGAAAGGTGCAATGGCAGCCAATACGGGGAGGAAATATGCCTGGGTACAAGTACTCTGAGAAGTTCCATTTAACTCAAGCTACTCAAGGCTCTAGCATGCCAGAGCTTGCACCATTGCCATGGATTCAAGAATCCATTTTTCTCGTTCTTTCATAACAGCTAGTATTCTACAGAGGGCTTTTAGGTTTGCAAATCATATTACACATATTATCTTATTTTCTCCTCACAATAGTGCTGGGAGATAAATGCTGTTTGAACTCACATCTTTATGACTCCTGGTCTAGGGTTCTATCCACTTCATAGATACCCTTTAGTCATCACCATGACTGGACCAAAGTAAATCTAGACCAAAAGTAAATCTAATTCTTATTGCCTATGAAACCTTGGGAAAATGATTCCACCTCCCTATACCCAAGCCATCTATCAAATGAGAGGACTGGACTTGATGGCTTCTGATGTCCTTCCAACTCTAAACCTCAGGTCCTATGACCTAGGGTTTGTTTGATAAGGTGAGTCAAATACTTACTTGACTCTTTGTCTGCTAAGTCAACTAATAATGACCATTCTTGCCAAGGACACTTAAAAATTGCAAAGGAAAAAGCTGATAGACTTCCTGGTTTCTGTGAAAGATGGTAAAAGATACTTTACATGCTGGATCCCTCTTTTTCCTGATCAATTGATTTTTGTCATATCATATCAACCCTACAAAGTGACTGTAAGATCACTAGAACAATGATGAAAAGATTGGTCTCCCTCATCTTTGCCTACTGCCTCCCTCAGCTTCCTTCAAATCCCAGCTAAAATCCAACAGTCTACAGGAACACTTTCCCAAACTCTTTTCATTCTAGAGCAGTGGTTCTCAACCTTCCTAATGCCATGACCCTTTAATACTTGTATGTGGGCATTTCTGCATGTGGGTGGACCTGCCTGGAGACAGATAGAGGAGCAGTATCTCGGTTCCTAAGACCATAGGGAAACATGTGTTTTCCAATGGTCTTAGGTGACCCCTGTGAAAGGGTCGTTCAACCCCCAAAGGGGTTGGGACCCTTAAGTTGAGAACCACTGTTCTAGAGCCTTTCATCTGTTAATTATTTCAAATTTATCCCCAGTAAACTGTGAGCTTCTGGAGAGCAAGGGCTGTCTTACTTTTACTTTGTATGCTCAGCACCCAGCACAGTGAGTGTTTAATAACTGTTGATTGATTCAATAGATTGATACCAACCCAAATTAATAGGTAGCAGGATTGAAAGAAAGAGCCCTGGGATCCAAAAGTTCCATTTCAAATCCAAATTCTTCCACTAATAGTACATGTGACCTTGGGAATAATAATAACTAATCTTTTATAGATAGAGCTTTAAAGTTTGCAAAGCAATTTATTAACCTTATCCCAATTGAATTTCACAACCCTTTGAAGTAGGTTACATAGGCATTATAATGACCACTTCAGTGGTTATATAGGCATTATGTTGACCACTTCAGAGATAAGGAAACTGAGGCTGAGGACATATAAGTGACCTACTTAAAACAAGCAGAATTGGAAAACAGATCTTGACTCCAAATCCAGCCCATGAAATAAAATTGCTTTCTGCCTTTGCACATATGATAAAACTTCCTTTTTAAGTATCTCTTCTTCCATTTAACTACTTTACTTCTGTCTTCTGATGTCATTAATGGATAAAACACTCAATTCTATTGGAGAGATTAATGAGTTTTATCTCCTCCAATAACTTGTCCACTCATGGATCATTGGATGATGTTCTCAGATTTAAAGTATTAACAATTAAATTCATGTTTATAGATGATCTAAAACAGTGATACCATCTACCATCATTCTCTGAACCCTTGGAAATCTGCTTCCCAAATCCAGGGTGCATATTATACTATATTATACCTTCTCTATTGTGAATTCTAACATAGAGTGGTGTGGGATAGAGGATGAATCCCTAAGCTCTCATCCTTTCCACTCCAGCATCCATTTCCTGCTTGTTGATGAGAATCAGATACAGAATAAAATTTCCCTCATTGGTTCTTCTGCTTTTTGAAGGATGAAATTATCATTAAAGGAAGATAAGAAATGATTAGCTGCTCTGATTTTTGCAGAAACAGAGTACCAGCGGATGATTGAAGGCCCTTGCCACTACTATAGTATTCCTCTGGGCCAGGCTTGTGATCTGTTTTTCAAACTCGTCATCTATCCCCTCTCTCTGTCCAGGTACTCTGTAATCTATCCAATAACAGCACTACTTCACCTTACCTCTTGACTCATCTTCACAGAAACACTCTCTATCCTGGTTCCTGGATTTCCTCATGGGAGTATATCTTCTTAGCATATCATTTCATTTCCCACTTAGAAGCACTCCTTAGACTGGAATCCATTATGATCATGCCCCAGGAACCTCATCATCATGAAACTCACCATCTTTCTAGGATCCAGGAACCTTAGTACTCCCACCTCAGCAATATCTTCAGTACCCTCTGCCTCTCTGATCGAAGGGTATGCTCCCAATTGGAGGCACTTTACCCCACACATACTTTCCAGTTTCCTTTGGTATATTGCCTTCCCCCATTAGATTGTAAGGCTTCTTGAGGGCTTCTCTTCTATTTGTATGCCCAGAACTTAGCACAGTACCTGGCACATAGCACTTAAGTATTTATTAATTTACTGATTACATATACATATATATATATGTATATGATGTTAGGATGACTCCTTGTCCATTCAACTTTAACTGTTCTGCTTCCTTTGCATGAGGTACACCATTCCAAAGCCATATTAGAGTTATGTGAATCATCCCACCAAATATCAGCAATAACTGTGAAGTCAAATTTATCTCCTTGACTTAGAAGCTTCACTCATAATCCTACTTTCTGCAATATCGTATAGACATCCGAAGTGATGGGTTTTAGTGATGCCTCCTTTTTTGGTTTTGTCTTCTGTGAATTGATGGGATGCTTTATTTTCATTATTTTTCCTGTATGGTAGGTATACCCTATGGCATTTAATGTGGTGAATATGGATTAGCAGGTTTCTCCTTTTCTCTTCCTGTTTAGATTGCACCCTTTTTGATTAAATAGTTACGATTCCAGACAAATACAGTTCTTACAAGTTTTGGTTTAATACCTGCCCCTCTAATATTGGGTCATGGATCCAAAATCCAAATCCCCTTCATGGACAACATGCACCCAAGTAGTTGCCGACTCCCCCATCTGCCTTTCTTATCTGCCAATAATAGGAATCACTGTTGAATGAATAAACGAACAAAAAGTACTTATTAAATGCAATTTGCCAATCACTGTGCTAATTACTAGAGATCAAGCAAGATAGTTCTTCAAAGAGTGGCAGATGCAAAGTGGAATATGCTGTGAGTCCAGTTTCTGCCCTCTATCCAGAAAAAGGCATTGGGAGGACTTTAGTATTTCTCCCTCAAGACTTCACAGCAGAGAGGAGAGGAGATTGTGTGAGGTGGTATCAATAAAGGCTTGAATTAGCTGCCCTATGATAAGATTAGAAGATTTGAACTTGGAGTACTCTGACTCCAGCCTGAAAGATCTTTCTAATCAATATACCATAATAAACACCCATATATACCATAAAGAAATATTTTAAGTATTTTGGCAAATGTACTTCATCAAATATTCAAGTTATTCTTTGGCATATCTTAGTAAGCCAAAGACATACAAGGGTCAGAGGGAAAGGAATAACAAATAACACTTTTACTTTGTGCTTTCATGAAGGTGAGACTCCTAACATACCAGTTCTTAGGAAAAATCTCATCTGAAATTGTCTTAAAGAGAAAGATAACAAGTGAGTCCTGTTGTTACTGAGCCTGTGGCTTATACTGTCCCATTTCTGAAGAAAAGGAAGGTGTTTTTACAAGAGGTCAGAAATCAGAGCCTCATTTCTAATATGTGGGATGACATGCCCACAGTTCACTGGGGCTCCTTTGTAAGATGCCATCATAGGCTGCTACTGAAAAGAAATAAATTGTTTTTTAGGGGGAAATATTGAAAAAGACCATCTGGATATTACAAATTCAATATGTAGGACAGTATTTGCAAAGTCACACCAGCATTTCTCCCAAGGAATCAATAAAAACTATTAAGTGGCTCTGAGTTTCCTTTTCCCCTCAGAAAGAGCAAAATGTAGCGAGCTATTTGGATAGACGTCACTTAAATCAATTATGTACAAATAATTTAATTTCTTTTCAAAAACAACGAAAAATGGAAGGTAATTCCAGTTAGCTCTTTTTAATGAATGTTTCCACATTATGCAACTTAAAATCAAGATCAAGGGGCAATATTTCTTCTGACAGCATCCATTTCTTGAGGGTAGTAATATTAATGGGCTGGTTCATGTGAATCAAATGAGTTAGGGAGAGCATGCAGACCTTCCAAAATAGAACAAGACTCTTCTAGTGGGACATAGAAAAACTAAAGGTTAAAATAAAGTTTTTACATCATTTAATGCTTAAAATTAAAATAAAAAATTCAATTGAACAAGTATTCATTAAGCATCTACTGTTCACCAGGCACTGTGTTATATACTGAGAATACAATGAAGAAAATGAAAAACATTCTTGCCCTCAAGGAGTTTAAATTCTTTTGGAGGAAAAGCAGGAAACATATGCACAGATAAGTACTTACACAGTATATGCAAAGCAATACAAAATCTCTCTCCTGGATAAGAGGGCTAATAACAGGGGAGGAAGACTAAATCAGGAAAAAGCCTTATGTAGGAAGTGGCCCCTGAGCTGAACTTTGAAGGATGCTAGGGATTCTATAAGATGAAGGCAATTAGAATATGGATTCCAGACAGAAGTAGGGTGTGGAATGATATGTATACCGCCCTCAGCTAAGAGGTAGATTTGCCTAAAATGGACAGTGTGGGGAGGGGAGCGATTAAAAATAAGGTGAAAAGGTATGATCCAGATTGTACAGGCCTTCAAATACCAGCCAGAGCATTTTGTGCTTTATCCTGTAAGCCTATAACTTTTAGGAAACTGAATGTGATAAAAATTGAGTATTATTGAGTATAATAAAATAGAAGCTCAAAACTATGAGCAGACAATAGATAACATAGGAAACGTGTTTGTCTGTGTGTGTTTCTGTGTCTATGTATACAAAGGGAAGATACTATATGAATGCCCACCAATGCCACCTAAGAGATGGCACTATCCACAAGAGGATAACAGACCCTGTACTTCTCTATCTGGGATGATGGCACAGCATGGGACCAGAGCTAATTTGATAAACACATTAAAATTAACAAGCATTTATTAAACACCTACTGAATGCCAGGCACTGTGCTAAGCACTGGGATACAAAGAAAGGCAGGAACTGTCCTTGCTATCAAGTTGTTCACAATCTAATTTGTGGGAGAGAGGAAGAAGAAAGACAATACACAAACCACTGTGTAAGATATATACAAGACAAATGGAAGTAGCCACCCTCTTCCTAAGCAAAGTCAACCAAATTTCCTGTGAAAATCCCAAAGGAAACACTATTACTTTTAGTGAACTTAGTTCTCCACAATGTCTATAACACTCCCTGAGAAGAAAAAAACACAATTAACTCTTTGAGTACATGCAAATGTATTTCGTAAGTAGCACATGACTATAATGTACCAAAAACAATGCCGTTGAGTCATTCACAATGCCTAATTCCCATATTAACCCACAAGTTTACAGAACATCAACATTCATCCACATATATCAAGTTGGAAAAAATTGCCACTTCAACCGTGATACTATCCTAGAATACTAATTCCAAGATCTAGTTAGCCCTATCCCTAACCATATACCACTGAGTTCAAAATCAGTCATGTCCATCTTGGACTCCATCGGAGTAGATGAGGGATCTGAAGATTTAGGGCTAGAAGAATATAAAAAGATCATCTATTATAATCCCATCACTTGTAAAATATAATTATAAATGTACTTATAAAATTATAAAATGATTATAAATTATAAAATATACTTATAAAAACAATAAAAGTGTTTTCATTTAATTTTTTTCAATTAACAAAAATCTATTTTCTCTCCCTCCTACATCTGCCTACTGAAAAAAGAAAAAGAAAAAACCCTCATTTCTTCAGTTAAGGGCACTGAGGTTCCGAGAAAGTGACTTACCCAAAGTCACCCAAGTAAGTGACAAGATTAGGATTCAGTTTCAGAATTGAGAGCCATTGACCCTTCCCTATGCACCAGGGTGCCTTTAACATACTCTATCTTCATGTAGACCCCAACCAAGACTCTAATGTCAATTCATCATATAGCACAATAGCACCAAAACATAAAGTCTACTTTCCACATACTTCATCTTCAAGCTGGATTTGCTCAAATTAACAACTAGTATTTCTAACCAATTTAGTTTTTAAAATGCAGGGATGTCATTTTTATGTTTTACCCACAAGATGAAAAAATAACTGGAGAAAAGCTATTCCTCTCCTCCTTCCCAAAAAAATTAAAACTTAATAATGTGTGAGTAAACCGCATTGGACATTTATCCCATTGCGCCATTGCTGAACAGTTTCAGCTTTGGCAGCTGCTACATTCTACGTGGATGTCACAGGAGTAAATAAATAAAGAGCTGTGGCTATGATACAGCTGCCCTCACTAACAGGGTTAGGGTTGAAGCCATTAGTGGGAACCATGGGACCAAAGAGAAATACATGCTGGCTAGACAAAGTCAGGCTTCTATAACAGCGGGCATCTCTTTCCAGTGGCTTCACAGCTCATGTGAATCATCAATTTTTTTTTCTCTTTTTTTTAACTACTGACTTTTCTCTGTCATATTCATTTCTGAATATAGCTTTTCCTGCCCTACCCCACCCAGTGAGCTTTACCTTGTAACAAAAATTAAGTAAGAAAAAGGAAATTAAAAGAGCTCAGCAAAACTAGTGGCTATATATTCAGTATTCCACGCCCATAAACCCTCATTTCTGCAAAGAAGGAAGAAAATGTATCTTTGGAGGATTAGTTGGTAAGCAATAAATAAATGCTTTAAATGTTAAGTAGAGTACTATGCACAAGAAATACAAAAAAGCAAAAACATCCCCTGCCCTCATGGAATTCACATTCTAATGGGGGGGGGGAACATGTAAATATGATGTAGGTAAAAGATGTATGCAGAGTATGTAGGAGGTAGTATGAAAGGGGAGGCATTAGTGTCTGTGGAGAATGGGAAAGGTTTCCTGCAGAAGACAGGTTTTGGATTAAAGGGAGAACGGGAGGGAAGGGAAGAAGGCCAGGGAAACTAAGTCTCAGGGGTAAGGAGGGTCCCAGGCCAGCTTCTCACATATAGTAGACAATACGGAGACTAGAGAGGGACTGTTGTATTCACAGAACTCCAAGTAGACCAGTGTTTTCTCGTCTCTTCTTCAGGGTCAAGGTAAGTCATTATGAACATGCAGCGTTTGGTTTCATTTCCCTATTCTTTCTGTTTATGTTATTGTAGTGTTTAAGTCCATTATTCTCCAGATTCTGTTTTCTTATTCTGCATCAGTTCATGAATGAATGACTGAATGAGTGAAAAATATTTATTTAGCATTTTCTGTGTATCAAGCACTGGGGATACAGATACAAAGTGAATAAAGCATTTACAGCTTGGTCAAACATGGAAGAAGTCAAAGTCTCCACTGCATCCCAAGCCATCACCAATCATTTGGACTTTGGTCACGCCACTGGACTTTGATGACTCTGGAAGTGAGAGCGAGGCTGACGACTTTGTGCACCTTCACCTCACTTAAATCTAACTCACGCAGTAGTAAAGACAGCACCCATTGATGTCATTGGTTCTTTTTGAAAACAGATGAACAGTAACAAAGTTAATACCTTCCTGTCCATAATGTGGATGTATAAGAAATGCACATGTATAAGAAAGAGGTGGCCAGAGAAGATGGTTTTGATTTGTGAGGTCACAGGGACAGTAAGCAAGAAGAATCAAAGGAGAATCAGATGGCATGTCCTTACAAGAAACAATGAAAGTATTGATTTGATTACCATTCATTCTGGGCAAGAAATGGTGAGGTCAGAGGTCCAGTAGTCTAGAAGGAGCTGAATCAGGAAAGGAGATGTCCGGGCTAGGCAGTCAGTCTGGATAAACATTCCCATGTTTCACTGAATTCTGTGTTTATTTTTTTCATTATTTCCCTTGATAATCTAAACCACTTTTCTTTAAATATATTTTATTATTTTATATAGTTCTGTAAAGTACATCTTGCTAATTGGTGGAATAATGAATCTGTAAATTAATTTAAGCATAATCATTTATATTCTCTTGGTACATGAGTCATGAGCAATGATTTTTTTCTGCAAGTTCCCCTCCTAACCGTGCTCCTGATCTCTGGACTTCAAAACTCTGCCTCTGTTGTTGTTTTATCCTGGAACTTCCTTCAGCACTTGGGGCCTCCTCTACCCCTAGAACATCCAACTATTCCTAAGGCCTTGTGGCCCTGGAGTGCCCCTCTGATAGTCTGGCTTCCATCTCCCATTGACGAATTCCTCTTGGCATCTCAAAGGCATCTCAATTCTGTGGAGGACACCAGGCTAGGCAGCCTTTGTTCCCCTCTAGCCCCAGATTTTAGACATCCAAACCATACCCCTAAGGCCAGGCATTCTCCCCACCAACCTCCTTTTTTCATATCACTTTTGTGTGTTATCTTCCCCATTAAAATGTGCCCTTCTTAAGGACAAAGACTAGCTTTCTTTTTTTCTTGTCTTTTATCCCTAGCATTAAACACATTACCCAGAACCAGGCTTCTTAAAGTTTTTCATCTCCTGAGAAATTTTCACATGACTTTGGGTATATAAGTATACAAATCAAACATTTACTGATAAATCATAAAGAAATTTATTTTAAAACAATTTTTGGTATACATATAATTTTACTATTTATTAAAGCTGAAAGCAAATTTGCATATTAATGAGATTGAAGTGCTTGTTTATTTTGACATAAAGAATAAAATCTTGGTGGAATATTTGATACTATAGAATGTAGAGCATCTTCAACATTTTTCAGAATTGATCGATATTTTGATATTATAATTGTCAATGCTGTGTTCAGAACCAAGGCTGCAGTGAAGTCAGGCAATACAACACAGGCAAGCACTGCCAGAAACACCTTGGATTCATTATGCATTTGATTTTGAATTAATGTTTGGTCATTGCACATTCAGAAACCTTTTACTGTTTCCTTTTTGTGACCCCCACATTCAGTTACACAACCCTATATGGGTTGGGTATGTCACAATTTAAGATGTGCTGATCTAGAACATATGAAGCACTTAAAAGTTCTTGTTTCCTTCCTTCTGATTATTTAATTCATTCATTATTTCCTTACGAGATATTTTTGTGGCACAGTGGATAGGACAGTGGCTTTGGAATCAACAAGACCTAGCATCTAAAATATTTGCTTTGTGACTCTGGAAATGTCTTTTTTTTTTTTTTTTTGCTTTTTGGAGGGAGGAAGGTAGGGCAGTTGGTGTTAAGTGACTTGCCAAAGGTCACATGGCTAGTTTTGTGTTAAGTGTCTGAGGTCAAATTTGAACTCAGGTCTTCCTGACTCCAGGTCGGTGCTCTATTCTCTTCATCTCCTAGCTGCCCTGGGAAAGTCATTTAACTGCTCCATTCCTCAGTTTCCTCATCTGTAAAATGAAAGGGTTGGGTCTGATAACCTCAAAAATCTTTTCCAGCTGGAGATCTAAGATCGCAGTAAATTGTATCTAGAAGTCTCATTAAACTATCAGGTATTTCAGGTATTTTGCAGTTGTTTTGAATTGGACTTTCTGTTATTCCTTCATGGATTTTTATTTTCTTTTGAGAGAAATGCGGTAGCCCAGCAGACAACAGCAACCTTTTTAGTACTATGTCAAATAATAATGGGGATATCCTTGCTTTGCTCTTTTATTTATTGAGAAAGACACCAGTATCTTTCTTTGGGGAAAAAAAGCTAGTTTTATGTCAAATATATAATTTTTATTTTATTTAAATGTCCTTTCTATGACAATACTTTGTAGGGTTGTCAGCATAAGTCTTGTAATTTGTCAAAAAAAATTCTCTAGTTATCTTTCTTTTCTTTATTCCTTAAATATTAAGATTATATTTATCTCATCAAAGGAATTTGGTAGAATGTTTTTATCTTTCATTTTTGAGAATAATATATGTATCATTGACACTATTTCATCTTAAATATTTGATCAAATTAACCTGTAAATTCATCTAAGGCAGAATTTAGGTTTTCTTTCCTTCTGTAATTCTTTTATGGCTTGTTCAATTTTAATTTTTGAGATTAGCACATTTAAGATTTGTATTTCATATTTGGTTCATTTGGGCATTTTACATTTTTGTGGGTGATCCATTTCCTTTAAGTTTTTAGTTCTGTTTGCATATAATTATGCATGTAATTATGTAGGGCCTGTCAATTATTTTTATTCCTTTCCTCTTGTAATTTCATTTTGCTTATTTTATTTAGATAATTTGATTTTTTTCTCTACTTTTAAATTAAGTTATCTAAAGGCATAGATTTTATTAGTCTTCAAAGAATCAGCTTTTGGTTGTATTTAACATTTCTATAGTATCTTTGTGGGTATAATGGCAAACAAACAAATACTTAGGACCTTGTTTCATTTGAGCCTTGCCCATGATTATATCGAGTCTTTGTTAAGAAACAGAACTTGTGAAAACCACAGAGGGAGAGACTTGCCAAAGACAGGAACAGGAAGGACATAAGAGGTGGGTGGAACAGAGAAGACCTAATGACCAAATAAAAACCTGCACACAAGCTGGAAGACAGCAGAACTGAAAAGGGAACACTTTTGGTGGCAGAGTTGAAAAGAAGAAAACTTGTGGTATCCCGGCACTCTGTTTGTGTGTTCTGTCTGTGTTGATCTGTGTTTGTAATACTTTGTACAGAAGCCCTGGGACCTTACTGGAAGCCCTGAAAGAGGATTTTCTTGGTGTCTGTTTACAGAAGTCCTGGGGGAGGGTTTCAGAGGCCCTGGGACCATACTAATGATTTGTATTGAGTTCTAAGACTTTGTTTGTGGGTCTGTGTTGATTTCACAGACAGAAAGTGAATTGATAACGGTGATGGCAATGTGCATGAGTGTTGTTTTGGCTTTTTTAAGCTTTGTCTTCCCAGAAAAAGAAACTGCAAAGGACTTGAGGTGGACTGGATGCTGTAAGCTTCAAAATGGAACAGGTGCTGGATAAGGAACTGGACAAGGAGTTGAATCAACTTCAGTCAAGTTCAAAGTACCTTTAAATCCAGATAACAGTTGGGTAAATTCAGGCAAAAGCTGGGACCATGGAAGAGGAACCATGGAATTTGGGAGCTAGCTTTGAGGCAAGATGAAAAGACCTCACCTTGGTGCAATGGTAATGGAATTTAAAGATCCTTTTGATTTGGCTTGGTTTTGGGGTTGAGTGTTAAAACCCAGAGCTTGTGATTCCTACTTGTGGGATGGACTTGTTGACATTAAGAGAGAGGGCTGAACTGGGAGGAGCTGGTGCTATGGATTTAAAGACAGGTCTAAGCACAGGAGGCTAGAAGAATTTTTGGGGATCAATATCATGGATGAAGAGAGAGAGAGGAGAATTGCCAGGGGCCAGAGTTGCTGAGAGACTACTGAGGGCCAGTTGGAGCTGCCCAGGACTTTTGAGAACTGCCACCTGGAGCTGCAGAGGACTGTGAAGGCATGGCTGTGATGCTGGTATTTTGTCTGTCTGTTTTGATGTTGTTTTGCCAGATTTGTTTGCTGGTGAAGAACAGAGCTGTTGTTGCAGAGGTCCTGGAACCTTGCTGTTGGTTCAGAAGCCCTGAAGAAGGATTTTCTTGTTGTATGTGTACAGAAATCCTGGAAGAGGGTCTGGCTGATGTTTTTAAGGGTTCTGGGACTGTTCTGCAGGCAAGGAGTGAATTAATGAGGGCACTGGCAATGTATATTGTGGCTTTGTTAAGCTTTGTCTCCCCAGGAGCAGAGATTGCTGAAAACTTGCCTTCATTGTGTCAAGATGAAGAAAAGATCTCTCCTTGGGTATTCAATGCTGTGAGGATATCTTAACCTTGTTGTAGCTTAAAGGTAGATAGCCTTTTGTCCTCTTCTGCCCCTTTTGAGAAAGTGCTTGGCATTAATGGAAGGTATTGTAATTCAGTTGTATTCCAGGAGTGGGAAACTTTTGACTTTTTTGTGCTCTGTGACAGACCAAATGAATGTACTTTGTTTATGATTAGAAACTAATCTCCATTTGAGAAGGAGAATTTGTAACTTGCTAAATGAATGTACTGCCCAAGGGTGGGCTACTTTGACTAATGTACTGGCCAGGAGTAGGATACTTGAACCTTGGTACTTTGCAATTGAATTGAGGACTTACTAAATTATTGAGTTATCTTATATTTTGATTTTCTGTGAATGTTTTGCCTAATCTATCATTAAATAAATGGAGTTTGCTATGCTCATAATCCAAACCTGGAAGTTGCTTTTGCTTGGCATTACACTTGAGTACTTAATGCTGACTGAGAAGATCATGATTTACTGTGACCTACGAGTGGGAGAACTTTGTACTCTGTACCTTGTACCTCTTAAAGATGATTGAGTTAAGGATGATTGGAAACTAATCTCCAATCAAAGAGAAAGAAGACATTTTGACTGAGAGACTAAGACAATGTGACCTATGGGTGGAGAACTTTGACCTTTGTATTACATGTCACTTGCAGAGGATTGCTCCTTAAGGATGATTGAGTTAATAACTTACTGAATGATATCTTTTGTTTAAAACTATGTGGCCACTTTAGTGATAAGTTGTCATAACATTACGAATGCTGTATTTTGGTTCCTGTGAATGTTTTGCTTTAGTTTACTGCTGAATAGAGAGTTCACTATACTATGTGATCCAAACCTTAAAGCTGTTCCCAGCTGCAGTCCTCTGGAAAGCTGCTCATGCTTGGTTTTACAGTGGGCAGCTAGGTGATCCAGAATTTTGATCCAGGAAGACTTGAATTCAAATCCTGATTACCTCAGACACTTACTAGTTGTGTGCCCTGAATGAATAATTCTCTCAGCCTTGGTTTTCTTGTCTGTAATGCCTACTCCACAGGGTTGCAGGGTAAAATTAAATAATAATTGATTGTCCTATTCATTATTCAGGACATCACTCAGTCTCTTTTGTGTATGTTTCTTTTCTTTGCATTCATTTTAGTAATTATTTTTATTGTTATGTAAAGGATATGTTTACAAACTATTCATAAATGTTTTCATAAAGAATATGTTTGCAAACATTCTCTTTAACATTCATTTATAATTTCTTCACTCCCTAGCACCTGATATCTTTTTGTAAAGATACTATATGGTGGATATGTATATATTTTAACATCTATGTGTATACACATATTTGTATTTTTAATACTCCCATTTAGAAGACATCATATGTTCCAAAAACAACCTCTTCCAACAGTTCATTCAGTTCCATTTTCCTCATCAAAAAAAATCTGTATTGGATTTATCCATCTCTAAAACAGAAACATTAAAGTCACCTGTAAATATTTTATTTCTATCTGCAGCTTTTCGTAATTCAGTCATTTTTTTCTTTACAAATTTATATTCTTTGTGACTTGGTATATATGCCTTTAGTCCAAATACTATTTTGTTGTTCTTGGTCCCTTTAAGTATAGCACAGTTTCCCTATCTCTCTTGATGTTACGAACTTTTTTTTATGTATTTGATAGCAACAGTGCAACTGCTCATTTTTTAGAATTAGCTGCTACAAAGTAAATTTCAATCTAATCTCTCGCTTTTATTATGTGCGTGACCTTGTTTTCAGATGCTTTTAATATATTTTGTGCTCTCAAACATTTGGGAGTTTTTGTATTTATTTATATCTCATTTCTTTTTTAAATCAATACTTTGTCTCTGTACTTAGATTTGTTTATACTATTTTGATGTTAGTCTATTTCCACAGACTCTGTCCCTTATAATTCCTAATGACCTGCTCTATCTCAAGTGCCTAGAACTTACTTAAATTGCCATTTCATATTTCTTTCCTTTTAGTTCTTTATCTGTTTACCCTACTCTTTTTCCCTTTATTTCCCTACTCAGCTAATCCTGCTATCCAAATTCTCCCCTGTTCCCAACTTCTATGTTCAAATAACATTCTTTTGCAATACCTTTTTCTAATAAGATTTTCTTCCTCCTAACAATAATTTTCTTCCTTTCTGAAATATTCTGACTTCTGTTCTGTAATTCATGGGCTTCTCTATTTTTTCTCTTTCCCTCACGAGGATAAATCCCAATCCATAGTTAAGCAGAATATTCTACTTAGAAGCAATTTAAACAAGAAAAATACAAACAAGGTAAATAAATACAATCATCAAATAGAGCCTAAGTAATTAATTTTCATGTTTATACATTCATTTAAAAGAAAAAGAAATTGAGATAAGGGTTGAAATAGAGAACAGAGTGGGATCTTAAAGGGACAAAAGGGACAATGATTGAAAGAAGAAATAAAACTGAAGAGAAACTCTCACAGGTTTAAGAAAAAGAGCTACATGATACTACATGGACTAAATCCATGATTGTCTCTAATTAAATATATAAAAATATACATATAAACACGTACATATGCATATACAAATACATATATAGTAAGAGGGACAATAGTCAGAACTTGTTATGAATATGTAGAGGGGAAAAAGACACTGAGAAAAGCTAGAGACTTCTTCAAATGAGGAATGAACAAAGAAGAGAAATTAATTTCTTTGATCTCTCAACGAGAGTAGGGGCTATAAAACAATATAATAAAAGCAATGGACATGAGGGCAATGGACATGAGGGACAGGGAAACGGAAATAGAAGATCAGTCCCACACAGGAGTACTGCTGGTAAATGTTTAACAATTGGTGCTCCATTGGGGGGGGGGTGGAGCCAAGATGGCAGTGTAGAAGCAGCAAGGTCCCACAGCTCCCACACCGCCAACCTAAACACCCATAAAATATGAGCCCAGACAAAGTCTAGGAAAGTCTAGGAGTCTCAGACTCACAAAAACACAGAGAACACAGCTCTCACTGAAGGCAGCTTGGCAGCAGGGACTCAGCACGGCGGCCGAGACCGCAGCCAGGCCTGGGGCAGTGGGAAGGAGCTGAGCCGACACCCCACAGCCAGTCAGCAGTGGTTCTACAGCCTCCAGAACCCCCACATCTGCCAAGGAGTGAGGAGCAGGATGGAAGAGAGGCAGCTCACACTGCAGGGGAGCACAGACCCAGCCAGCCCAAAACCACAGCCGCAGGGCCAGGCAAGACCTCAGAGCAGCGGAGCCTCCCAAACAGCAGCTTGAGTCTACTTCAAAGAAAATCTAAAGCACCAGCCTAAGAGGATCTTTAAAATCTTCAGATATGGTTAGTGAAAGTGAAACTTTGAAAATTAATTTGGGGGATAAAGCAGTTCAGCCATTCTGCCCCCAGGGCAAAGAAGCAGTGGGGAAAGGAAACTGCTGGATCCACCGGCGGCCCCCCATCAGGCTGCTTCAGAGCTTCCGGCCTGCAGACTCAGAAGGGGGGCTGAATCGATTGATCAGGGCCAAGTGCTCTTGTGTTGAGTGGCCTGGATCCGGGATCGTGGTCTTAGGTGGTGGTCCTGGGGTGCACTTTCAGCAAGCCAAAGCAGGGGGAACTTGCAACAACCCCCTAATAGCTCCAGCAGTTGGGAAAACCCCAGCGATTTGGAACAG
>CM053593.1:330948956-330964159 GCA_028646575.1 Pseudocheirus occidentalis | reverse complement strand
ATTACTCTCATTGAATTTGGATTAGGAAAGAAATGGCATAAACTCTAAACTGGGCATCATGCCACACAGGAGAGGAGAGGGTATGGGGACGAGAGGGGGTGTGACGGAGGGGAGGGCAGGGTCTGGGGGAGGGATGCTGGAAGCACACACTTCAGTAAAGGGACAGGGATAGGGTAGAGAACAGAACAAGGGGAGTGGGGAGGGATAGGAAGGAGAGACAGATGATCATTGTCACAATATGTCCACTATGAAGATGTCCTGTATAATCACACATCCACAGCCTGTATTGAAGTGATTGTCCTTCCACTGGGGATGGGAGACAAGGGAGGAATCAAAAGAATCTAGAATTTAAAGTTCTGCAAGACCTGCAACTAGGAATTAAGATATATAGGGGCTGGGATAGGGAGATCCTCCCTGCCCTACCAGAAAGTAAGAGAGCAGAGCAGGGGAGGGGCTTTACAGTGGGATTGCTGTTTTAGGGTTGGGGCAGAGGAAATATGGGGAGAAAATTTGTAATTCAAAAATGTCATGAAAATGAATGATGTAAACAAGAAAACAAATTTTAAAAATTAAAAAAAAAATAAAAGAATCCTGGAACACCACAAAGTCTCTTCAGCAACGTTCACAGGAATGAAAAAGACATTTTTCTAATCATTCACATCAGAAGACCTAAGTGGATGAAAAATTTTGTCCAGACAGTATACACATTAGATAGGGAGACTGTCAGTTTAGATCATCAGTATGTACATCTTGGGCAGGCACCACATATGGACAATGAGAATCCTGAGTTAAGTAGGATGAAAAGATAAGGCTAGATTATATTTGCAGTATTGCTCACCATAATCACAAACTACCTTTTGCCACAAAAGCTCATCTTTTTAATATCCTTCCAATGATATTATTTGGTTTTGAATCAATTTTCTTAAACACAGATAATTAGCTAAAAGAGCCCTCAAAGGTCATCTAATCTGACTCCCTTACTTCACAGGTAAGGCCAAGAAAGGTCACATTACTTGCCTGAGATCATTCAGATAATCCACCGTAGAACCATTTTGAAACTTGATTCCCTCAATTCTAAATCCAGTTCACTATTCCTAGAAGAATAAACAATAATGGTCCAAGGGGACAACTTATGAGGCAGTGGAAGTCATGGTGGGTATAAGTAGATAGTACCTCACCCTAGCTCAATTATTGACCTATTTGCCATGGCACCAATAATGGTGTACACAAGAAGGAACCTAAAAGCCATCATTAAGCATATATGTGACCAAAGAAAAGAGATGGATCATATAATGCAAATGGGAGACAACAAATACTCAAGCAAAGTGGTAAATTGGTATTACCCAAGACTTTTAAAGAACAAGAAGAAGACTTCTGCTGCATTGGCTAGATACTCTATTGAGGATTTTTTTAGGTTGGTTCTGACTCAAATAAGATGAGAAATCAAGGAGAGGAGCTTGTGACACCCAGTGAGCACCCAGCAAAATTCCAATTGGATTGGAGTATGCACAATGATGAAATCAGGGACCTCTCTGAAATGTCAAGGCATGAGGCACATTTGTACATGAGAGCTGTCTTCTCTCATGGAAGCTCTACTCTCTGTCTCCAAAATGAAATAAACTCAAGATTAAGCCTCTACTTCTATGAGCATAACAACAAAAACATATTTTAAGATACAGGGATATAAGGTACCCTAGAGACCGCATCAGAACAAAAATAAAACAAAACTTTCTCAAAATTGCAAAGAATTTTAAAATGAACATCACTCCCCAAATGCATATTGATTTTCAATAAAACCATTTACACATTTTTTGCTCTCACTGCAAGCAACCCATGACTTCCCAAAGCCCCTGCCACTGGATCACCAAGTGTAAACTTTGATCTTGCTCATTATATAGAATTCTGATTGTACATATCCTTTGGAGGAGGGGAAATATTCCCTCTTATAGGAAGGAAAAAGGAACACACACCTCCAAAGGATAAGAGAGACATTGGCTTTTTTTGCTGGTTTAATTACACAGAGAGCAAAAAGGAAAAAAAAATTGTCTTCTAGAACCAAAAAAAAGCGTTTGTTTGAAATATAGCACAGCTCATATTACCTTTTCGCCAGAGATCCTTCCCACCAGTGTAACACAGGAAATTAAGAATGAACTGCCTTGAGAAAGTATTTTACATCCTAGGTGAATGGCAATTTTTTTTCATTACAATCTTTCCTAGCAGCCCCTCTGTGTCCTGCCAGTTTTTATGTATGAGTAAGAAATCTTATCAAGAAATTAAACCAGAGAACTAGTTAGAATTGGTGGCTTAGGATTGAGATCTATGACTAGAGCTAATAATATGAAGCAACTGACTCTAGCCCAGTTTCTGATTTACTAGGTTTTTAATGCCACTAGCCAAAGTTCACCAATGACAACAACAACAAAAAAATAGTAATCACTAGACAGAGGTAACTTATGAGAGTAAAGAAGAGAGATTGTGGGGAAGGGAAGGAAAAAAACACTTACAAGATGCTATACATCTTCAACGAGATAGAAAAAGGATTCTTTTAATAGGGAATCTTCCCCTCCACCTTTCTTTCCCCCAACATACACACATATATACTCTCTTCTCTCCTCTCCCTCTCTCTTTTCCCCAAGAAGACATCAAGATAAGATGAGATATGACATGACATGATATGACATATGACATAATGTAATATGATGTGATATAATATGATATAATCAATAAAATATAATATAATACAATGTAATACAATATAATACAATATAATATAATGTAATATAATATAATATAATATAATAAATATTAACTAGATACAACCTTTCCTCAAATAACACCTGAAACTTATATAGAATTTAAAATTTTGCCAAGTCTTTACAAGTATTATCTCATTTGGTCCTCATAACCCAATGAAGTGAACATTACAGTTATTACTCTCCTCATATATAAATGAGGAAACAGATTCAGAAATGTTGTGACTTGTACATGATTACAAAACTATTAACTATCCAAGGTGGGATTTGAACCCATGTTTTCCTGACTCCAAGTACAACCCTCTATACAGCTACTGCCCATATTGAAAGTGTTCCTAATGGTGAAGTTCCTAAAAGGATTTGGATCCCAAGGGTATTTTGAAGTGATGTAATTGGCCGGTTTGCCCCAGGTAAATGGAAGTGGAGGGCAGAAATCATAAAAGTCAAAGAATTAGAGGGGACCCTAAAGGTCCATCTTACAAATCATGAAACCCATCTATAACTTCTTCAATACAGCCTTGTCCAGCCTTGTAAAAGAGGGATTCAGATGTTCTGCTTGCACCTAAAGGGCAGAGCCAGGAACGGTTGGAAGTTGCCAAGAGTTCACTGGTTAGACTGGTTGTCAAGGGAAACTTCCTAACAACGAGTTCTCCCAAAGTCTACTGGCCTACCACAGCAGGTAATGAGTGGAATATCCCTCTCCATACCCATTGGATCACTATGTTTGAATGATTTGTTTCAGGTAGAGGTTTTGCACTGGATGGCCAAGGAGGTCCCTTTCAAGTCTGAAATTCTATTATCCCTGAAAGCCATTCAGGAAAAGAGAATTCATTGTTTATTAAGACAGCTCTCAAAAAAGTTGGGAAGGTAGGTGTAATTGTAAGGAAGTTCTTCTATACATGGGAACACATTCATCAGCCTCTTAGAGCCAGGCAGAATAAGTGTGTTCTTTCTCATAATCAACCTTCAAATAGTTCAGGATACTGGCATGTATCCCCCAAAGTCGACTCCCTTCTTTGTATTTAGACTTCCCTTAGCCTAAAAGGGCCAGGGTCTCCCATGGCATCCTGGGTCATCTCTAGTCATCCTGATGAATATCTGGTTGCTAGACCCAGATGGCTCTGGAGGAGAAAGTGAAGCTGGTGGCCTTGCACAGTCCTCCCTCACTCAAATCAAAGTCAACTGCAAGTCATGTCAGCATTTCCCTGATGCCTTGGTCTTCTTCAAAAGCAAAGGACAAGCACAACCTTCTCCAACCAGTACTTCCAACCCTACCTTTATATCTGGGCAGCCAGAAATAAAAGGGAGGTATGGAGGATAAATGATTGATGGCAATGGCTAGGAATGAGCCCCCTGACCCAAATGGATGCAGCCACCAGAGCAATGGGTGAGAAGACATGATTCTCAATCTCAAGGTTGGGGCCTCTTTTAACATCTGCATTCTGTAGGTAAGGCATTGTAGGCCACTGATAAAAATCAAACAACATTATCTTATTATAAGGTGAGAGCTAAAAGGGCAGGAGCATACCAGTGAAATATAAAAAGGAGCCAGCAAAGAGAATGAAACATTTATCAGAAAAGTTATTAAAAAGAAATAATTTTGTATGGCTTATTAGAAAATATAACCTCAACGGGGAAGGACTGGAGAAGAGAGAAAACACAAAGAAGGCCGCCAGGTGTTATAATTGAGGCTGCAGACCCCAGCAGGGGTGGGGGTGGTGCTGCTTTGCAATGGATCTCTTCATTCTTGGGGAGGAAGAGCCCAGCAAGAGGTAATGGGCAATTACTCATGTTCCCCCAACCCCTGTGGAGTACCAAGGCTTCCATATTATCTCCCCTGCTGTTCAACATTTATGTGAAGCTTCTGGGGGTGGGGGGAGCATATTATTAGGAAGTGTGGGCAGAAATCTTCCCAGCATGCTGATGGAACCCAGGACTGTCTCCTGGGGGTGACCAGACATTCTAGATTGTTACTGTGCTGTCAAAGGGTCGATATGTTTTTTCTTTCTAAATGTTCATTTATACCTAACACTTCAAAAGATAAGACAAGACAAAGGTGGTGGTGTCTGTGGGTTAGGGTTTTTTTTTAAGTTATATGGGTTGTTTGTGATCCAGAGGGGTCACCTAAACAAATACTTAGTATGTTTCCTTTCTGGATTCAGTTCTATTCAGTAAGAATTTATTCAGTGCTGACTCTGTGCCAGGCACTGTGTTATGTGCTAGGGATAAAAACACAAAAATGAGAATAGTCCCTTCCCTCAAGGAGGATATGTTCTATTGGAGAAGAAATTTTCCTGTACTCAACTGTGTGTGCTGTGGCCAACTCAAATTGACTTGAGAAAGCTGATTGTTATATTTTCACTAGGAGCAATAACACCTCAGAAATTGGCCAACTAATGTTTCAAATCAGATGTTGATACATTGTCTTATTGATTGTCTAGACTTAATAAAGTAATGGAGAAGATGTTAATAATGCAAGTTAAACTTAAGTATCACTCTAATTTTTTTTCAGGGAACTCATTGAACTTGCATCAGTATATCCCTAGCTATACTTGACACTCAGTGTGTCTATTGCACCTTTATGTCAAGAGAGGATCCTGTTAGTCATGAGATACCCTAGACCTAAGTTTTATTCACTCAAGAGATTTCCCTAGAGTTTTAGTCCAGAGTCAGAAAAGAACCAGAAAAATAAACTTATGCCTTGGGAATTAGGATCAAATCAAGGACCTTGTAGGTCCATGTAGTGGGGAAGCACATTATAGATGACATCTAATTCACAGAGAAATATAAACTATAAATAAATCATATAGAGATTAATAAGAGGGGGGAGGGAGGAAGGATTAACATCCAGTGAATCATGAATGGTCACCTAAAGAATCTGTCTCGAGCTTGGTCTTAAATGGAGCTTAAATGGGATCCCAAGAGGTGGAGGTGAGGAAGACAAAATTATTGGCAGAGACTTCCTATGCAAACACATAAAGGTGAGAGAAATATCATGTGTAAAGAATAATGAGTAGAAATGGTTGGTCAGCACATAGAGGGTAGGAAAGAGAGAAATATAAAATCAGTACAGAAATGTATGTTGGAATTGTTCTAAATACCAAACAGTAGTTTGCACTTTATCTGAGAGCAAAAGCTCTTAACCTCATAGTTCATAGTTAGATTTCAGGAGATCTGTGATCTTGGATGGGTAAGGAACATTATTTTTTTCCTCTCACTGAAATGTTGCATTGCCTTTAATTATTATTTTTTAATAAAAATTTTTATACATTAATCAGAGAAAGGGTCCTTGGACTTTACCAGGCAACCAAAGGGGTCAATGTCACAAAGAATGTTAAGGACTCCCTGACCTATGAGTAAAGTCACTAAAATTTTTACTTTCATGCTGATGTCATAACAAGTGACAAGCTCATGATCTTGGAGGAGGAATAACGAACCCCTCTTTTGTGGGTTACTGTCCAGACCACAAAGTCATTGCCTAAAATACAAAGCAGGAAGGCAAGACTAAAATGGAAGATGAGTTTCAGTCTAATGGGGGAGCTGGAAGTCACAAAATCAAGGAAGATGACAATTATTTTTCAGTTGAGTAAATCAACAAGTTTCCATTGAGTGCCTGTTTGGTCTGACATGTTTGTTGGTTGTGTGAATGAATGAACTTTGAATGGACAGGTCATTTTTTAAGCTACACTAGAATAAGGTCCAAGGGAGGAACAAAAGGAATAAGAGACATAATCTTTTTCCCCAGGTATTGAGGAGCCAAGACTAAGATACAAAGCACACACACCACCACAAAAAATACATATATGATAAATTTCCAAGTACCCAAATGAATGGTCCAGATAATAAGTAATTTAAGATAAAAAGTTGTTCCAGTGGGAGAACACTCCATGCCAATACATTTACTACAACAACAGCAAAATAGTGGCAGATAGAACATATTTTACCCTGGCTTCTTTTGAAATTGAATCTTAGAGAACTAAACACAAACACATTTTTTTTATCCTTCTGCTCTGATCTATGTCAAATTACTTTACCTACTTTTCTGCCTCCAATTCCCCATCCTCCAAAAAAAGTTACCATGGTCATACACAGAGACATTCTCTCATCTTACAGCTTACTTCATGTTTTTACTTCCTTTTCATTCTGCCCCAAACTCCAAATTACATGCAATGCTAGGTAACTGGCATCTTTAATTGTGGCATACCAATAGTTCTGCAGTTTCAACACTTAAGGGATTTTTTTCCCCTCTTGGATGCTATTCTAGTAATTGGGTGGTGATGATCCATAGCCACCTGGTCCACATCATGGGGTTTCTATTTTGCCTGAGGACTTAAGGGGTAGATCTGTTCAAATTCTCCTTATTTAACTGTGACTTCCCAGTCATTTGTCAAAAATGTAACTGTACCAAAATGAAAAATATTAGACAAATTATATTTTAAAAGAGAGATATTTAAGAACATTTAAAAGACAAACACTATATAATGTGGTACCTTTTTTCACTGATTCTTAATACTTAATTTATCAGTGCACCTTCTATTTTAGCTAAGCAGTGACAAGTCCTTCCCAGTGGTGTTAAAGTATTCCTAGACTGCTTATTTCCCACTAACAGAAAGCCTGTTCCTCATATTTAGACATTTAAATTAATTAAAGGTAAGAACTTAGTATTTTCAACCCCCCTATTCTCAGTATGTCTGCTTCCTCTTGGCCTTGTTCAGTAGAGGATCAGGACAAATAGGGAGAAACAAAACTATGTTGAGAAACCTGTCACTGAACATATGAAATCCTCAGCAAACTTGCATTCTCCATTGTGAACAGTGCACGTGGTATCTCATTCATGGAATGAAATTAAGTCCACCATCCCCTCTCTGACTTCCAGAACTCTCTCCTTCCTTCAAGGGTAAGTTCTGGTACCACCTTCTTCGTTGGGCCTTTCCTTAGGCAGCTAGATGGTACAATGGACAGTGATGAACTTGGAGGCATGAAGACCTCAGTTTGAATTGTGTCTTAGGGACTTACTAGTTAAGTGACCCTAGGCAAATCAGAGAACTCCTTTCAGCCTCAGTTCCTTCATCCATGAAATGAGGATAATAGCAATCCCAACCTCAGTGTCCTTGTAAGGATCAAAATGAAGCAAAACACAAAGTATTTTGCAAAACTTAAAGTCTATATTACAGGTGAGTCCCAGTTAGTGCAGATAATGAATCCTGTGAAAAGATCACATATTTTGAATTCACATTGCATACTTCCATTGGGTTAGAACAAGTGCCCACATTTTGTATAATTATACTTTAAATCATGCTAATTCAAATGCATATAACCTTTAATTTTGGTGCTCTTTAGATTCAGACCATACACACACACACACACATACATATGCATGTATGTATATATACATATTATATGTGCGTATACATATATGTGTGAGCACACACATTCTTACATATATATGTAATGTCACCTCTGCATTCACTCATCCAACTCACACTGAAATTGGCAGGCTGGGTTCCCAGAGAGGGTCTTAGGGGTAACTCTATGGTTGGCTATCCTCCAAAGCCTACACTGTTTTACTTCCCCTGAATAATTAACCAGTAAACTCAGTTCTACAGCAAAAACATTTACTTAAATGCCATAGTAAGTAGAGTAGTCACAGAGCATTTCCCTCCAGACCAGGGACATACTCTCCCACAAATATGCCCTGAATCCAAAGGGAGAGAAGAATGGGCATGGTCTTAAAGAAGTGAGGCACACTCCTGGGAGACCCACATGGCCAAGGCAACTCACCCCTAGATGGGATTGTAGACAGATCCTATGGGACCAGGAAGGTCATTCTCCCACTTCAAAGCTGCCATCAGCTAAACTAGACAGGCTGCTCAGCCTCCAGCCTTTTCTCAGGGTGCTTCATTTCTACTAGACAAGGCAGTCTATGTGGCAGGAACTAATGAAAGTTTATTGATGGAATGATTGATTAATTGCCTCAGGAGGTCATGGGTTCCCCCTCACTTAAGATCTCCAAGCAAAGGATGGATGACCATTTGTCAGAAACCTCAGAGAAGGGATTCTTTGAGGGGGAGTTGTTTGATCAGATGATCACTCAGGTCACTTCCCACTCTGAAATTTGGTGATTCAGTGAAGTGTATAAATGTTGACTACTACTGGTACCACTGTCCGCTAGACTGAGCTCCTTGAGAGCAGGGACTAATTTTGATTTTGTTTATTTCTTTGTTTTGCCTTTGTACCTATGATAAGCACTTAATAAAAGCCAGTGACTGATTGACTACTGTCTCTGGTGTTTCAATGTGGAAGCAAGGGAGGAAGAGAAAATCACTTCTATTGCTAGGCAGAGAACTGACGTACAATAAAAAGTTTAATCGAAATATTTCACAAAATCACAGATTGTTAGAACTGTGAAGCATTTTAGGGATCATAACCAGCTAGTTTACATATGGGGAAACTGAGAGTTAGAAAGGTAAAACAACGTGCCTAAAGTAGCACAGCATAGTCAAGATTAGAATTCAATTCTCTTGGGTCTTAATCTAATGCTCCTTCTACTATACCAAATCTCTCGATCATTGGAAAGCACGGAAGGTTATGCTGATAATGAGAAAACGGCGTTGGCTAGATGAGGACCTAGGCAGATACACTTGAAATAATATGTCTGAAAGCTCCTGATAAAATGATTTGACTTGTCCTAGATTTAAGTAATTTCTTAGTTGTTTTGAGGCATCAAAGAGGGACCACAAAACCGGCTGACATGACATGAGCAACAGTGTTGTGGTGGTGCTCTTGAGAAAGTCAGTACCTAAAAGAATATTTGTCAGCTTGAGCATTGGGCTGGATCTAAAAAGTTGGAATTTAGGAAGGATAAATTTCAAGTCTTACATATGGATTTAAAAAATTAACTTCTAAAACATAAGATAGGGAAGGCATGGTTAAATAGCAATTCACATATTGAAAAAAAAAGATCTGGGGATTTTAATAGACCACAAGCTCAACATAAGTCAACAAAATTATGTGGCTGCCAAAAAAACTAATTGTTAGTGTCCAGCACTAAGAATGATCAGAGATGTGAATAAGAAAAGTGACCAGGCCACATGGATAGTTCAGGGATGAACCATGAACTCCGTTTACTGAAGCTTAGAACAAAGTTTTTAAAGATCCAAATGACAAAGATTCAAGTATCCTTATCTCAATCATATCCTGGAATATTATTACTAATAGCATAGTCTGCCATATCTGAGAATCAGCTTGGATGAGACAAGGCTTGTAATCAAGGACCCAGGAAGTCATGGAGGTCAGTTGTCTTTTCTCAAAATGTATCTTAACAGGACAAAGAATGCTCCCTGAGAGCAGGCCACAATCTCAAAAGCATCTGCATAGAAACCAGTCTCAAAGACATCTGCAGAGAAGCCGGATCCCTGAGAATCAAATATTTTGACTTAACAGTAGTCTTTAGCATGATATGATAAGGAACATGTCCTGAAGTTTGGGGGCAAAGGTTTTGATGTCAGGATATCAGACAAAAGTCTTTTTAAGTTTATCCCTGAGATTCTTTTTGGGGGAGCCAGCCTTTGCAAGCCACATCACCTCAAAAGGAATTGGGGTACATAATTAAGGTCTCTTATCTGAGTCCTGGATCAGGCCTATTTGGCTCGCCACAACTAATGTTTTTAATTTAATGTTTAATGAGGGCACTAATTTAGCCTGGAAATGAGAAATATTAGGAGGATATGATAAATATACTCAGGAAATTGTGGGGTTAGATTTGTTTTCTTAGGCTACAGAGGGTACCCTAACCAAAATTGCAAAGATATGAGCTTTCAAAAATGGAAGGGAGTGCCCCAGGAATGAAAATGTTCCCTTTCATTGACAGTCTTCAAGTAGAGATTGGATGGCCATTTGTCACATATTATATAGTGGTGATTCTGTTTGTGTAATGGATTAGATATGATGACAACTGAGGTCCCTTCCAACTCAAATTCTGTGATTGTGAGAGAAAACGAGCTATAGAAGAAATCAGAGAATACTAGGGGAAAAGTAAGCCAATTCCACCCCCCCCAAACTCCTCAGATCAAACTCACACTTGTCTAGAGAGAACTTAATGGACTTTTCTGGCCTCATTTTTGCTTTAAGGTCATGCTGAAAAATTGTGGATCACCATCAGCAATGCCCGCCTCAGGGCCATCCCCTCCAAGAATGTCAAGCTGTCCACATTCAAGGAACAACAAAGGCCTGTGGAAACATGAAAGGCATAACTTTCCCCTGTGCCCGCAGAGGGCATCTTAGGAGGGTCTCCTGGGGAGAGCTTTAAAATCAAAGTAGTATGAAATCTTCTTAAAGCTGCATCCCCAATGAAATCATAGATGGGCTTAAACTAAAGAAAAAAATATAGAAAATGTTTTGTTATCTTTGGGCTTTTTTTTGTTTTCATTTTGTGTTGTTTTGTCTTTGAAAGCTCTGGTTCTCCATCACTTTGATAGAGCTGCATTTCATGGTCTGGACAATAAGGGGCCTTCCAGATCAGAAAGGGTGTTTTATTTTATTTATCTTATGCACTACTGAGTGATATACAGAGAAAGGAAGATTGATTTGCCTTATAAAGGATCCAGAGTGTCTAATGGCTTAAATATAATACTTGGGAAGTATTCTTCAGGGAAATGAATTTTCCAGTCTCTTCTCAATATTCCCCCTACAGAATGCAGACAACTAGAGGAAAATTCAAAGCTATTATTTTTAATGTCAAATGCTTTACTTGCCCAATAAAAGGAAAACTATATTAAACTTCTTTAGACAACAAAAACCAGATATTACATATCTCAAAGAAACACATCTTAATCAACTTGAACATAGGAAATTAAAAAGAGGATGGATGAGTGAAGGTATCCATCCTCATCTACTTTTTTTAAAGGAACACTAGCAATTCCTAGGAACAAAAGAGCATATCCTTTTATTTTTCCTTTGTCCCTTTCAAAGAAAGAACGTAGGTTGATTTGGCTTCAGTGGGCTTTGAAAAGGACACCTAGAATAACATTTTACATATATGTTCCAACTGAAGAAAAGAACAAACATCTCATTTACAAGTCAGTTTTATTTTGGTGGACAGCCGCAAGGGATGGTGAGAACAGCAGAGGAGAGAGAAAAGGTAAGAGTTTTACTTCTGACTCTACCATTGACTAAATATGTAACCTAAATCACTTAAGCTCTCTGAGTCTCAGTTTCCTTTGTGATATGGAAATAATGTGGGCAGCTGGATGCAGCAGGTCTGGAGTCAGTTGGACTCATCTTCCTGAGGTCAAAGTTGACCTCAGACACTTCCTAGCTGTGTGACCCTGGGCAAACTGCTTGATCCTGTATGCCTCAGTTTCCTCATCTGTAAAATTACTTGGAGAAGGAAAAAGCAAACCACTCCAGTATCTCTGGCCAAGAAAACTCCAAATGGAGTCATGAATAGTCAGACACAACCGGAAAACAATTGAACAAAATGGAAATAATATAAAAAGATTGTTTCAAGGAAGAAATGAGACAACATTTGTAACATTTAAAAAGTTTTGAGTATAATGTAGATGTTGGTGATTAAATATTATTTATTATTAATTATTAAGCATGAGATTAAAATAGGATAATATCATCATGGCTAAACTTATCTATATAAACCTATGTACCCTACAAGCCAGGTCTCACTTCTCTAGCTACTGCTAGTACCTTTCCTCTGAGATTACTTCCTATCTACTCTGTGTGTATATATCTTGTACATACATAATTATTTACATATTGTCTTTCCCATTAAAATGTCTGCTCCTTGACGGAAGAGACCAGGCTTTTGCCTTTCTTTGTACTCTCAGCACTTAACACAATGACTGACACGTAATAAGCACCTAAAAATTCTTGTTGACTGACTTAAAACTATGTCAGTAAAATCATCACAATAACTCAAGAGTTCGTATTCACTCTGCTTTTCCTCAGGGCACAGATGTGAAAACACCACTGGGGTCTCTTTTGGGGAGGGGGGGTTGAGGGTTAAAGGGTTACATTCTAGGAGTCACAAATTATTCCCAAGACTACATTTGGACTAATTCGTTTACCAGGAAGTCATTGATCATGGCACATTTTAGCACTGGTGCAGAGGAACTCAAAAAGGAAAGATAATTACTGGTGTGAAAGGCTAAATGGGCATCAGAAATTATATGGATACCATAATAATGTATGCAAGTTGGTAGTCACTTAACAAAACTCATTGATTAAACAATCCATTGACAAGTAGAAAGAAGTTAGAGGTCACCCAACATTAGCAAGGACACACACACACACACACACACACACACACACACACACCCCTAGATGATTCTCTTTTGGATCCTTACTCTTTCATCCAGTGTGTTAGCTATTTTTTTGTGTTATCTACCAATTTGACAAGTCTCTCTATCCAAATCACTGATAAAAATGTCCAACAGCACAGAATCAGGCCTCAGCGGGGCACTTTTCTAGGGAACTCCTTCCAAGTTGCTTAATTGCCTCATAAGGTCACGAGTTCCCCCTTACTTAAGATCTCCAAGCAAAGGTTAGATGACCATTTGTCAGATACCTCAGAACAGGGATTCTTTGGGGGCAGTTGTTCCATCAGATGATCACTCAGGTTACTTCCCACTCTGAAATTTGGTGATTTGGCGAAGTGCTGCATAAATGTTGACTGCTACTGGTACCACTGTCCACTAGACTGCTGTGGGTTGTGACCCCTTTGGGGGTCAAACAACCCTTTCACAGGGGTCACCTAAGACCATTGGAAATCACATATTTCTGATGGTCTTAGGAACCCAGATACTGCTCCTTTACCTGTCTCCAGGTGGGTCTGCTCACATGCAGATACGCTCACATATGCATATTAAAGGGTCACAGCATTAGGAAGGTTGAGAACCACTGGTATAGAGTGAAGCATGGCTAGAGCAGTCCTAGATAGATAGTGAGCCATGAGAAGAACTAACCAATGGTTGTTGGGGGATGGGGATGAAGTGGGAGGGAAATTTTAGGAGAGAAGACTGAGAGTTTGAGAGCAGAAAGGGTTAAGCTGAAAATGAAAGATATTGATAAACTGGGAAGTATTCAGAGGAGGGCAATCAGAAAGACAAAGAGGTCAAATGAGATGGAGAAGAGATCTTATGGGAATATTCCAGTCCAAGTTCAGCTCAGGCCACTCTGCTGATTCAGCTTTGGAATTGGAATGTAATATGATATTCACCATAAAAATGCAATAACAACCACTTTACTGATAAGATTTTAAAAGAATAAAATTCCTCATCACTAATTCAGATAAAACACTCTTCCTTCCTTCCCTGCCAACCCAAGGCATCCCTAGAGGACCTTTAGGGTCCTGACTCCCTGGAGACTAGCCTTTTTATACTCCAACCTAGTTTTCCATCAACTAAGTCTTATAGGTGGTCCTTGCTTTCTTAAAAAGAATCCAGGCCAGCCTATATCAAATAAATACTGGCAGAGAGGGAAGAGGAATGTTACAGCAATCAGTTTAGCAGATACTTAGCACTTAGTAACTTAGGGCTAAGTATGAGCTCTGTCCCCTGTTGAGAGGATGTGAACTCCCCTGTTGACATAGAAGAAGGGGATTGGCTGAGACAGGTGGCCAGTGTATGTATAAAAAGAAGAATTCTAGACACAGAGAGACAGAATTGGAATTTTCCTCCTATTGGCCCCCGTTGGAGGAAGCAGGATTGTCCCAGCATCTGGAGCTGGGCTGCTGGACTGAAGAAGTGAGTTGGAGTTTTCTTATGAGAGGGAGAGAAAGAGAGAGAGAGAGAGAGAGAGAGAGAGAGAGAGAGAGAGAGAGAGAGAGAGAGAGAGTTTCTCTCCTAGCATCTGAAAGCTGACTAAGAATTGAGATGGAGTTTTCCTGAGACCAGAATCTGATGAAGGCCACCTGGAAGGCTAAGAGGGCTTGCCTGGAAGGCTGCCTGGCCAATATTCCTTCTGGATTCTAGGGCCAGCTGAACTGCTGGAGTACTGAAGAAGCATAACTGGGATGAGACTTTGTTGATTGCCTGGCTGCTCCTTGAGTTCCAGGTAAGAAAAGTGGTGAAGGGTTTGAGATGTGCTGGACCCCGTGAACTTCAATGTGTGCCAGGGACTGCCCTGAGGACTGGACAAGGACCTGGGAGCTGTCTGCTTTTGAATCCAGGTGACTGTTTGGTGGATTCAGGAGGGAGCTGGGACCATGGAAGGGGATCCAGGGAATCAGAGAGACCACCCAGAGTCATGATGAAGAAAAGGCCTCCCCTTGGATGAAATTGAGGTTTGCTGGACACCAAGGGGTAGAGGGTTTGTGTGGTTTTTCTAATGACTACTAATGATTAATGATATTTAGTCATTGGGAATCTAGATTAGTGACTGATTAAGTTAATGGTTGCCCCATGAGTGGAAGTTTGATTATTGTATTGTGAACTGAAT
>CM053593.1:330897653-330948456 GCA_028646575.1 Pseudocheirus occidentalis | reverse complement strand
AAGGAAGGAAGGAAGGAAGGAAGGAAGGAAGGAAGGAAGGAAGGAAGGAAGGAAGGAAGGAAGAAGGGGAAAAAGAAGGAAGATATTTAATATCCTTAGTTTTCATAACATCTAGTACAACTCTAATGCTGAACACAAAATCAAGGCCATAAAAAAAAATTTTTAAATAAAGACTACTCTGATAAAATGAATCTTTTTGTAGTTGAGTAAAATCTTACAATTCAAGAGAAGAGTAATGAATAAGTGGATTCTGCTAAGTGTTTATTGCTCACCTAGTATGTGGGTGGCCTCTTAAGTGATTTTTCCTAAAGGGAAAAGGGATAAGTTTGTTCCTATGTTACCCATTTGCACTACACATGATGCAAACTCAAACAACCATTAATTTTAAAAGAATAATCAAGCTTTGATTTTCTAAGCCGATAAACCCACTCTGAAAGAAGACTTCCTTTTTGGGCTGGTGTTTGTTCGGCTTACCAAGTTTAACTGTTGCAAAGTGTCTCTGGACTAGGAGGGTAATGTAATTAAATCCTATTAACACATCAGGAATAAAATCCTTTAATGGGCACACGAGGCTTTGAGAGGCAGCTCATTCCTGAGCAGATTTAATATCCTTAAATTAAGCAAGTGTGAATAGGAAGATGAATCTTATTAAAAACTTAAATCTGATTATATTTGAAAATTATTGGTTCCTTAATGTAATAAATTATCCAATACAGACGAGAACAAATAACATGTCCTAGCTTCACATAACTCCACTCTGTAACGAGTGACAAAAGAAATTAAGCATGACTGTGGGGCAAAAAGAAAGGTCTTTTTATAAAAGTCATTTTGCATAATGAAATACCTAAATCATTTTAATAAACATTTGAGGGGGGGAGTGCAAATGACACAGTTGGAGAGGGAGCCATTTACCCTATTCAGAGAGGGAATGTGGAAACAGTGATGCTAATGTTAGGTTGTTTGGTTTTTTTTTTTAATTACCATTCTGGCCAATTTGTTGTAAATTTTGAAAAGAAAAGCGGCAGCTTATGTTGTTGGTAGTGAATTCCTTTTCCAGAAGGCTAATGCAAATGTAAGCCATCTGCCACACATTCTGCTGAGGAAGCTGGAGTCCCAAACAATGGCCCAACAGGATAGGAATACTAAAACAAACTTCAAATTTAGGGAAAGTTCAAATCCCCACCCCCCCCTCTCCCAAGGAATCTACTTGGCTACACTAGATGTTCACATACACACACATACACATACACACATGCACACTTACACACGTGTACACTTATACACAGGTGCACAAACATGTGTTCATACATGTATTGCATTAGACTAACTTGAAATTAGAGCTAAAGGTATTTTGGCAATAATCTAAGCCAACCACACCTCACTTTAGAAACCAAAAACAAAGGGCCAGAAAAGTACAATGACTTGCCCAAGTTCATAATATTTATGGCTATAGAACGGGCAGAGAACCTAAAAGCCATGAGGTTCAACCTCTTCATTCTAAAGATGAGGAGATTGAGGCCATCTAGCTTAAGTGGCTTACCTAGAGAGAACGCGGGCCTTCCTGATGCCAAATCTGGTAGCAGAACCAGGACTGAATTCTCTGATTCTAGATCCAAATACTTTTTCACATGCTTCTTGAAAAACCCATTTTTGCTTTACAAAGTTTCCTCTGTAATGAAGTCTAATACTTACTGAGAAAACCTTCAGAGAACAACTCTCTTTGAATAGACTGGAGCTAAAACACAAGTTACACTGAATTATTTAAGCAGACAAAGCTGCACAGTGGATATATGTATGTACAAGTGAGACATTACCTTAATTCCACTTTAGCAGAAACTGGCCTTGCCTCTTTGCTACCCTAGTACCCCTCCATGATTGGTTGCTTTCAAAAAGCCCTTTGAAAATGTCCATCTATGATTAATATGTAGATCATTCAATCTACAAGCATTTATTAAGCATCTACTGTGTCAGATCCTATACTGGGCACTGGAGAGAAGAAGAGGAGGAAGGAGAAAGAGGAGAAGGAAAGAGGAAGAGGAGGAAGAAGAAGAGGAGGAAGAGGAAGAGGAGGAGAAGGAGGATGAGGAAGAAGAGGAAGAGAGAAGGAAGAGGAAGATAAGGAGGAGGAGGGGGAGGGAGGGAGGGAAGAAAAAAGAGTCCTTGCTCTCAGGGAGCTTTCATTTTCTCTCAGGGAAGACAATCAGAAGCAAGTGGATGGACAGATTAAACAGAATCCAGTGGAGTAGCAGGTTTTTCTGGGAACCTGCATAAACAAAACCAGGGTCTGCTCTCATGCTGTCAAGTTGGTTTCTTTTTCTTCCTAATGATGTAAAAAAAAATTTAACACTCATCCATTTGGCAATTGAGCCCAAATGGCTCACTCAACAACATGATGAAAATTTTTAAGCAAAACATGCAGTGATGAGTTTAGGAAAAACCTTTGGTTGAAAGCTATCAGAGTAATTCTGTTAGAGTCAGACTAAACAGAAAGAAGGCTAAGAGAAGAATAAGTAATTCCTACCATATGAAAGCAAAATCAAGTTTTCATATAGCTTCATGGTGTTTTTTTATTTCAGCTTTTAAAAAAATGTATTAAATGCCTACTATGTAGAAGGCACCATGCTCAGCACTGGAGCTGCTAAAAAATAATAATAATAAACAAGAATTACTGCCTTCAAGAAGGTTTTCTTCTCCTGGTGGACATCTATCATGTTCAGTTAAGTAAAGACAAAGTAAAGAGAAAACAAATCTGTCCCAAACTGTGCTTGGAAGGAAGAGAAGGATTCTAATAGACAGAACTAAAGAGAGGTAGCTATCCAGGAGTAAGGGATCACTTCACAAAAACATATATCAGCAAGGAAGGACCACAATATCTGTAGAAATTATGTAGAAAAGTATCCTTCACAGATATAAAAAAATGACTTATGCTAACAGAGGTCTCTAACACTCTAATTGTTTTCAGAAATGGAATGGGAGTGGAGGTTGGGGGAAAGAAGAAAAGGACTTTCTCCAGCCCTGTTGCCCTTTTTAAACCAGTAGGTCTAGGTAAGAAAAATAAAGCATGGGTAGTGAGCTCTTTCTTTAAAAAAAAAAATCTGTCCACAGAGACAGAAAAATATATAATATATAAGAATGATGAGGATGAAGATAATAGCAAGTATTTTATAGTTCTTGCAAAACATTTTTTAATACTTTAATAATACCTTGGGAGGTAAGTATTATTATTATTCCCATTTTACAGGTGAGGAAACTGAGGCAGACAGGAGTAAACTGACTTGCCCAAGGTCACACAGCTGGTAAGTATCTGAGGCCAAATTTTAACTCTCAAGTCTTCCTCACTCCAGACCCAGCACTTTATCCAATGTGCCACCTTGATGCCTTATCTTGAACTATATGCTTCTTATCTTATTATGATCTTTTTTTTTTGCTTTTTGGAGGGCAATTGGGGTTAAGTGACTTGCTCAAGGTCTCACAGCTAATAAGTGTTAAGTGTCTGAGGCGGGATTTGAACTCAGGTCCTCCTGACTCCCGGGTCAGTGTTCTGTTTACCCACCTAGCTACCCCAGCTTATTTTGATCTTTTTACCTTGACCTAAACTCTCCTACCTTTCTCCTTGCCAAAGCCAAATCCCCTACATGTGCCCTTGTTCCCATTCCCTCTAGTATTCTCTAGCAGATTGGCACCATTATCAACTGGTACTCTTTCAAATCTTCAGTCTACTTGTATCTATTGGTCCCTTCCCTACTGCCTTCACATATTCATTCCCAAGTCTCCCCCTTCCTTAAAAAAGCCTTCACTAAACTCTATCACCCCCTCAAGCTACCTTGATAGATCATTCCTCTTTTTCTTAGCCAAACTCCTAGGGGGGAAATAAAGTTTTCTGTATTTATTACCTCCACTTCATCTTTTCCTATCACCAAAATCCTTAATGTCATCAAATAGTCAATATCAGAAATGAATGTGACTTTATCAGTATGAATAGCATTGCAGAAGGTACAATCCAATGCTTTGCTGTCGTACCCTGAAAACCATACGGTCTTTTCATCTGAGTTTCTGCTGAAAGTTCTGATAGGTTTTATCTCCCCCATGAAAATATGAGATCATCAATAACAGAGACTGCCTTACTTTTCCATTTGTATCCCCGGGACTTAATACAGGGCTTATGCACAGTAATCCCATAATAAATATTTTTTCATTCATGTCCCCACTTTACAGTCTGGCTTCCAACCTCATCACTCATATGAAACGGCTCTCCCCAAAGTCACCAGTGATTTCTTAAATGTCTAGTCAGATGTTCTTTTCCCGGTCTTCATCCTTTTTTACTTCCTTGCTTCATCTAACACCTCAGACCACCTCCTCTTCTCCTATACTTTCTCTTCAATTGATTATTGTGAAAGAACTTTCTGCTTTCTACATTGGGCAGCTAGTTGGCACCGTGACCACAACGCCTGGAATTAGGAAGACCTGCATTCAAATCCAGTTTCCAGTTTTACATATTTACTGGCTGTGTGACTCTGGGCAAGTCATTTAACCCTTTTTGTCTCAGTTCCCTCATCTGTAAAATGAACTGGAGAAGGAAATGGCAAACCACTCCATTATCTTTGCAAAGAAAACTCTGAATGGGGTCACAAAGAGTCTGACACAACTGAACAACAACCACAACTTTCTCCTTCTACCTATCTCATTACTCCTCAGGCTCCTTTGCTGGCTCACCATCTATATCAAGCCGCCTAACTATGAGTATATCCCAAGGCTCTGTTCTGGACATTCTCCTTTTCTTTCTCCATATTCTTTGACTTGCTGACTACAGCTTCCAAGGGTCCAGTTATCATCTCTATGCAGAAGACACTCAGATCTATTGATTCATATTTAGTGTTTTGAGTTCCAGTCCTACATCTCTAATTGCCTACTATTTAAACTTCATATACAATGACTTAGTCTTTTGAGGTCCAGTTCTACATTTCTAATCGCCTATTGGGTACTTTAAACTTCATATACAATAGGCAGTTAAAACTCAACATGTCCAAAACAGAATCATTTCTCTAAAATCAACCCATCATCCAAATATTCCTGTTTCTGTTGAAAGTACCAACATCCTTTCAGTCTCTCAGGTTTGTAACATTGGTATCATATTCAAATTCTTTTCCTTACTCTCTATATCTAAGCAGTTGTCAGATTTTATCTACACAACATCTCTCCAATCTGACTGCTTCTCTCCTCACACAGCCACCATCTTGGTGCAGGTCCTTAGTACTTCTCATCTAGATTACTGAAATAGCCTCCTAAATTGGTCTCCCTACTTCAAGTCACTTCCCACTCAAATCCTTCCTACCCACAGCTGTCAAAGTGATTTTCCTTAAGTGCAGATCAGACCACATTACTACCCCTACTCAGTACATTGTAGAGGCAACCTTTGGAATAAAATAAATTCCTTTGTTTGACTTTTAAAGCCCTTATCAACCTCTCCCCTGCCTCATTATTACATTATGTCTTTCTCAGGCTGCAGTAAATGTGTACAGGATCAAGAGAGCCAATTGTTAAATTTTCAATGTGAGCATTTACATAAAATCAAAAAACAGTAGAAATTGGGGCCTAATTTATTATTTTGTTGATTTCTGCCTCTCAGAACACATTCACATATGTTAGGGGAGGGAGATATAGTATAGACTAAGAGCATTACATAATAAGGACTTCCAAACCACCCATCTTTAATAGGATAATCAGGAAATCATTATGTGAAACTCAGGTTAAAAATATTTGTGGGCAGGAGTGTTTATAGATTTAAAAAAAAACTTTAAAAATAAAATGGACCCAGAAAGGCTTATATTATGTCATTGGATATTTCACTGTTGGAAACACCTATACTGCTGGCTTATCTAATCCATGAAAAAGCAAAATGAGCTACTTCAAAAGGTATTGATTTTCCATTATTGGAGGTCTTCAAGCAGAGATGACCATGCCATGAATGACCATGTCTTGAGATACTGAAGAGGGTATGATTCACAATTTGGTTAAGAGATGAACTAAATGACCTCTGAGGTCTCTTCCAGTTCTAAAACTATGGTCATTTGATTCATACTTAGTGAATTCTGGGAACTATAGTCAATCAGCCAAAAAGCCAGTTCTGCTATAACCAACCAATATTGTCTTTCCTTGGTTCTGGCATGTCAGTCACGTGGATGAGCACCCAAACATGCTTCAGTCCAGTTCTTTCCTTTTTAATTTATAAGCTGAGTTTTGATTTGCAGTCACTCCACCTGAAGAGATTCAACTAGGCAAGGGCAGAGAGGAGGACAGGAATGGCAGCCCAGAACACAGTCAAGCTTTGGGTGCAGTGATGCAATGGGGCAGGAGCAAAGAGAGGCAGCCCACAGGGCAATCTCACAGTGGGTTAAGTCAAGTCAACAAGCATTTATTAAGCATTCCTTAGGTGTTGGGCATTGTACTAAGCATTATGAATACTGTAGTTTGTCCTTTATTCTCAAGAAGGACCATGACATCAGGAAGGTGATGCTGTGACTTGAAAATGAATTGGATTTAAGTGAGGGAGGGCTGTGCAAAGTTACCAGCCTCACATTCTCCTCTGGAGCCTTCTGGACTCAGTGGCCAGATCTAGATCAGGATGACTGGAGATGGTCCTGGATGCAGTGAGAAACCTTGGCCTTTTTAAATTAAGGTCTTTCTCAGGTCTGTTTGATTAGTGATTAGGACAGGTAAGAAATGAGGTAAAGAATGGCTTCTTTTACCTGGTAAAATGCAAAGTAATACAAATTCAAACAGAAAGAAAGCTCCTACCTGCCTTCAAGAGTTTACGTTGTAGTGAAGAAAACAACTCTAAAAGGAAAGTTAAAAGGAGGGGAGGAGAGAGATTCCTAGCTCTGGAGAATGGTAGAGAAAGTCCTGGAGAGTTCAGGAGAGTAGTCTGGGGAGGAGTAAAGGAAAGAAGTAAGTCCAAATGACTGAGTCACACTGGCAGAGAAGATAATCCAACAGTTGGACAAGAATAGAGAGGAAGGTCCCCCAAAGGGGGCAGTGAAAATGAGACAAAGGGGTTGTAGTGAGGGAACCCAGACAACCTGGCAACTAGGGGCAATAGCGATCTCTTCCTATCTGGAGGGTTCTAAGGTAAGATGCAGGGATTTTGTCTCCAAAGTAAAATTATGCCCCCCATGCCAACCCTCCATTCATACCATATGAGATACAATTCCATCTATAAACCATAACAATATGTCCTGCAAAGCTACCGGGGAGAAAAGAGTATTCCCTCCTTCTCCCACCTCATAGACTCCTACAGTGTAAAAGAGACTGACTCTCTCACTCAAAGAAAATTCCCAGAGACCTTCCATTTCCAGGCTTTTGGGCAGCATGGTGCTATACTAAAGAGCACTGGTGTATGCTTGGTGTTGAAAGCTGTTTATAACTTGCCCCTCCATACCTTTCCAGTCTTCTTCTATTTTACATCCCTTTCCACCATGTACGCTGCATCCCAGTGACACCAACCTTCTTGCTGCTCCTTGAACAACACACTTAAACAAAGTATTTTCCTTGACTGTTCTCCATAACTGGAATGTATGTACATCCTCATCTGGGATACCTCGAATACATGCATTTTCTCATCTCCACCTGCAGGCTTCACTGGCTCCCTTCAAGTTCCGACTCAAATCTCACCTTCTACAGGAAGCATTTCCCAATTCCCCTTAATTCTAGTGTCTTCTCTCTTCTTGATTATTTCTGATTCATTCTATATACAGCTTGTTTGTACATAGTTTTTTTTTTGCAAGTTAGATCCTCCATTAGGCCATGATCATCTGAAGATCAGGGACTTTCTTTTACCTTTCTTTGTATCCCTAGCACTTGGCTCAATGTCTGGCATATAGTAGGCACTTAATATGCTTCTTGACTAAGTGTTGTTCCCCCTTTGTGACATTTTCATTCCCTCCTCCATTCCTTTACATAGGCTCTCATGGAATGTTCTCCCTCTTACCTCCACCTTCTTCAGGGCTCAGTTCCAATGCTTCCTCCTTTGAAAGACTTTCTCTAATTCCTTGAGTTATTAGCAACCAACCATATAAAAACTATTTAGAGAATGGGCCCTGTCCTTCTACATTCATTTCTACCTCTCTAACCTAAGGCCAGTAAATCTTGGTGCATCATTTGGATTCCTTGTGTGTGTCTCTTCAGAAGAAACAACAAATGGTACCTGTATTACTATAATAAAACTTCACTAACACTTTTCTCACCAGAGAGGAATTTGATATACCTGAAAATGAAAGGGTCAGATTTTTAAGGTCCATGTTGGCTCTAAATGATATGGTTATCTATGGAATTACAGTGCCAAAACTATCTGAAATAGCAGGTTAATAACAACAATAACAATAATAACAAATAACAAAAACTGGTAATCAACTAGTATTTATTAAACATTTACTGTGTGCCAGGCTTGGTGTTAAATACTAGGAAGCTAAATACAAGCAGAAAGACTGCCCTCAGGGAGTTTGCATTCTATTGGGAGAAAACGCACAAAATTAAACTAGAAGAGAGGATTTACCTGGTGTTGCAAAGGCAAGGAGGAAGATGGTATTGGTAGACGAAGTCTATACAGCCTAGAGAAGAAGGAAGACACGGCTCACCTGGGTGCCCTTCTTAAATGGAGATTCTGGGAAGAGCAGTTCCACCAGGGAGAGAGAATGTAGTGGTGGAAGGCACTTCCCATGTCTCAATTTAAGGGCTGGAGAAAGGCTTCAAGGTGAAGAACCAAGGCAGCGTAGACCAGAGTGCAGACTGGAAAGGAAACAGCAAAATGGCTAACATTAAGTACTTGTTAAAAATATGTAGAAGACTTTATATTTGCTAAGAGGTTTATAGGTGTGGTCCTATTTATTGTTCACAGTAGCCTTCTCCCAAATTCATTCTTTTAAATTGTGTTTATTTTAATTCTCAACTTAAGAACTCAAACAAGCATTTCAATAACATAGTAGAATAGAAAAAAGATGATTTTAGATAAAACTGCAAATCTATTATGTACAACTTACTATTCCTTTTAAATATATAATAAAGTTAATTGTAACTTTTTTTCTTTTTCTTCCTTCCCCACTTCACCCACCCTACAAATGGCTACCATTAGGCACAAGTGTGTGCGTGTGTGTATGTGTGTGTGTGTGTGTGTGTGTGAAATTCATTTTTGTTTAATTAGAGAGGTGGGGTATAGACCTGTGATTCCATAATTGTCAAGACACCCTGGTGAAGAAACTTTCTCTATTAAAGCAGATAGTCAACTACTTTGCAACTGATAGTCCTAATTAGAGAGGTTAAATTACTTATCCAAGGTCACACAGCCAACATGTAACAGAGATGGAATTTGTACCAACGCTTTCCTGACTTTCTCTGGAAGTCAAATTCTAAGTGAGGCCTTCTCAATGGTCACTCAGCAGTGTAAGAACCCGGACTAGAACACAGAACATGACTCCCTTGGCTTATTTCTGGAACCACAGTTTCTTGGATCAAATCTATTGCTGCCTGAATCTAAGTAGGCACAAGCCCCTTAAGCAATTCCTCTTTGGGACATGTAAAGATCTTCATGGTCTCGCTCTAACTTGTTTTGGCAATCTGATTAGACACTGTTCCCCCCTCACGCTCTTTAAGATCTAACCAAATGTCCATCCCTGAAGTAAATATTTCTTTTCCTGTCTACATGTCTCCTCCCCTATTCATGGAATAACTTCTCTCCCCATTTCCACTTTTTGGAATGCTGAGTTCCTTTTGAGATTTATCTCAAGAACTGCCTTTTGGAGGTAATCATGGTTAAGTGACTTATCCAGGGTCACACAGCTAGTGTCTGAGGCTGCATGTGAACTTAGGTCCTCCTGCCTCCAGGGCCCATGCTCTCTCCACAGTGCCACCTAGCTGCTCCAAGAACTGCCTTCTACAAGAGATCTTTCCTTTGTGTTTATTTGCTATAAGGAGCATCCTAAAAGTCTTAGTGCTATTTCTAACTACCTTTAAACTGTAGTAAGACTTTTGGTCTTGAAATACTACCTGTATTTCATAGTTACCTTTATGAGTACAGAGTATTTTACCCCCACAGAATGGAAGCTTTTTGAGGGCAGGGAATTGCCATCTTTACCTTTATTTTCTCAGCCCTGAGTATAGTAACTGGCAGATAAATTTTTTTAATCAATGTGAAGTTTCTCATATTGACATGGCATATAAAGGGGTAGGGAGGGCACAGATCACTTGGCATGACCTCTTTTATCACCTTTAAAATGGAGATAGTACTGTGCCATTTCCTGGGCATCTCCTCACCATGCTGCCTGCTCTCCTGCCATCACACTCATCTCTCACTACCACAACCTTGGACTCCGTCCTGGGCTCCCCTCTACCCTGATAGATGAGTTCTCCCCTGATCTTGCCTGGAATGAGCCTTCTCTGCCCGTTCCACACATGTCCATAGCACCTATAGAAATCCTTCCCTGCTTTTCTGCTTTCCAGTTTCCCTTTATGTTTTGTTTTCTCTCTTTAGAATATAAGCTCCTTGAGTCCTTGTCTGCTCCAAAATGTTAACAGTGACATTTTCTCTGATAGCTAAGAATCAGAAACAAAGTAAATATCCATCGATCAGGGAATGACTAAATATCACAATGTAATGGGTTACTACTGTGCTGTGAGAAATTATGTGCACAATGAATACAGAGAAGTATGGAGAGATCTATATGAACTGAAGCAGAAAGAAGTGAGCAGAGCCACAAAAACAACACACACAGTGATGGCAACAGCGTATATGGAAAGAACAATGACATGCCAAAAAATCAAAAGTAAACATGACAAAATTATAAAGAACAAGTGGGACTCAAATGAAGAGGTGTGGAAAGATATCCCCAATCCACCCTTCATGGAGGCTGAGGCTGGAAGTCCACAGGTATTGCACATTACATGTTTTCAGACTTTGTCAATGTATCAATCAATTGGGCTGTCTTTTTTTTCCTCTAAAAAACAAGACTATTTATTTATCATATGGGATGGCTCTGAAGGAGGGGAAGGAACAAGGATACATGGGATACAATTGTGATGTAAGTAATGGAAAACATCAATTTAAAAAATTTTTGTTTGCTTTTTTGGAGGGGGGAGGGCAGGGAATTGGGGTTAAGTGACTTTCCCAAGGTCACACAGAATAAAAATTATTTTTAAAAGAGAATGTAAACTCCTCAAGAGCAAAAAGTTGTATTACTGGCTTCTTTGTGGGTCCTCAACACTTAACACAGTGCCTGACACATAAAAATCACTACTTCTATTTAATCAGCTACAGTGCTTTGCAGCATCTGGCACTAGCTTTGAACTATTGAAAATTTGATTAGTATCACCCTAAAGGGAAGTCTCAACTCAAACAACATTCAGCAAGGATTTTGCTAACTTTATCGTGACCTGAATGAAAGTGCTGGTGACATTTTCATCAGGTTCAAAAAGAACATACAGGGATGGCTAGGTGGCACAATGAATAGAGCACCAGCCCTGGAGTCAGGAGGACCTGAGTTCAAATTCGGCCTCATACAGTTAACACTTACTAGCTGTGAGACCTTGGGCAAGTCACTTAACCCCAACTGCCCTGCCTCCCCCCCTCCAAAAAGCAAAAAAAAAAAAAAATAGAAGTAAGCACATGTGATAGCTTACTCCCACTGTACTTTGAGCTGGTCAGACCCAGTCTGGACCATGGTTTTCAATTCTGAACACCACACTTTAAGAGGAATGCATACGCTCCCCCCCAAAAAAGGTACAAAAAAACCTGGAGGCTTCACAGAAGAGGAAAGCTAAGATAACAAGCATGTGTCACATGAGGGGCAGATGAAGGTGGTCAGAGACCATCTTCATATATCTGAAGAGTTATCATATAGAAAAAGAAATGCAATTACTCTGTGTTACTTTAGACTAGGGTACAACTAAGATCAACAAATGAAAGTCACAGGGAACTGGATTTCAGTGAAACAGAAATAAGACTTTCCTAACAATGTGAGTTGTGGGGGAAAAAATATTAGGCTACTCCATTAGGGTGGTGAGCTCCCCATCATTGGAAGTCTGGATAAAGTGTGAAGATCTAGGGATATATTAGAGAGGACTCAATCACTGACAACTTCAAAAGACCCTTAACACTCAAGAAAAATATAAGCTCCTTGAAGGCAGGAACTGATTCGTTTTCAACTTTCTATTACTAGTGCCTAGCACAATGCCTTTCATATAGTAGAAACTTTTAAGAAAGTTTTGTTGAATTGAATTTAGATGCTAGATAGATCCAATGGGATTTGTTTGTGAAATATCAAAAGGGACTTATTATAAGTTTTCTCTAAGGGAACTCAATGGCCTAAATCTAAGGACAGTGACACAGCAGGTTCCACGCTGGGATCACTAATGAGCTCCTACTGTCCACATAGACCTGTACATAAATTCAATAACCTGGAAGTTTAGTTTGGAAAAAGTAAGCAGTAGAAGAGAAACTCCTATAAAAAAATAATATATTTAAAGACAGAGATTCTCACTTTTGCCTTCCTATATCTGGCATCTTCCATATAGTAACTGATTACTAAATGCATATGAGATTAAAAGACAAATAGGTTAGTAGCTACAGTGTCTTCTTTTCAAATCTTGATCTGCAACAAATTTTATTTAATTAACTTCCAGTGAACCCCATATAGAATATTACACACACACATACAGAGAGAGAGAGAGAGAGAGAGAGAGAGAGCTGAATTCTTCCATTTAGCATTGACTCATTCTATTTAGTCCATCAGCATTCATTCATATCATATAAGAAATTTTACTTTGACTATGGTTAGTCTGTAGTCTTATTCTCCCCACCTCCACACAAACAAACATATACATCCAGAATTTCTTATTTATTCTTGTAACAACAACTAAATCCCTTGTGCCCTGGCTATTTACATCATCTGATAATTCATCCTAGAATGAAGGAAAGTTTTTTGTTGTTGTTGTTGTTTGTCAGAGAGAGAGAGAGAGAAAGAGAGAGAGAGAGAGAGAGAGAGAGAGGGCGCTTTCTGGTGAATTCTTAGATGGGTGACAGATTTTGGTCTAATTAATCTAGAGCCCTGTGTATAGAAATGACTGGAAAAGCAAACATGTCTATTAACAAAAAAGCAGTGATTATTGTTTGGCACGCAGCCAGGAACTCAACACAAGCAATGAATTGATGCCTACAACTGTTTCTATGCCATATGGGTTCTGCTGTAGCAATGAATTGGATCCAATGCAAGGTTAAGATATGTCAAATTTAACTGGGGTTTAATTGATACTGGTAAAGAGGCTCTAAATAAAGAAACAGTGTGTGCATGATCAGAGGCAGGCTGTGTGTCGGGCACCGTCCCCCAGTTTGTTGGCAACACAGCTCCTGCCAAACATCCAAAGGAGTTTTCAAACTCAACTTCCTCAAATATGAATTTTTGTGGAGGGATTTTAAAAATCAGGTTAACAAGTTCACCAGTGACTAACTGGTGCTGGAAGCACCCATGTTAATCAGCACATGGCAACAGCAACCTGTTCATGCTCTGGAAAAACTCTGGCTGACTATCAGAATGGCAACAGTCATACCTAACACTCAGATAAAAATGGGGCAGACATAAAAGGATGGGTGCTTAAAGAACCGTTCAAGTACTCTCAGGTTTGGAGCTGGAAGCAATCTCTAAGGTAACATTGAACCCAACTCTCTAATTCTACAAATGAGAAAACTGAGTCTCAGAGAGACAAAGTCTTGAGCTAAACTTGTTCAAGATCCCACAGGTAGTAAACATCAGAGACTAGACCTGAACCCAGCTCCTTCAATGGCAGGTGTCATTCACTTTCTGCTATACTATTCTGTATTGTTCTCTAGCTCAAAACTCATTCCCAACTGTTACAAAAAGAAAACCAATTTCCAGACCATTTTGAGGCTTTAAGCCAACTTAAGGTTTAGCCAGGCCATGAGGCTGTGGTTCTGAATGACTCCTTTGGAAAATCAGATAATAATTTACATTTTAAAGGTCCAGGAAAAGGTTGAGGTATAAAGACCCAACTACCCTCTCTTTTCCTACCTCCCATTCTAAGCACCTGTTGTAGTTGTGGTTAGTGGTTCTCTCAAAGAGAACCACGACATCTGGAAGGTTCTAAGCACCCAGAGCTTTAATGAGAGATGATGTTATAATTATCTCCCCAGATAGTCATGTGTCAGAGTGAGAATGGAAGGAAAGAATCCCATTCTTCCTTCTGAGAGGAACAAATATTCCTTAAACTTATTGAAATAGGAGGAAGAAAGGGTCCTGGTACCCAGGTGACCCCAAGTTAAGTCAAAGAAAAAGAATGACCTTTGTAAGACAGAGATATTATAGTTTAGAATTAAAAGGAACCTTAGAGATGACTTAGTCCAGTGATGTCAAATTCAAATGGAAAATGGGCCACTAATCCATATATTAGAATCTCTGCAGGTCATACATTGAGTTAGTTTGAAAATATATTATCTATGTTTTATTGTTTGTTTGGGGTTGGGTTTTTTTTTTGCTTTTTGGAGGGCAAATGGGGTTAAGTAACTTGCCCGGGGTCACATGGCTAGTTTTTGTGCTAAGTTGTTTTATTGTATTTTTATTTATTTTGCTAAATAATTTCCAGTTATATTTTAATTGGGTCCACATGCATTCAGGGGGATGGTGAGCCACATGCGTTTGACATCACTGACCTAGTCCAACTCTCTCATTTTAAGGATGAGAAATCTGAGAACTTGAGACATAAAGTGATTTGCCTAAGTCCACAGCATTAAGTAGTAGAGTCAGGATTCAAACTCAGGTCCCCAGACTCTAAATTCCACACTATTTTTACTAACATTTGCTGCTTCTCAAAGACCATCTGGATTTGGGTAAGGCCAGTTATTAGAGCAATGGAGTAAGGCCAAGGTATGATTATTCAAAGAACAACCACACAAAGACAAAAGTCCAAAGGCAGATCCAAAACTCAATCTGTGGATTGACAGGACATGTTGATTGCAAGTACTACTCCCCAAAGATCCAAACAGAGTCTCAAATTCAGGGTATTCGTCCAAGTAGGCAGACAATCAGCAAAAATCTAAGCATTAGGCAAATGGCAGAATGGAGATTAGGGAGTCATGGTCACAGGTATAAGGAACATCATTATAGGAAAACTAAAATCCACTTGTTAGGGAGAATTGGGGGTGTTTAGATGCAGTGTAAAAAGATAGGGACACAGTTATAGGGCATGGGACTATAAAGAAAAGATTTAGTCATGGGGAACAGAATTGGTCATAAGGGAACAGGGTAGGAACAGAGTTCTGTGAACCCAAGAACAAAGTGACCAGTGAAGAGACTGGCTCAATTTTGAGATTAAACTCAGCTACAAAAAGCTATTGTTTTTTCTTCTTGTGTAGAGCTGAGGTTGGTCTTAGAGTGCAAATAGAAATGATATATCCAGTGAGAACTAAGTCTTGCTACTTAGCTTGAAGGGACATGTCAGAGACAGGGATATCCCAAGTAGGTCATTTTAATGAAGCTGGTTAAGAAAGTAAAGAACACAGCTAGGTGTAGGTATGACCCCAGTGTCAACCATTCAGGATAAATAACAAAAAATCATTACCACCACCCCTCCCAATCAAATTGAAGCGGTTGCAAGACCCAGACTGGACAGCCTATTGTCCACATAGTAACTGAGATAGAATAGGTACTTAATAAACACTTGTGATTAGTTGAATATGATACCATGAGGTGAAGCAACTAGCGTAATGAGGCAAAATAAAATCACACTTTCAAAATTCTAAATTTTGAGGCTTCTTGATAGTCCTTTCATTTAAAACATTCCACTTACTTTTCCAATGCTACATATTACATTGGTAAACTCAAAAACCCAAGGCCCCCAGCCAGGTCAAAAGATTTCAGAAAACAGTCATGTTTTATTTTGAAGCAGCGAGCCTCCCACAACATGTCTCCCCAGAAGCTACAGACAAGGCAATCCATCCTCTCAATCGAATGTTAGAACTCACTGGAGGAGAAGGGAAGCCACCAAAGAAAATTCTGCCTCTCACTCTGTGCCTACAGCTTGCAATCTCCATCCCACGTGTACTCCCTGGAGTGTGGTTCCTCCCTGAAGCAGATTCCAAAAGCATTTACAGCCACAGGACACGCTTCTTATGAAGCTTATCTTCCAATTCCCCTAGAATGTGAACTGATTTTTTTCAATGCTGCTTCCATTCCATCTGCATTTACTGCAAGCCACTTTTTGCCCTCATAGCCAAAAAATAAGGAGGAAAAAATCTGCCTTAGCCTCCCTTTTCTATATCCCCCCTTTCAATCAAGGTTGGATCTACTTTGTACAGATTTTTTATTTAGTTATATACTTAGTACTCTGTTTACATGTTTTTCTCCCCAATTCCTACCCCTAGTAAAATCAATCTCCTTGAGGACAGGTACTTTTTTTTCTTTTTGGCTTTACATATTTTCGTATTTTCATCCCAAGTGCCTGACACATAGCAGAAACTTAGTAGATGCTTCTGAATTAAATTCATAGGATATTAGATCAAGAGTTTGAGGGATTACAGAAACCAAAGGTTAGAGAAGGAAGGAAATAAAAATTTATTAAGCATCTATTAGGCACCAGGCACTGTGATCTACTTTGATCCTTACAACAGCCCCAGGAGGTATGGTCACATTGTGTCTGAGACCAGATTCAAACTCAGGTCTTCCTGACTCCAAGCCCAGTGCTCTATGTCTGGGCCATCTAACTTTCTCTAGGAAACCATGATCTTAGAGTCATAGATTTAGAACTAGAAGGGCCCTTAGAGTCTAGACTTGAACCAGATGCCCCGACTCAATTGAATTGAGTTGAATTGACCCCCTAAAAGAAGAGGATGCTTCCCACTCTGCATCCACTGTTTCACCTGGTTTCATCTCCACAGAGCAAAATGGGTACCACTCTCTCTTCCTGCCCCCTCAACTGCTTTCCTGCCTCATTTTGTGTGTTGCATCCCTTCCAACACTAGATTAAAACTTCCTTGAGGGCAAGGAGTAACTTTCTTTTCAGTATTTGAATCCTCAGCACTTAGTACAGTGCTTGACACATAGTAGGAGTTTTTAAAATGCTTATTTGATTCCCCAGTCATCAAGAAACAACATGGATGCCCCCAGATGGCTTTCTGTCCCTTGCACATTACCCCAACTCACTCTTCTTCATTTATTCTTGCTTTTTTTAGGGCAGTTGGGGTTAAGTGACTTGCCCAAGGTCACACGGCTAGTTTTTTTGTTTTACGTGTGTGAGGTCACATTTGAACTCAGGTCCTCCTGACTCCAGAGCTGACACTCTATTTACTGCATCATCTAGCACCCTCTTCATTTATTCTTTATGTCAAATTATTTCTTTGTTTATTCTTTAAGTCAAAATGATTGTTGCCTGTAACCATACTTTGCCAAAATGCTATATTCCTGCATTTGACATCCACTTGCTACATCACCAGTAGCTACCTTTAAGGTACCTTGCTCTGCCCATGAGTTTCTTCCTGTTGAGGAGAACATGGTGTGATAAAAGGTCTTGAAGTCAGAAGCCCTGAATTAAAATCCCAGCTCTGCCCCCTCACTAGTGGTATCACCCTGAGCTCGTTTTATCGCCTCTTCATGCCTCAGTTTCCCCATCTGGGAAATGGAGGTAATTCTAGTTGCACTTCTACCCCCATAGGGTTATTTTGAAGAAGGTGCTTTGTGAGCTGAAAGCACTAGAGGTCTAGCAGCTGCTGACTGCAAAGAATTCCACCATGCACCCAAGCTTATATTCAGACCTACATCAGTGATTGCATTATTCTCATGCAAGAGACCCCTTAGTCTGTTGTAAAACCTCTGGGGTCAGGCAACACCCATCTAAGGCAGGGTAAATAGTCTGAGGCAAGAGATGAGGTCACCATAATAAATCTAGGACTTGAGAGAAACGGATAGACAGAGACAGGACAAACATGTAGGACTGAGAGGACATACTCAGAACCAAGTATGAGGACCAATCCTGACCAACTGTTAACATCCCTGAGGATGAGCAAATACATGATCCAAACATCAGGATTCGTTAGCTTTGGGAAGCACACATTATACAAGCCCATGGAATAGCCAAAGTTCACCTTTTATATACTTTTTCCTATGAGAGATGGCAGGTGTATTGGTCTATCATGCAGTAAGCATGCCTGGCAATTGATGGACCACCTGGATGACAGATGGTATCACACAAGACCACAGTCATATGAATTCAGAGCAATAGGCGGACACAGAAAACAGACAGGTTTAAACTGGAAGAAAAGGAAAAGTTTCCAACCAAAAAAAGGACATCACAAATTAAAAAGATCATAGTGATCAGAGTATTGGACTCAGAATCAGGGAGAACTGAGTTCAAATTCCACTTCTGACACTTACTACCTGTATAGTCTTGTACAAATCATTTAACTTCTCTTTATCTTTTTTTCCTCATTTATAAAATCACAGGATTATTGTACCTCAAATGATGTAATGTATGCCAAGTGCTTTGAAAACTTCAAAGTGTTATGTAAATATATTGTATTGCTATTAACAATGAGAATTGTCTCAAAATGGAAGATGATAGGTCCCCTTTTGCAGCAAAGCTGATAATAATATATAATAATAACTAGTATTTCTATAATACCCACTATGTGCCAAGCACTACACTAAGAGCTTTACAAATATTAATTCATTTGATTCTCACAACAACCCTGGGAGGTAGGTGCTATTATTATTCCCATTTTACAATTGAGGAAACCAAGGAAATCAGGTTGGGCGACTTGTCCAGAGTCACAGCTAGTATCTGAGGCAAGATTTGAACTCAGGTCTTCCTGACTCCAGGCCCAGCACTCTATCCATTATACCACCCAGCTACCATCTGAGTACTGGTCAGATACGTTGTAGAAGGGATGCTTGTTCAAGTAAAGATAGGACTAGTTGACCTCTGGGCCCCTTCCAGCTCTGAGGTTGCTTCTGTTATTCTAATTCAGAGCTTTATAACTCAAGGAAACAAAACATTTAGTTGTCTGGACAAAGATTTGGACAGCTTTCAAGGGACAATGTTCCAATGATCTTAGTTCTCATCACAAGGAAGACAAAGGAGTCTTACAAGGGAGTGAAATGTATTCTGGCACATTGGTAATACAGAGTGCAAAGGATGGTTTCTGTCCCTGAAACCATGGGGCAGTAAGAAATTTTGGGGAAAATATCTTCCAGTTTGTGACCAATATTCTCAAACAAAATAATTTTGCAGACTTGATGGAGCAGTTCAGTGGATTTGCATCCATGCTTCAAGTCATCTAAGCAGCTATGAGTATGGTACTCATTAAATATTTTTAATCTAGTATACATTGGAGGACTCCTTAGAGAATATTTTTGCCATTTGAATTCTTGAGTAGTGTTTGTCAAGAAAGATTTTTTTAATTGTCTTAAAACCTCCAGGCTATCTCTCATACCATAAGAACTAGGAAAAAATAGTTTGTTGAGCAAAGTCATAGTTCATAACAAGTTAAAGGAGCAGTGACTTGAATACATCCCACAGAATGTTTAATAAATATTTTAATTGAATTTAATTTTGACTCTGACATGAGAAACAAGACATGGGTGGTATACTTAGATCATCGAAATATAATGGATTTAGAGTTGCAAGGGGCTTTGGAGGGTATCAAGTCCAAAAACCTCATTTTACAGATGAAGAAATGGAGGATAAAAGAAGTTAAACAGACTCACACAACTACAAATGTCTGAAGCAGGATTTGAACTCAGGCTTTCCTAACTCTAAGCCTACTGCTATACCCACTGAACCACCTGGCTCCTCTGTACCACTTTCAAAGTATTGGCAAATGAAAACAGATTCTAAATTCAAGTAAGCATTTTCAGAAACTCCCAGAAAGAACATCCTCTGCCAGGTTGAGAAACTTGAGAGACGCCTTTCCAGGGGCAAAAGCCCTCCTGTGCACTCTTCTAGGTTTCTGCCTTTTGAGCATTTACAATTTCTTCCTTTCCTCTTCCCACAAGTCCAAAAGATGAGAGAGGAGAACTTGGCTGTCAGAGTTAGCCCCTGCACCAACCCCATGTCAGAGCCACCTCTCTTGGGGAAGAAGGAAACCAGGAGCTTTTTGCCAAGAGCAGTGGTCTCAAGTACCTGGTACTCGATACAATACTTGCAGTAGGCATGGCTAACACCAGGCTATATTCAAAATGGGGGGATTGGGCTAAATGACCTCTGATGAAAATTAAATCCCTTACACGCAAAATTCATGGGTCATCCAATATTTTCAATTTAATTGTAATTTTTGCCCAACTATGATACCAGAGGACCAACGATGAAGAATGCTAGCCATCTCCTATCAGAGAGTGGAGGGACTCAATATGCAAAATTCTGTGTGTGTGTGTGTGTGTGTGTGTGTGTGTGTGTGTGTATTATCTAGACAATGCTGGATTTCATTTTGTTTGACTATCCATATTTGTTACAAGGGTTTTGCTTTATGGTTGTTACTTTTTTATTCCTCCAATGGGGTAGAAGAGGTGAAAGAGAGAGGAAGGGAGATAAGAAGCATTTATTAAGCATTTATTATGTGCTAGGCACTGTGTTAACAGTTTACAAATATCTTTTCTGTTAATTAGAAAAAATTAAAAATTGTACTCATTGCATTACTGAAACTGCCAATGAAACTATTTACTATTTTAGAAATTAGTTACACAAATGCTTCTTCCTTAATTACGTTTTTATTTGGTCATTACAAAAACAAACAGTGAAACATATTCATAACTCATGGGCTCCTAAAAGGGAATGTAGAGATAGTTGTGGCACATCTGGTATCTTTTGAGGTTAACATCTTATGGAAAATAATTACTACTTTCTCTTACAAAATGTCTTTTGGTTCCTTTTTCTATTTTTCAGAAAAAATCCTGAACTTGATGGACATTTAGTCTGACTGAAGGTGGTCATTTTTATGAACTTCCATTTTCCCAAAGAAAACAAGGAAATTCAAGAAAAAAAAACCCATGCTGTGCTATTTCACAGTCTCCATTTAAATTACAACAATCGCTCACTCTGAAGCTCCTCTATTTTTATGTTTGTTCCATCCTCCTGGACTTTAGATTGGAAATGGGATGTTATGAATGTCACTTTTAAGAGTTTCGGAATATCAGAGGTGGAGGACATGTCGTTCATGCTCCATGAGCCATACATATGCATGCCTTCAGTCTTTCTTGCCAGAAATAAATTTGTTCCTGTAAACTCTGTCTTTACTATGTGCTAAACATACATTACCAAAGGGAGCCTGTGTGGCTATAGAATAATTCAGTCCAGGAAATTGTGTTCTCTCTCTTTTACAATGAAATGCAGATTTCCCATTCAAAGACAAATCCTTAATTTCAAAGGCGCCAGTAGGATGGCACTTACAAGTAATTATAGCAAGTTAAATATAGGTCGCTAAAAACAACCAATACAAAAATATTCTCTAGGACTCATAGCATTTTCATTGGATTATGAACTGTACAAGCTTTCATTCACTCAAAACTATTCCCCAAGTATTTTTCTTCTTCAGAGACACGAGTATTGATTGTCTTGCCAAGCAGCTATTCAAGCCTCCTTTACATCTGTGATTACTTCCACCATGAATTTGCCAGTTAACGATGTCATCCTACTTGCCAGCACATTTTTTGGGATTTGTCACCTGGGAATGATGGAGGAAAGAGAAATATGAATCACAGAACCTCAGATTTGGAAGACCAGAGGATGCTATCTAATTCAGTCCATACCTGAATAAGAATCCTCTCTACGACAAACTGGATAAATGATCATCTAACCTTGACTTGAATAAAAGAGAATTCACTGCCTCTGAAGTCAGCCCATTCTTTTGATAACTCTGTTAGAAAGTTGCCTTTACATCAGATCTGAAGGAAGTTAGATAGCATAGTGGATAGAATGATGAACTTGAAATGAGGAAAATCTGCGTTCTAATCTTCCCTCAAACATTTATGAGCTGCGTGACTTTAAGTAAGTCACAAACTCTCAGGCTCAGTTTCTTCATTGGTAAAATGGGGATAAGAGTAGCGCCTATCTCAGTGGGTTATTGTAGGAATCAAATGAAAATCGAATCATATGAGACAACCTATATACAATGGTTTGCACATCTTAAAGTACTATATAAATGGTAGCTATTATTTTTATCATTAAATTGGTCTCATTGAAACTTCCACATTACTCCTAATTCTTCCCTCTGGAGCCAAGCAGAACAAGTTCAATCTCTCTTCCAGTAATCATATTTCTATCCTAAGCTTTCTCCAAGATAATAATCCTACTTCTTTCCCTTAGTCTTCACAGGGTATCAAGTTGAGACCCTTCACTATCCTTGTTGCAGTCCTCTAAACTCTCTCTAGATCACCAGTGTTCTTTCTAAAATGAGCAACCAGAACCAAAATTAGCACCCTAGATGTGATCTGACGAGGGAAAAAATAAAGCAAGACTATCACTTCCATGATTCTGAACATTCTGTCTTCTTAATACAGCCTACAGCTGTGTTTGCTATCTTGACAGTTATTGCTCCATTGACTCACATTGGACTGGAAGTTGACTAACTCTAAGATATAAGTTCTTAGGAGGATTAGTTTAGTACTGAAAGTTACCTTAAATTTCATTTGATCTACCCACTTCCTTTTATAGGTAAGGAAACTGAGGTCCAGAAAAGTTGAATTACTTGCCCAAGTTCACAGTCAACTGGTCTCTACCCATACCTCCCCCATATTTATTTGTGAAGTTGATTTGACCAGCCGCAAATTCACCAAACTGAACTATTGTCCACCCCAAATCTCCATTTTTTTCCCATATGATTAACAAGAGACTTTGACAACTTTTCTGATGAAATCTAGGTAATCTAGATCTACGGCAGAAAGAAGAAGGAAGAGAAGTAGGAGGAGGTGGTGGTGGCAGAGAGAGAAGAGCTGGCATTTTTATAGTGCTTTAATGTTTGCATTGTTGTTGCTGCTGTTGTTGATCTTTCATTCTTGCAGGGGATTGATGACATCATGAGCATGATGTCTTGACTTGCAAGTGACTTGGATTTAGGTAAGGTAGAGCTGTGCCAAGTCATCAGCCTTGCTCTCTCCTCCAGAGACATCAAAATCCAATGGCAAGACAAAGGTCAAGACAACTTGCAATGGCACAAGATGCAGTGGGTGACTTTGGCCTTTTTGAATTAAGGACATGTTTGTAAAGCAATTCTTTCCAAAAGGAAATAAGGTTACCCTTTAATGACTTGTTCTTGATGAAGCCATGCTGACTCTTTGTAATGACTGCTTCTTTTTCTAGATATTCACTAACTATTCCTTGAATGATCCATTCTAAAATTTTGTTTGGAATTAAAATTTAAATTTAGTGCTTAGACTCAATTCTCATATTTTTGTAAAATTGGGACATTTGCCCTTATTCAATTTTGAAGCACCTCTCCCATTTTCCATGATCCTTCGAACACCATTGAAAGAGTTAGCCATCTTATCTGAAAGGTTTTTCAGTACCTAAGTATGTAAATTATTTAGTCCTGTTGACTTGAACCCATCAAGGGCAACTCAGTGTTATCTTGCTATCTCCTAACTTATTTGGGAATCACTGCCCTGTTTGTCATTTTTACTTTCTCCTTTTCAAAGAGTTGGGAATAGTCTAGACCAGAAGGCATTGACCAGGAAAAGTAAGCAGGAGGCAGGAGAGACACCTTTGGGGGCTCTTGGGTCTCAGAAAGTTCTTCCTTTCTGCCTTCAGTCCAAAATGATGCAAAACACAACTGATTAGGGGCATGGAGCACCTGGTATAGCCACAAGTTAAAAAGAAAGAGGAAGGTGTCCTAGATAACTTTTTTGATTAGTTAGTGACTTATTTCAATTAGGCTTGCTTGCCTGCCTATAATCTGTTGACAATTGGAGAAGACAGCTAGCCTCTTCTCCCTAGGAGTCACTTCCTTGAATGATGGCTTTGAAGGCAGGGCTAAAAGTTGAACTGGTGGTCCAAGAGGTGCTGCCATGCCCATGTCCTTCTCCCTATTGAGAGGGGTGTACCAGGTATTCAAGGAGGTCTATCACCTCTGGTGTGATGGCTTACCAAGCTCTTTTCAGTGCTACTCATGCATCTTTGGTGTCTACCTGGCATTCAACTCTCATCTGTAGCTCCAAGAAGCTATAGCATGAGCAGCAGCCACAGTAAAACCATTTTGGCAGACAGGGTAAACCAGGTTGAGAGTAACCAATAGGCCTCAAACCCATCGGTGAGTTAGAGGACAACTCTGAGCCACTCTGCCTCATTCAAATCCAGTTCATGCACTCTTCAAAAATGAAGGACAAACAACAACCTGATGAGATCACTTGGTTAGCAATTGTTACTGATGGTGATGAAGGTGGGCCCCCTTTCCACAATGACTTATCCTCTCAGTAAGAGATGTAGGGGTGGAGGGTTAGAAGCAGGTCTGGTGGTTTGAGGGACACAGCTATTCCCAAAGCTGTTGGGTTCAAAGCTGGGCTGCCTCTGTCAAGGTTCCAAGGAACATGGTGGTCAAGATGACAGTTTGATTTGACTGGCACATGCTACCTCCTGTCTCTCCCTCAGCCTGATATGTTGCTTCAGCCAGGCATTTGATTCTATTTAACATTCTATGGATTGTTGAATAAATGGGTCAAATAACTGGTTTTTGTAGCCGAATAAAAGTATTCAGATATAAGCTCATCCGCTGTAGATTTTCTGAAAGCATCTTCCCTACAACTCAAGCAGCAGATAGAATGGCAAAGTTGACACACCACCCCTGTGCTGTTCCCACACGACTTTGCTCTCTTCTACTAAGTCTTGATATTTTGAAAACTATTCTTTTTAAGGGCTGTTTTTTATCATCCATTTCTTTTTTTTGTTTTGTTTTGTTTTGTTTTTGTTTTTGTTTTTTGCTTTTTGGAGGACAGTTGGGGTTAAGTAACTTGCCCAAGGTTACACGGCTAGTTTTTTGTGTTAAGTGTCTGAGGCCGGATTTGAACTCAGGTAGTCCTGACTCTAGGGCCGGTGCTCTATTCACTGCGCCACCTAGCCGCCCCGATCCATTTCTTTCTTAAGTAGAATTTCTGGATACGGGATTAATTGAAGATTTTCATTGACTTCAAGTCTGCCAGGCTCAGTGCTAGTTTTACAAATAACAAAATGAAACATTCCCAACTCTCCAAGAACTCAGATTTTACCATAGGCTTAGAGACAGAGCTGTTTTTCATCATTGCCTTGCATTGTTTGGCAATATGCTATTGGGTGACTTAGAGCAGAGAGCACCATTGATAGAAAAATCAATCTGAATGGGGCAGGTAGGTGGTGCAGTGAATAGAGCAACAGCCCTGGAGTCAGGAGGACCTGAGTTCAAATTTGGCTTCAGACATTTAACACATAATAGCCGTATGACCTTGGGCAAGTCACCTAACCCCAACTGCCCTCCAAAAAGAAAAAAATCAGTCTATAATTGGTGAATTCTATTTCCAGTTTTATTATCTCATAGTATTAGATTACAAAGCATGTGTTCATGTCTTCAATCCTCCTCATGTTCATTCCTAGTTTATACTCTAGTGCTCAATACCATCTGACATGAAGCATCTCCAGCAGAAGGAGTATTGGATTTCTGATTTTTTCCAGTGTATCTTGCCTTTTTGTGATACCAGGACGTGACATAAAAGCACTCACTCCGCTCTCCTCTAGGTCAAGCTAATCATCATCAGTTTCACATAAGGCCAGCCTAGAATCCTGCCCTGCACCACCAGAATCCAGTTCACTAGAGTCTCATAGTTTTTAACCAGGCCTTCATAGCAGTCTCAGGACACATGAAATTCACCCAGTTGGCATTGCCCTCCTTTGATAGCTACCATTTATATAAGCATCTACCACATGCCAGGCATTGTGCCAAGTGCTTTACACCTACCAGCTCATCTGATTCTCACAACAACCTTGTGAGGTGTGTGCTATTATAATCCCCACTTTACAGATGAGGAAACTGAGGTAAACTTAAGTGACTTTTCCAGGGTCACATAGCTAGTAATCTTCTATTGTTGGGCTTGAACTTTATGGTTTCTCTTTTCCCTCGGGGCATGAAAAATGGGTTGGGCTTGAGGGAGAGAGGGGCATCATCATCATCATCATCATCATTGTAGTTGTTGTTATGTGCTATTATTACACAAAATATCAGTTGATCCAGGGAGATCAAAAGAGGCCTCTTGGAGAGAGTAGAATTAAAGTTAAGCTTTAAAAGATAAAGGGGAAATATGGGGAAGTCAAACATAGAAGACTCAATCACTCAATATATTTTATTAGGTATCTGGGCTAGATATAGCATGGTATGCAAGACGAATAAGAGTCCTTCCTTGCCCTTAAAAAGCTTAATCTAATTGAGGAAAAACAATATCATATAAGTCCTGTCTATACAAAACAGTACAAACAAGTGAGTGATGCCACCACTAAATATCTGGAAATTCCAAAAAAGAGATCTGGTCTAGCTGGAAGATCAGAGAAGACTGAGAATTAAAGGAGAATTAGATCATTCAAGCTGCAAATTGAAGAAGGGCTAGGATTTCATCAAACGGAGATGGGAGAAGGGAATTTAGGCAAAGAAAATGGAAGGAGCAAAGGCACAGGGGCAGAAAAATCTAACATCACTTAAGAGACTCAAATAGACCAGTTGAGATAGTGCAACAGGTTTATGTAAAGAGGTAAAGGGAAATCCAACTAAAGGAAAAGAATGAGTCATATTATAGCAAGCCCTAGACCCTAGACTAAGACTTTGGGATGGAAGTTTGGTATAATCAAAAGAACACTCGTTTTTGAGCCAGAAGATCTGGGTTTGAATCCCAGCTCTGCTACTTCCTACCCATGTGACTTTAGGTAAATCACTTCATCAGTCTGGTCCTCAGCTTCCTCATCTGCCAAATAAGGGAGTTGGACTACAAAGGAAATTTCTTCTCCAAATCTTTAGATCCTGTAGCTTTATCTGGAATGCAATGGGCAAGCATTTTCCCCTCAGATCAGGACAGCAAAAGGGTAAGTGAAAGACAGGTCACAAAAGTTCTTTCTTGTTATTCTAAGGACAGTGGCATCAGCAGATGGATTCCTATCAGGAACAAAATACATGCAGAAGGAAATAAGTATAATTATGTTTGCACGGCACTATTGCATACATCATTTCATTTGATCCTCACATAAGCAAGATGGGTATTATCATGCCTATTTTACAGATGTGAAGAGCAAGGTTCAGAAGAGTTAGCTAATGAGATCAGACTCCTAGGAAGTAACGAATCCCAGAGTAGAATCCAGGGATCCTGAGTTTTAACACGTTGCCTTTTTCACTATTCTGTATGTTCTCTGGGGGGAAAAAATCTTAACATTCAATTCACTAATTTTCATGAATTCCTTCTATACAAGAATATCCTCTGGAAAAAATGTATAGAATTTGCGAGTTCTGTGCTTCTATTCTCCACCTGTGATCTTAGCTCCTGTTCTTATTATCTGTCATTAGCTGGAGTAACTGGTCCCTCTTTCCTGAAGGGTAGGGGTTATTGCTCCCACTTCCTTTGTTAATTCCACAGCACTTTATTGGGTCCCATGCACAGAATGGGAATTGATTACTTACTGATTTGACTTGATGTCTTAAGTGGAAGGAGCCCAAATTCTATGCAGCAGAACATATCGCTCTGGGTTTTATCTACCACTTACTCCCTGTGTGACTTTGGGTATAAGACTTAAGTTCTCTACACCCCAGTTTCCTCATTATAATATAATTATCATTATTAAGCTAATACTTTTTAACAGGAAAATTCTATATTTTACCAGAGTGCACATATTTTATTCATTATTACCAATAAGATATATTATTAGATGTTATAGATTAGATTCAGACCAAATTTAGTAAGGATCAATGTAAAATCTTATAGTTGGGTTCAAAAAAAATCAATTTCACAAGAACAAAATAGGAGAAAATATACAAAGATAAAAAGTTTCTCTGAAAAAAGATTAGTTGACTACAAGTTTATATAAGTCAATACCGTGATATGGCATCCAAGAGAAACCTGATAAAATTTGCATCAAGTGAAGAACAGTGACTAGAACTAGGGAGATGATAGTCCTGTTATATATTACACTGCAGTAACAGCATACCTAGTATTCCATTCATTTCTGGGTACGCATTTTAGGAAGGACATTGATAAACTGTAGAGAATCCAGAAGCCGACTAAAATGATAAAGATCATATGACACAAGGATCGACTGAAGGAATGGGGGAAGCCTGAAAAAGATTAGCTGAAGGGCAGTCATACAGAAGAAGGACAAGGTTTGTGCTGTTTTCTTTGCCCCAGAGCAAAGAATATTCCAGAGGAGCAGATTTCAACTAGATGTAAAGAAAAATTTCTTAACAAATAGAGTTAACCAAAAATGGCATCCGCTGACATGGGATAGTCAATCCCTCTTCATTAGAGGTCATTGTAAAAAGGTTGCAAAGTTGCCTTTCAGGCATGTAGAAGAAGGGATTCTTGTTGAGGCATGGATTAGAACAGGTTACCTTCCAGTCCTGAGATTCTGACACATGGTAGGTGCAATAGTAGTGACACATGATAGGACGTAGTACAGCCATTCCACCAAGCCAAGACTTACTTCATCCCTGAAAAGAGATGGAGTAGAAGCAGTGACAAGACAAATACACCACTGGAGGACACTTCTAGAAAACAAGAGAAGAATGTTCTTAGTTCTAAAGTCAACTGCTGTCTTTATAATTAACAATAACACATCTCTATAGTATTTTAAGGTTTACCAGGTTCTTGCCTTGTAGGAACCCCAGAGGGTGGGTAATAGGAGTATTCTTTTCTACCCCATTTTACAGATGAGTAAACTGAGTTTCCATGAAGTTAAATCACTTGATTTGTCACCAGAGATTCATGTAGCCTGCTTTCCAGGTAGGAAGTAGAGTATGTAGGATAGGGGATGAGCCTGTGACTTTATGGGGCATAGGGAACTCCCAGGTGAGGAAAATCCACATACTAATGCAGAATAGACAGTATCTTCTCTGAAACTTATAGTCTTAGGCAGGTGCCTAGAGCACTTAGAGGGGAAGGAAAGGGAAAGGAAAGGAATAAGCATTTATCTGGCACCGAGTAGGTATGTGCCAGGCACTGAGTTGGTGAGTTATATAAATATTATCTCATTTGATCCTTACGATAACCGTAGGGGGCAGGTGCTACTATTAATCCCCATTTTACAGATAAGGAAACAGAGTAAGAGAGGTTAAGTGACTTGCACAGGGTCATACTATGTGCTTCGTTCTGTGCTAAGTTCTAGGGAGGCAAAGAAAAGCAAAGAGAGTGTCTTTCAAGAAGTTCACAATCCAACTCACCATATGGCCTCCAAGTTCCCTTTTAGCTCTAAATCTATGAACCTGTGATGCAGTGCTGGACTTAAAATCAATGGCTAATGTTAATGTAGCACTTTCTGTTTATTGATTCTTTTGATATTTACAACAACGCCATAATGTAGCTGCTATTATCCCCATTTTACAGATACAGAAACTGAGGCTCAGAGAGACTAGGTGACTTGTCCAAGAGCACATAGCTGGTACACCTCTGAGGCAGGATTCAAATTCAAATGTTCCTGACTCAAAGTCCAATATGCCACCTCACTATCTCCTATCATTCCACAAGCATTTGCCGACTGTGTGAGAGGCATCACAACCAAAAAAATAAAGCAGTCCTTGCCCTCAGAGAGCTTATATTTTATAGGGGTGGAAGGGACACACACAAAAGAAAAATACAAAATAAATACTAAGTGATTTCAGGGGGAGCACAAAGTACTGGGCTAGGGGAGGGGGCCCTTGAGCTGGGCATTAAAAGAACCTAGAGATTCCAAAAGGAAGAGAAGAGAAGGAAGACCATAATAAGCAGGGGGAACCTCATGATACCGCCTCTGCAACTCGGGGCAAGTCATTTCCCAGAACTTATCCACTGAAAAAGTCATAAATGGAGATTATTCTCTGAGCTCCGGCCTAATTTATTGGGAATCTTCTTCTGACTATTCCTTTTTCCTTCTTTAAAAATTCTATTTATTTTATCCTGAATTTAAGAAATAAAACAAAGCATTTCCATAACATAGAACAGGAAAAAAAGATGATTGTGCACAAAACTGCTAATGTATTATGTTCAACCTGCTATTCCTTACAAATATAGAATAAAGTGATAATTTTTCTTTTTTTCTTCCCCTACCTCACCCTAGAGATGGCTATCATTAGACACAAATATATATATATATGTATATGTTTATATATTTATATGTTCATATATACATATATAAATATATACACACATATAAAAAGAGAGAATAGAGAGAATATTATTTAGATATATATATACATATATATGTACATATGCAAAACTATTCTATACATACTTCTATGTATAAGTTCTTTCTCTGGATGCAGAAAGTGCCTTCATTCATATGTCCTTTGTAGATAATTTGGATGTTTATTACAGTCAAAACTACTTAGTCACTCAAAGTTGTTCTTAAAACAATATTGCTGGGCACCTAGGTGGTGCAGTGAATAGAGCACCGGCCCTGGAGTCAGGAGCACCTGAGTTCAAATCCAGGCTCAGACACTTAATACTTACTAGCTGTGTGATCTTGGGTAAGTCACTTAACCCCAACTGCCCTGCCATTCCCCCCTCCAAAAAAAAGCAAAAAAAAAAACAATATTGCTATTACTATATAGAAAGTTCTCTTAACTCTGTTCATTTCACTTTTCATTATCTCATACAAGCCTACCCACAGTTTTTTCCTAAGATCATCAAGGTCATAATTTTTTATAGCATAGTAGTATTCCACCACAACCATATACCACAACTTGTTCAGTTATTCTTCTATTAACATAACTGATCATTTTAATTGATAAGGTCTTCAGATTTCTACCTTCATTAAATTATTTCTTCAGATAAAGGAAAGAAACTTGATTCTTAGTTTACTCAATTTTTTTGGAAGATGGGACATGTCAATGAAAAAATATCTATGTAGGATTGAAAAAAAACATTGAAATATCTATGCAGGATTGAAAAGTTAAAAATTTATAAATTATAGATAGGTTCATGTATTCCTACCTTTCCACAAATTTGAAATCATTATCTACTATGTGGAATAAATGAAAGAATAATTTAACATGAAGTGTTTGTTTTTTCTATATCCCACCAAAAACTAAACCCTGCTTCCTGCCTTACCTTGCAGTCACCCAAAGTCTGGGAGATGACGGTAGCAAGTAATCCCTAGTTCTACAATACAGTCTTGTGTGTTTAAGAGAAATATAGAACGGTGCACTTGCTTTTTCTAGAACTTTCATGACATTTAAACTGCCTGCTTTTTTACTACATTTCTTCTAATAATATTGCTGCTTGAGTGGCATCAATCACACCAGATTGCCCTGTGATGTCAGCATTCTCTAAGACAGCCCACTTGAATGAATCCAGATTACCTCAGTATTTAGACAAGAAAATGTGGTTTTTAGATCATACTTATGAGTTGAGTGAACATTTAATAAGAATATTCCACGCTCCCCCTTTGCAGGTATCTAGGGCTAAAATTAGTGCTGCTAGAAATTGTTTAGGAGGAGTGTCTTCTTTTGTATAGCAGTTTATATTTTAATTAATCAATCACTAAGCATTTATGAAGCACTTACTTATGTTCCAGGCATTATGCTAAATTGTGGAAATACAAAGAAAAAGTGGGAAAAAAATTATCTGCCCTTAAATGACTTTAAAACATAGAGCTTGAAGTGACTGGAGAGGCCCTTGAGTTCAACCCACTCAGTATACAGAGAGCAGACTATGGCACTAGAGAGACTAAACAACTGTCCAAAACAGCAGTGGCAGAGTCAATGTTTAAACTCAAGCACTCTGAATTCAAGTTCATCACTCTTTTAATGATGCAACACTGCATTCCCCTATGTCTAAACAACTATCTTCCAGTCAAGCTTGGAATTTTTGGCAAAAACGCAAGTCTTAACCTCAGAAATCAGGTTGGAGTACTGTTGGACAGACTAAGCAAGTCACAAATCTTTGACTGGCTTCAGTTTGGGAAACGTTTTCTTTAGTAAACATCCTGTACTTCCCTGTACAGATGTACCTTCCCTCACCCAGGATGTTGTTTTGATTCTCTTCCTCTCCCCCTTTTAATTGAGGGCTTAGATTTTCCTGAGCCACACTAGTGTCTCTATATCTTTCTACTAAGAAAAGGCAACAAGCATTTATTAAACATCTACTAAGTGCCAAGTGCTAAGTGCCAAGGAATGTGCTAAGCGCTGGGGAGACAAATTCAAGCAAAAAGACAGTCCCTGTCTTTAAGGAGTTTACATTCTAATGGAGGAAGACAACATCTAAAAGTGAGCTGAAAAGCTTGGACATAGGGAGAGCATAGTGTCAAAAGCCCGGAAAGTCAGAAGCAGAGCCAGGAAGGGAATGAAGGTAAGCTTGCCTAGGTCCATCCCCAAAATGGAGACCCTAAGAGGAACTCAACAATGGGAGAAGAGGGTCCCATGGGTAGGGAGATATTCCAAAATTAAAAGGCCACAAGGAAAGATGGATACTCCAAGGTGGAGGTACCAGGTCACCAGAAAGAAAAAATTCAAGTTTAGGTATGATAGCCAAAAGTAGCTAGAGTGGCTCAGAGGACAAATGAGACTCATCTTCCTGAATTCAAATCTGACCTCAGATACTGCCTAACTGTCTGACTCTGGGCAAGTCACTTAAAATCCCATTTGCCTCAGTTTCCCCATCTATAAAATGAGCAGAAGGAAATGGCAAACCACTCTAGCATCTTCACCAAGATAACTTCAAATGAGGCCACAAAAAGTCAAACATGACTGAAAATAACTGAACAACAACAAAAATGGTAACCAAGTCCAGAAAGTCAGAAGCTCATGGACATACCTGTGAGTACACATACCACAGAATCTCATAACTGGGAAAGTAGCCATCTAATCCAATCTGTACATAAGTGAGAATACCCTCTACAAGATATCCATCAAAAAGTAACCCACTCTCCCCTGGAATGGGGACCCATTCCATTTTTTGATAGCTCTAATTTTTAAGAAACTTTTCCTCACATGAACCTTAAATCTACTCTTCTTAAATTAAACAGATCTAATCTGTCTTTTATATGACAGCCCTCCAAGTACTTGGAAACTCCCTTCCCCCTACCAAGTCTTCTCTTCTCTAGGGCTAAGCATTCCCATTTCTTTTAACCAAACCTCACATAGTATTATTTCAAGGGCCCTTAGAATCCTGGTTTCTGAGACACAGTTTCCTTACCTGTCAAATAAGTGGTAGTTCAGCCAGAACATTTCTAAAGTCTCTTCTAGTCTAAATCTACACATCTATGATGCAATGATATCTAACATACCTTCCCCATCTTCTACCTACACACACACAGTGTCTTAAACACTGTAGGCACTTGATACATACCTATTGGTCAAAACAAGTCTGAGGATTTACTACTGGCAATATTCAAACTGGCAAAGATGACAAATGATAGAAATAGTTCTTGTTGGAAGGGTTGTTGAAAGATGGGCACTTTGTTAGTGGAACTGTGAATTGGTCCAACTATTTGCAATGGTAATGTAATTTGAATTTGTAATGGTAACGTAATTTGTGTTGGCAACAGTAGCAGGTACTTAGCACTTAGTAACTGATCAAGCCTCTGTTGGAGAACCAGAAGGTATGAACTCCTATCTCCTGTTGCTAGAAAGCAATTGAGAATTATGCTTTTTTAAGTGGGGAAAAGTAGCAAATTACAGATTTGTTTTGCTTTACTACTTATTTGTTAGGATTGTGTTTTCCTTTTTTATTAGGGAGGAAGTAGTTGGGGAAAGAAGGTACTAAAAATTTAAAATACTAACACACTGTTAAAGAGGCATAAATTCAGAATAATTTTCAAGTAGCTAAAATGCCTATAACTTTGAATCAGAGATCCTAGTCACATACCCTAAGGTCAAAGACAAAGAAGCACCCTTCATAAGTCCCACATAAACCAAAGATTAGTCTTCGCTCAAAATCAGTTGAGAAGGACATCTGTAGTAGAGTGTCACAGGGACTAGACGCTGTTTTGTTTAATACATATCAATAGATAAAGACACATGTAGCAGGCTTATTGGATTCAGAGATGATACAAAGCCAGGAAGGATAGCAACCACATTGAGGTATGATCATTGAACTTGTAGTATCATTTAGGCTATAATCTCCATTAGCCACAATGATAACATGAAAGATTTGCAAATGCTTTGCTAAAAATCTTGATAAAAACTTACCATTATATATAACTTTCTTTTTTTCTTTTTTTTTTTTTGGAGGGCAGTTGGGGTTAAGTGACTTGCCCATGGCTAGTTTTTGTGTTAAGTTTCTGAGGCCAGATTTGAACTCAGGTACTCCTGACTCCAGGGCCGGTGCTCTATTCACTGCGCCACCTAGCCGCCCCTATATGTAATTTTCAATCCTGAAAAGTGTTTGAAACAAACTATTTATGTAGGCCAACCACCTGCCCTCTGAGGTGGGTGCTATTAAAACTACCACCTGGGTCAGAATCCAGAAAGAGTAAAACACTTCCTCAAGGTGTCACAGTAAATAGTACAGGATCGAAATCCTAGGCTTCCTGACTCCAAGACCAGGGCACAACCTCCCACCTCACCGCTTTTCAACTTGTCCTTGATTACAGGGTTACAATCATCAAAGGAAATAAAATTAACCTGGCATGAGCTGCAATGAAGTCTTAATAATCACTCTGTGCTTTTCTAAATCTTCATTAACCATCCCTTTGATAGTGTGCAAAAGTGAAAACATTTATATAGCTCTTTAAAGTTTGCTGAGTGATTTTATATATGTGCATATATGTATATGTAATTTTGATATACTAATCTGATCCTCCCAACAACCCTATGAGGCAGGTATTATCCCCATTTTACAGGTGAGTAAACTGAGGCACAGGGAGGTTAAGTGACTTACGGTCAGTTATGTGGTCAGGAAGTATCAGAAGCAGGAAGTAAACTCAAATCTTCCTGACTCAAAGTCTTCCTCTCCATCCACCAACTGACAGAGATTTTTGCCAGCAATAAACAAAAAGCAGACTGATCCCCAGTTCAAAAAGTCAACTCTTGTCCCTCTTTTGAAAACCAAGACAGCATTCACCTTTCTCTAGTCCTGGGCATCTCTCCCATCCTCCTTAAGCTCTGAAATATTACCAAGAGCAATTCATCCATCCCCCTCTACAAATAGAACATGTCTCATCCTAATTCAAAACATCTTTTCCCTTTCTGGTTTTTGTACAACTTCAAAACTTTCATCTTTGGGTCATAAATGTGGTTAGATTGCTGTACTTGGAATCAAGAAGACCAAGGTTTGAATCCTACCCCCAATATTTCCTAGCTTTGTGAGCATGAGCAAGTAAAATGGTCCTAAAACAAGAACTGGCATAAACTTTATAGAGCATTTAATCCATCCACCTCATTCTCTAGCAATGGAAAACTGGGGTTCATAAGGGATTAATTGCCCAGATTCACACAGCTGCTGTCAGAGGCATGATTTGAACCTATGATGTCTTTGACTCCAAATTCAACAAATTAGCCTCTCTGAGCATCTGTTTCTTCATCTGTAAAACAAGGAGTTTGGGTTAGATGGTCCCTAAGATCCCTTCCAGTGCAAACAGCTGAGGAATTTATGCTCTCTCCTCTACCTCCGCGACGTTTTAGAGATAACTGATGGGAAGGATTTAGTACCAGTCTTGGTTTGGTATCAAATTTGATTTGGTGATATGGTACATTTCTAACCCCTTGAGTTGCATTTTCCCTAGCAGAAAGTTTTCCTCACCACATCCATATGGATAAGCTGATGCTTTGAACTGTTCCTTCTTTCGGGATTGACAGGTGTCAGATTATACTATAAAACTCACTAGCTTCTAATCTACTAGCTTCACCATCGACCAATAAACACATTTTATGCACTGCTCAGCAGAAAGACACTCTTCATTAGGGCTGTCCTCAGCAGTACTGGAATAACTGTTCCTCCTCCTTCCCTCTCCCCATTAGAGGTTACACAATTTTGTACCTATACTTCTCGCTGCTGATGAGAAACAGTTGAATGGGATGTCTTTGAGTTCTAGCAGGAACACTTTGGGTTGTTCTAGGTGGTCTTCCTTCCTTAGTTCAACTTTGCCTTGCTGAAGGACTGGCTTGTTGCTGATCTCTAAGAGATGGCCATAACTTTTCCATAGAGTGGGATAAATACAGTATGCCCTCTTTGTTATGCCAAGTAAGTTCTGAGCTCTTTCTCTGCTAAGTAAGCATATGGCACTTCAATCTTGACTTTGCTACTATTTAAAAATGCTCACAGAAATGAATCTCATCTTGCTGTCAACTCGTTCCTATTAAAGACCTTGTACTCTTGTCATCTTGTTGCAATGGCTGCACACAAGCTATTTCCAGCCATTTTTGTCTGTGCCTTGGCTTCCAAACTAAAATGTCTTCCTCCAATCTTGCCCTAACCATAGCTTCTGAGGCCCAGCACCTCTGTGAAACCTTCTCTCATTACTCTAGTCCATCATGATCTCTCTCTTCCCTAATTAGTTTCTTTTGCCTTTATTGTTAGACCCAAACTCTTAATAATGTATTCTCATAGATCTAGATCCAGAAAAGATCTCATGGCCAGGAATATGCTGGAGCCAGTTCAAGCTGACTTGAGAAAGCAGATTGGTAAATTTTCAGTATGGACATTTACACCTCAAAAACTGGCAAATACTACAGATCAGGGCTTGGTTTATTGTTTGGTTGATGGTCTAGAATTGAGAAAATGATGGAGAAAATCTTAATAATGATGATTTAACTTCAAAATAACATGTGAATACATTTTCCCCCAGAAAGTTGTTTGTTAAACATTTTTCAGTACATTACTGTCAGAAGCCATCCAATCCAAACCCCTCATCTGATAGATGACAAAACAGAGGACCAGGAGGTTAAATCATTTGCCCAAGGTTGTACAGGAATTAAGCATCAGTAGAAGGATTTGAACCTAAATCCTTTGAAATGTTGTTGTTCATCCATTTTTCAGTCATGTTCAACTCTTCATGACCCTATTCAGGGTTTTCTTGGCAAGGATACTGGAGTGGTCTGCCACTTCCTTCTCCAGCTTATTTTATAGATGAGGAAACTGAGGGACACCAAGTTAAGTGACTTGCCCAGGGTCACACAGCTAATAAGTGTCTGAGGTCAGATTTGAACTCAGGAAGATGAGTGCACTACAGTCTGCCCACTGCGCCACCTAGCTGCCCCTATTCCTCCTACTATAAGACTTTGATTCCTACTTATGTACCATTTCTAAAACTTCGCCATTTTTTATTCATTTATTTATTTTATTTATGGAATAAAACCAGAATTTCCATAATATAGTACCATAAAAAAGATAATTACACATGAAACTAAAAATTCACTATGTTCACCGACAACTTGCTATTCCATTTAAATACACGACAAAATTATCATATAAATTTTCCTTTTTTTTCACCTTTTTCCCTTCCTTCCCCTGTCCATGTGCCATTTTAACCTCTAACTTTCTGTTCCACAACATTCAGCCTTCTATTATGACCTGCTTTCCTCATTATTTTACGAGTATGTTTTATCTTTCCAAATAGATTATTGACTTCTTGAAAGCAGAGGATACATCTTACATTTCCTTTGCACCTCATAGATTCAGAATACTGTATTCCCTGATGAGCACCTATTCCTTATTTTAGAAAATGTAATAAACATCCCTCTAGGAACTATAGGTACTATACATATGAAATGGAATAGAAAAGTCTAGGGGGAAAAAAGTATCCCTGATTTGGTTTGGGTTTTTTGTTCATAGACTCCAAGAGTTGGTGGTACCTTAGAGATAAACCATTTTAAACCTTTATCTACTGTGCATGAATCCCATATACAATATCCCCCACAAATGGTCACCTAGAATTTATTCCTCCAGTGACAGAAACTCACTATCACCACAAAGTATCTTAATATATTTTGACTGTTCTAACTATTAGAACCTCCATACTTTGTAACTACCTCTATTAGTCCTAGTTTTCTTTCTAAGAAATAATCGCTTTTTTAAAATGAAAGTGAAGGCAAATAAAGGTGTTTCACTCAAAAAGAGCCATTATGCCATACAGCATACAAAGCAAGGTTGTTGTAAGGTTCAAATTAAATCATTTACCTCCAGGGTTTTGCTCATTTTAATCAGTATTTTGACTTGCTCTCCTCTCACTCTCTTCTAAACCCACCATAACCTGGCTTATGACTTTATCATTCAATTGAAATTGTGCTCCCCAAAGACATTAATAATCTTAGTTGCCAAATCCAATGACTTTTTCTCCATCCTTACTTATCCTTCTTAACCTGTATGTAGCCTCTGGCACTACAGGTCACCTCCTTTTCCCAGATACTCTCTTCTCTGGGTTTTCATGCCCTTGCTCTCTTGGTACTCCAACCTGACTGATGGCTCCTCTCAATCTCACTTTTCTTAGTCCTCATTCAGGTAACACCCCATAACTATCTCTTCTCTTCTCCTTCTATACTTTCTAACTTGGTGATCTCATCACTTCCCATGTGTTCAATTATCATCTCTATTCAGATGAGTCTCAGATCTCTTTACCCAGTCCTAACCTTTCTTCTGAGCACCAGTCCCATATCATGAACTGCCTGTTAAGCATCTCAAACTGGATGGCTCTATAGACATCTCAGACTCAACATGTTCAGAACAGATCTCATTATCTTTCCCCAAAAACTCTCCCCTCTTCCCAACTTCCCTATTACTGTGGAAAACACTACCATCTTCCCAGTAATCCAGGCTTGCAACTTAACTGTCATCATCAGCTCCTCACTCCTACTCACCCACCTATCTGATCTGTTAACACAAAATTTCTCCTCTTTGCCCCATCCCCTCTACTTACAGAGCTGTCACTCTGGTGCAAGCCCTCATCATCTTAAGCCTGGACTACTGTGATTGTGGGCTGGGTAAGTCCCCCTGTCTCAAGTCTCTGCCCACTCCAATCTGTTCTCCTATCAGTTATCAAAGTGATCTTCCTGAAGCACTGGTCTAATCATATGCACACATGTACCCTATTCAGTAGTCTCCAGTGTATCCTTATTACCTTCGAGATCAAATATAAAATCTTCTATTTGTCTTTTAAAGCCTTCTACAATCTGATCCCTTCTTACCATTCCAGTAATCTTCCACTTTACTCCTCTCCATATTCTCTATGATCTAGCTTACACCTGCCTTCTTGCTCTTCTTGACACGATCCACCTACATCCATGCTTTTTCACTGCTTGTCCTCCATAGCTGGAATGCTCTCCCTTCTCACCTTTACCTTTGCCTCCTGGCTTCAATGGCTTCTTCCAAAACTCAGCTGAAATCTCATCTTCTAGAAGATTGGTCTTCCCATTCTACTAGTATCTTCCTTTTGAGACTGTATCCCATTTAAGCTATATACATCTTGTTTGTGTGTAGCCATTTGTATGTTTTCTCTAGCCATTTAGAATATGAGCCCCTTGAGGGCAGGGACAATGTTGTCAACTTCCTTGGAATCCCTGTCAGTTAGCATAGTGTCAAGCTTAATAAAAGCTTGTAGATTTTTCTAAAAGGTTAATTATTAGTAATATTATAAAATCCTAAAAAATTCCCCAAGGTCTGAGGTTAAAGAGAATTTCAGAATTTCATTTTTGAAGCACTTGTCCTTCACATTTTTAGATTCGTGTTGTCCCTAGGTTGAACAATTCCTAACAATTAAAACCATCCAACAGTCCAGAATGGATATCCACTGGAGGAAATGGACCCCCACATTAGCATGAAGTCTCAGTGACTAACAGTCCAGGGATCCTTTAGGGGAGACTTATTTAGTTATAGGTTGGACAAGATGTCCCTGGAGATCCTTTCTGACTAAAATTCCTTGATCCTTACTGGGTGCTCTCCAAAAAAACCAGCCTTTATTCTCTACCTAACCATATACACAGGCAGTGAAATAGTCACAACCACAACAGCATGCTAACTGGCTTCTTCTTCATACATGTATGAACTGTAGTATGAAACTATGTAGTATGGACTGTAGTATGAAAATGAGGCAAAATCTCAACTAGGAATTTCTGCTCCTTTCAACTGCTTGATCCCAGGCCTAAGCAGGGTCTCACATGTTATCTTTATTTGCCACAAAAAAAGACTACAGCTGGTTCCTTTCTTTCCTTTCTCAGCCTTGCCTTCATCATTTCAATTAAAGAGAGCTCTTAGAAGAAAAAACACATTTCAGTCTTTATCAGTTTCATTTAATTAGCACCAGGTCCAAGAGCTGCTTTTGACTCTTACCTGCAGGTTTTTCTAATGCCTGGTAGCCTTCTCCCTACTGCAGGAGACACAGAAAGCTCAAAGGTTTTCCTGGATTGCCGGAAGTCATTCCAACCCTTGACATAGGAGCACCTCTGGCTTCCTTTGTTGTCTTTTTTTTCCCCTTATACTGTATACCAAAGTAATTATCCAACTTGGTTGCGGAGGGGACAAAGGAGGGAAGGGAGGAACTTCAAAATCCAAGAATGATAAGAAAACGTGCTTATACCCAACAATAGCTCCCAGACTGTTTTCAAATCTGGCAAATGGGTATGAAACAGTGCATGAATGAAGCTTAATAGTTACAATAATGCTGAAGTAAGAGGCTAATGGTTGGAAAGATATATAATAAAGAGCACACAGAAGGAAAAGCGGGGCTGTCCCTGGTTAGTCTATCAATAGCTAAATCCCAAGGGAATTCTATTTCTAACTTATTTCCATGTAACAGCTAATAATCGCCTATAATTTATGGACTTTGAATGCCATCACCACCATGCAGAAGTGAAATGCCAAGAAAAGCAAAGAACTTCCAGAATGACCAGTGGAGACATCACCTATTTTTGTTTTTTTTTCCAAGTAGGAATACTATACACAGCACAAATCTTCTCCTCCTTCTCCTTCTCCTCTCTCTCTCTCTCTCTCTCTCTCTCTCTCTCTCTCTCTCTCTCTCTCTCTCTCTCTCTCTCTCTCTTTCTCTCTCTCTCTCTCTCATTCTCTCATGAGAGATTGAAAGAATGATAGGCATCCCTAAGAGATGTTTATGACTATGCAAATTATTCCCAGATCTATATTTCTAGCCCCAGGCTCTCCACAATTCCAAGCCTACATCACCAACTGTCTACTAACCATTTTTAACTATATGCTATATAGGCACTTTAAATTCAACATTTGCACAGAAAAACTCATCATCTCTTTCCCAAAGTCCACCTTTCTGATCTTTCCTATTTCTAGAATCAAGTTTTCAGTCTCCCAGGTTCACAACCTGGTCATAATCTTCAGTTCTTCACTCTCTTTTACCCTGTTCTCACCTATCACTTGCCAAATCTCATCATTCCTGCTCTAACAACATCTTTTGCATCCAACTGGATCTGTTTACTCACAAGGTCACCATTTTGATTCAGACCCTCATTACTTCTCACCTGATCTATTGAAATGGCTTCATAATTGGTCTCTCTCCCATATTACCTTCATTCATCCTTCACACAAGTTCCAAAATTATTTTCTTCAAGCATATATCTAACCATGTCATCGCCTTAGATGGTGCAGTGGATGGAATGCTGGGCTTGGAGGCAGGAAGACCTGAATTTGAATTCTGCCTCAGATACTTATTTTCTGAGTGAACCTAGGCAAGCCTCTTTATCTCTCTATGACTCACATTCCCCATCTTTAAAATGGGAATAATAATAGCACCTACCTTACAGAGTTATTTTGAGGACAAATTAGATAAAACATGTAAGGCACAGTATAAAACAGAAACCTAAAGAGTTAGCTTATTATTCATCATAGATTCTTTGGTTGTTGTTGAGTCACGTCTGACTCTTTGTGACCCCATTTGGGATTTTCTTGGCAACTTCCTTCTCCAGCTCATTTTACAGATGAAGAACTGAGGCAAATCAAGTTAAGTGACCAGCCCAGGTCCACACAGCTAGGAAGTGTTTGAGGCCTGATTTGAAATCATGAAGATGAGGTTTCCTGACTCCAGGCCAATCCTGCTATCCAATATGTCACCTAGCTGCCCCTCAATAAGTTCTAGTGACTCTTTATTACCACTAAGGATCAAATTCAAACTTCTTGGATTTCACAGGCCCTTCAAAACTTGAACCCAACCCATCTTCCAGTCTTATTATGCCTTATTCCCCTTTCCTATATATAACCTAGCCAAATTGCCCATCTCACTATTACACATCAGGTCCATCTCTGGGTCTTTGCACTGACTGTCATCTGTGCCTAACTCAAAGAATCCCTCTCTTCCTTTAAGTCACAGATCAAGCAGGACCTTCTACATAAAACCTCAGCTGATTCACACCACTCCTGGTACCTTACCTCCCAAACTACCTTTCATGTAACTACTTTATGGTTATTTTATTTTTAGTCCATATGAATATGTCAAAATATACCATAAAGACATGTTTATTCTAAATACTTATGTGACATTCCTTTTCCTTCCCAACTCCTGAAGGAATATGAACTTTAAAAAGGATCATTTCATTTTTTTATGTCCATATATTTAACACCTAGCATACTGCCCGGGCGATTAATAAATTCTTAAATGATGGATAATTGTTCAATCATTTTTCAGTCATACTCTTCTCTCTATGATCCCATGGACATCTGTCTGTGGCATTTTCTTGGCAAAGATCCTGGAGTGGTTTGCCATTCCTTTCTCTAGTGGCTGAGGTTAAGTGATTTGCCCAAGCTTACACAGCTAGGAGGTTTCTAAGGCTGGATTTGAACTCGGGTCTTCCTGACTCCAAGTACTCTATCCACTACGCCACCTAACTGCCCCAATTGGTTGATTAATTAATTGATAAATTATTGTCTGCAACCCCTACTTAAATTATCTTCAGTCATAAGGAACTTACTATTTATTAGAACAGCTGCTGTTTTTTCAGAGAATTTAACTTGTTATTAAGTTCCTTCTTATATTGTGCCAAAATCTGCCTCTTTATGATAAATTCTTCTGAGTGTGAGTCTGAACACAGCAATGTTCTTTTGGGAGTCCAGGGTTAAAGGGACAGTTAGAGTGGGAGTCTGTTAGATTTAAACTGTTTAAAGACTAAAAATGAAAAAATTCATGGGCCATGTAATTTAGAAATGTGGAAAGACTAAGAAATGAGAAACGTTCTGAAAGCTTCTATCTACATAAGAGGACAAAACCAGGGATAATTATAATAATAGCAAAAGCTTGCACTTATATAGCACTTTAAGATTACCGCAGCACTTTATATTCTCACTCATTTTATTCTCATAACAACCTAAAATGATCTCTATTTTACAGATGGGAAAACTGAGCCTGAGGGAACTTAAGTAACTTGACCAAGGTCATCCACTTAATAAGTGTCTGTGGCAGAATTCAAATGCATCTTCCAAAGCCCAAGGTCAATATGCTATCTATTATATCACCTAGGCTTCTAGATTAAGAAATTAGGAAATTTCTTTAAACTACTCTCTATATTATAAAACATTTTTTATTTCCCCTCTTTAGAATGTTGCAACTGGAGACAACTTTAGAGATCAGCTGATCCAGCCCTCTCACTTTACAGATGAGGAACCTGAGGCCCAGAGAAGGGAAGAGAACCCTAGTCTATAGATACCCACTTCAGGGTTTGTTTCATTATTCTGTGTTCCAGACTGAATCAAAGGGCCCTCCCAGGACCCTAAAATGAAAAGGCATAACTAGAATCAAAAAACTTGGAACTGGACGAGTTCCTAAAAGTTATCCAGATCAATGCCTGCAAACAAGTATAATGTACTCAAGGTTGCTTAGTAAATAGTTTGGGATAACAAGAGAATTTGTTTTTCTGAGTCAAGTCTTGCAAAGCATTGTGCCTTTATCCGTATTCCTTTCATCTGAAACATTCAGCAATCTCTAACTGAAGAACAGGCAAAAGACTTGCCAAGAGTCTCTCATCTGTGACACCAAAGGGAAATCCTCCATGTAGGAAGTGAATCATCACGCCTACCTGACTGCCAGCGGGCAGGCCCCTTCTATACTGTAACAGCACCCCACCAGACACATGGAATCAATTTCACAGTTTCCATACCAGTTGGAACACACGCGCTTCATTCACATTGCATATAGTCTACACCTGAAGTGTAGCTAGCCTACACCCTGGGGGCCTCAGGATTCCATGATAAGGACCAAGCCTCTTAAGGAGGATGGGAGGATGTTTCTAGAGACAGTGAGAAGTTGATGATGTAGGCGTCTCTGCCAATTTTTCTTGAGGATATATATCTTTTAGCCAGGCTATATAAGTCAGTATAACAGAGGCTCTGAATTGAGCAGGACCTCAGAGGCCATCTAGTCCAAACTAAACCTGAAAAATTATTCCCCTTACAATATGGTTGACATATAGTTATAAAATCTTTGCTTTATGACTTCCAGAAAGAAGGCATCCGAAATAGTCCAATCAACTTTCAGATAGCTCTCATAGATAGGAAGTTCTTTTTATACCAAACTGAAATCTGTGTCTACACCTTCTAATGCTCTTTAGTTCTTACCTCTAAGGACAAATAGGGCCAGAATATTCCTTTTCCATGTGAGAGCCCATTCACATACTTGAAGATAGCTATCATGCTTCCCCTATGTCTTTTCTTTGTGAGGCTAGACACCTCCCTTGCTCTTCAACTGATCCTTTTATGTTGTGAATTCAAGGCTCTTCACCAACCCCTGGTTGTCTTCCTCTAGACACCTTCCACTTGTGTCCTTCCTCAAATGTGGTGCCAAGAACTGCTCATAATACTCTAGAAAGTGGCGTGAGCAGGGAAGACTAAGGTGGCACTATCAGCTCCCTCCAGGATAAAATAAACTCCTCTATCTTTGAAACCTTTTTATTACCTATCTCTCCAGTCCCATTATGTTACTCCCTTTTCCGACCCAACAGGTCATCTTTCTGGCTTAACATTCCATCTCCATCATTCCATCTCTGTGCCTTTTCACTGGCCATCCCACATATCTGGAAGGCACTTTTCCTTCCATCTATTTCATAGAGTGTCTCTCTTCCTTTACAACTCAGCTAAAGCATCACAACATAAAGCCTTTTCTGATTCCACCAACAATTAATATATCCTTTCTCTTTGTCATCTTCCTCCTCCTACAACTACTACTGTTTATTTACCTTGTGTCCATTTGTATTTCTTATCTTATATGTTGTACATTTCTATATGTGTACTTGTTTCATGAAACAGAACGTAATATATTTGTAAGTAGGGATCATTTCATTCTTTGTAATAGCTCCCGAGTATGGCTTGGTACCTGGCACATTGTATGCACTTGATAAAAGTTTGTTCATTGATTGATATCATTTACTCTGATGACAATATAGTTTCTGCTTCAGTATCCATTTGTCTTCCCTTAGAAGCTATCTACTCTATTTGCCTCTTCTGGGTCTTGAATTTCCTCACATGAGCATATATTCTAAATAAGCAATGCTATTTCCCTCTATCTTTTATTTATTCTGTTTCTTCTTTTGAATAAAATAGACCCATTCAGAGACAAATTCTAGTTGTTGGTCTCATCCTACCAAGCTTCAGTGACACATATGAGGTCAAAGTTTTTTCTTTTCCCTAATCTCTAGGTTTCTGCTATACACTCTACTTTGGTGGACAGACATAAGCAATTTTCTCTGTTCCCCTCCATCCCACTTTTTAGTTTAAAACTCTCTTGATTAGATTGGCAAGATTTCAGACAAATAACTTCTTATGAACCCTAGTTAGGATCCCTTCATCCTAAGCCTGAAGCCTGTCAATCTTATTTAAGTTATTGGCTAGAAATGCACATCTCAATTTCAGCCTCCATCATTTTAAACAACTGCTCATTTGGTAAATTTACCCATCTCTCCTGAAATTCCTTTTGAGAGGCAAAAGTAATGAAAACACCAACTGTGTTCCTAATGTTGCCACTTTCTAGTCTAAGACTTCATCATCTTTAGCATTGCTTTCAAGCTTTCAGACCCATGTGAATAACCAGAACTAGGTAGTAGTTATCCCAGTCAAAAAATCCTAGCAAGAGTGCAGCTCTCTCTACTCTTCATTCCTGCTGACAAATCAGTGGCTCAGTACCTTTCAGAAGGGAGTCCGGATCCACTACTGCTCTTCTCTTCTTCTTCTGACCCTTACCAATAGTATCTCACCTTGCAGCACCTGTGGATCCATAACACCTCTCCTTGGTGAAGGAACAGCTGTTTTATCTTCAGAGAATACAGAACCTTCCTCCTCGGGAAGACCTTTATAAGCTGTTTCTTAGCGCTGTTAAGCAGTCCTCTTTTTTTCCTTTTCCTCTGCATGACATTTCCTCCTACTCTCCAACCATGTGACAAAGGTCAGGATTTCCTCCTACATCTTCAAATCCATTTTTCCCCTTTGTTTTCACATTGAAGCCCATCTTCCACTTCTTAAGAACACTTATTTCCTTCCCTCTGATTACCTGGAGACTGAAGGGGCATTAACTGAATTACTTTACCTTCTCTTCTAGGAGGGAGAACAGTCTGTACTTTCAGCTTGAATAAAAGTCACCTAACCATGTCAGAAACGTTAGTACCATACATGTAATACAGGTCATGGCACTGCTCTCCTTGCTTACTGAAGTAGGATCCTCAGTCCTGAGTTTTCTGGGTAATGGCTCCTCTGGTAGATTGCTGTGGCAAACTCCTTGTGAAGGTCTGGAGTTGTCACTCTCCTTCCCACCTTATTGGCACCCCATCAGCATCTTGAACAGCACCAAACTTCCTTTTATTTCTCTCACTAACCTCTTACCTTATCTCATCAACTCATCTTGCCTTATTTTACCAGTTACCATCTGCTAAAATACTTCTCCTTCTACATTTCCTTCTCTCCTTCTTCACCTTCTGCTCCTCCTCAGATACCTCTTCTCCTCCTTCATCTGAAATTCTTCCCCTTTATTTTGATTCATTTTCCACTTTTGGCTCAAGTCCCCTTCCTTCAGCTTCTCCTCAAATCCTTCCAAATTTCCCCCTCTCCTATTGAAGTTCCAGGCTTCTTATAAATTCTGAAAATCCTCCATTTTTCCTTTAGAAATCCTTTGGGGCTAACTAGAGGGCACAGTGAATAGAGCACCAGCCCTGAAATCAGGAGAATCTGAGTTCAAATCCAGCCTCAGACACTTGATACTTAACTAGCTGTGTAACCTTGGACAAGTCATTTTAACCCAATTGCCTTGCCTTCCCCCCTCAAAAAAATAGAAATCCTTTGAAGTCATTTCTTATCCTGCTTCAGCCCAACTCCTTTTTCTCCAATACAACTTTTTCCCAGGATCAGAAACCAGTTCTTCCTGACTTTAAGTCCAACAATCTTTCCACTAAGCCACACTCTCCCTCTAAACACTTTGAATAATTCTTTCAAGTTCTCCAAAGTATAATTAAGTGATTCTTACTATTAATTACTTTGTTATCATAGTTTTCCATTACTATTAAACAAAAAAGAGGAAAAACTACCCAATGTCTGGAGAAAAAAGACGTAGGGGAAATATAACTATGTTCAAGTATTTCAGTCACTCAATCAACATTTATCAAGCACCTACTATGTCCCAGGCACTGTACTGAGCACTGGAGATACAAAAAGAGGCAAAAGATCATCTCTATCCTAAAGGAGCTTACAATTTAGTGGGGGAGACATCATGCAAACAATGGATATCTATGAAACAGTTAACAGAAGGTAAGCACTGGAATTAAAAGAGGGAGGGAAAAGCTTCCCTAAAAGATAGGAGTTTAGTTGGGATTTAAAGGAAGTCAGGAAATATAATAAGCAGACCTGAAGAAGGAGAGTATTCCAGGAATGAAGGACAGTCAGAGAAAATGCCCAGAGCTCAGAGATGGAGTACCTTGTTCATGGAACAGCTAGGAGACCAGTGCCACTGAATCAAAATGTATATGGCAATATCAATTCATTCTAGAGCTATCTAAAAATTGAATTGGCTACCTTGTATGGTAATGAATTCCCCATTACTGGAGGTCTTCCAAAGGAATCCAGATAACTAACTGTCCAAAATGTAGTAGAGGAGATTTCTGTTCAGGTATGGGTTGGACTCTGAGGTCACTTTCAAATCTTAGGCTCAATGATTCTGTCATACCTTCAGAAATATTTGATACTTACCATCTCTGTGGCCTTGGGCAAGTCATTTCATGTCTCAAGTTTTCCATTTCCTCAGTTATAAAATAGGGAGGTTGAACTAGGTGAACTTTATGGCACCTCCTAGCTTTAAAGTCTCATGATCCTAAAGCAAATCTCAGGCTAATGTACAAAAGTTATAAGGATGAAAATTTCATCTAAATTTAAAGAACCTTCTAAAAATTAACACTGCCAACAACTGAATGAAATGCTTTGAGAAGTAGTAAATTCCCTTTCACTGGAAGTATTCAAACAGCATCTGGAGAACTACCTGTCATGAATGTGGTAGAAAAAAATGCTAAAAGTGGATGGAAAGTTGAACTCAATGATATCCAAGGGTACTTCAGATGCCTAGATTCTATGCTTCTCTATAACTAAGAAAGGATTAGATGAGTGCTTCACTATTGGAAACTATGTCATATAAGTTGGTATCAGTTTCCAGAAATACCTCTGGGTCTCAGTTCCTTCCAACAATGAAAGGAAGAACCTCCACGTGAAACTGAAAGTAAAGAATTATAATCAACTACTCAAATTGCTTAGGCACCAAAACTTACTACCTGATTGAACTTTTTGGTCTCATTTTCCTCCTCTGCAAAATGACAGGGAAAGGGGATATCAACTACATAAATACATTAATTATGTATTAATCAAGGATCTTGATTTTGTTTTTATGGGAACTTCTGAACTATATATGACTTATAGTCTTAGAGATTTGCCTGAGGCAGAGAAAGGTTAAACAGCTTGCCCAGGGTTACATGGGCTGGCAGGTTTTAAAACTAAGTCTTCCTGATTCAAAGTCCAGCACTCTATCCATTATTCTACAGCTGTGTCCTACAGGATCCTTGTAACAATAATACAATATTCACAACACCCATGGTGGTTATGAATATGCTGATATAGATTTGAATCACAAAATGTAGTAAACTCATCACATGGAGGGCAGAACCAAAGCCTTTATTCAAGTACCAGAAAACTGAGTCCCAGAACCAAAAAGCCAAAGTCATTACAGTAGTCATGAAGTCGATACACATGGTTAATGCAGTGAACACGACATTCCCAAGCCTTCACAAGAGAACAGGCTCCCTCAAGCAGGGATCTTCTCTCACTCATGGTAGCTCCTCAGCCTGGTTCTTGGAAGTTCTCGGCAAAAGTTGCAGCTTCCAGGTGCTCACTGAGAGAAATTCTGACTGTCCTCCTGGTTCTCTTCCTTATATATAGTAAAGCTCCTCCCCACTCTGCCCCTTCCTGTTACATCAGCAACTTCCTCCCAAGGTGTTAACTACTTCTAAGTTAATTAAATAGCTTAAACAAGGTGTCTAAGTTGAAACAAGGTGCTAAGTACCTGCTTACTTGCCATTACAAAGGGGCATGGAACATCTTCAGATTCCATTAACATTACAATCTTACATCCTATGTATTTGTTTCTTTAAACAATCTGAAAAAAAATATTTCCAAATATTGTAATGGGAATGGGAATTAGAATATCTTTCCAGCCCATTAATAAGCCTAAGGGAATTTGAAGACCTTCCCTGCTTTGAAAATATACTCTTCCCCCTAATGGGCTAAATGTAGTCACATGGAGTCTGAGATAGGAGGAGTTTGCTGAAGGGTAAAGCAGAGCCCACAGGAAGCTGGGAGTCAGAGGAAGCTAGATGTTTGGGAAGAGAGGACATTTCAAGGGAGACAGGCTTATGAGGAAATATTAGTCTTATGTTGGTTTGTGGGAAGGCTAAAGGATGGTGTGGCTCTCCATGCTGTTGTGGTTTATTAACTTCTTTACTACTATGATGGAATTGGCTTACTAGTTTGGGGATGCAGTTTTCTGGTATCTAAATGTTTTTTTCTGTCTTCTATATGGAGAGTCTGTTATATATTGTGATCAAGCACCATGCAGATATATTTATAGTGACCATGTGAGCTGTGAATATTACATTCATGCTACAAATATCCACTTAGACTAAGTGGATATTTGTGGATATAAGTGAATATAAGCAGCTTCATGAATAAGGTAAGATTATCTTTGGATCATGTTTGCTATGTAACTGATTGGAGTTTCTTGTGGAGTGTCTCTACATTCACAGATGTTTCATTGTGTTGGCTAAATGATCCAGTCGATTTAGTCAATAACTGGTCATGGTGTTCATGAAGAGAAGTTAGCTGTGACAGTATATTCAAGTTCAATTGGCTTCTTTCCTTGACAAAGGTTCTACCCTCCTTTAATGTGACTGTCTATTAATAAAAGGTCCACAGGGTATGTTTGTCATACAATAAAAGGAAACTAATGCAGTGAGTAAGTTGGGTAAAGCCATACAATAGAAATAGAAATACAAAATAGAAAACCCAGGCTTGGATGCCTGGGAACAAGCTATGATAATGGGCAGCAAAGAGAACAGTGAGGGGTTTACCAATGTGATCTGAAAGTGCCTTATGTTGAAACAAATATAAGCAAATGGGAAAAAAAACTCATGTAGGAGCCTCCTGAATTGTTTTGTAGTTGTGAGTATAGAGCT
>CM053593.1:330869518-330888836 GCA_028646575.1 Pseudocheirus occidentalis | reverse complement strand
TATTATTATTATTATTATTATTAACTACATGCATTTGGGAATTAAGATATGCAGGCACTGTGGTAGGGAGACCCATCCTGCCCTACTGGAAAGTCAGAGGGGCGATGGGGGAGGACATAGGAGAGAGCAGATTGGGGGAGGGGCTCTACAGTGGGGTGGCTGTTTTGAAGGGTGGGTAGGGAGGAGAAAGATGGGGAGAAAATGTGTAACTCAAAATCTCATAGAAATGAATGATGTACACAAGAAAACAAATTAATTAATTACAATTTTTTTAAAAAGAAAGTCAAAGTGATCCCAGGGGCATCAGTAAGCGATGGGAAGAGGCAATGAAACAAGAATTCATTAAGTGCCTACTGTGGAGCAGTCGCTGTGCTAAGCCTTTTATAAATATTATCTTGTTTGATCATCACAACAACCCTGTGAGGTTGATGTTATTATCATATCCATTTTACAGTTGAGGAAATTGAGACAGAAGTTAAGTGCCTCGACCAGGGTCACACACAACCAACAAGTGTCTGAGATCACATTTGAACTCAGGTTTTCCTGACTCTGGACAGCATCTACCTAACGGATAGGGTAATCAGGTCAAAGAATGATTAAAGGATTGGTTAACATTTTGTGTCTAGCTACAGGCACCAGAGAGAATGTTACACAATGCCTACCTTGGAAAAGCACCAAAGTCCTCAGAATTCAAAATTGCTGTGATTTTTGCTTAGAGATTTTTTTTGTCTTTGGTCTTCCCCTGTTTCTACGGCATGATGAGGAATGGTCTACAGCTCAGAGGTGCTCAACAGTTTCTCCTTTTAGATGTCCTGTTTCTGGCACAGCAACTTTAGCCCTGGAAGAAATCAGAGTAACCCTATGGGTCAACCTTCTCATTTCACAAATGGGAAAACTGAGGTCCAGAAAACTAAAATAATTTCTCCAAGGTCACACAGTGAGTGAGTGTTAGAGGCCAAGATAAATCTACTCTCTTGCTTAAGACAATTAGAGGGAATAACGATTGAAATTAAAAGATACAGGAATAAATGAGTTTATGATGCTACATATTTTAAAATGGGAAAACTGGAAATAAAGCAAATTAAAAAGCTATTAGTTGACATTGATAGAGATTTTTCTTACTACTATAAGAAAGTGTCAAGAAAGTATCATATAGGGGTGGCTAGGTGGTGCAGTGAATACAGCACCAGCCCTGCAGTTAGGAGGACCTGAGTTCAAATTCAGCCTCCGACACACAACACAAAAAACTAGCCAAATTTTGATATACATATCTATCCATAGGTTAATTTAACTGTAAGTCAAAGGCCCTGAACTGACTGACAGCCAGGATGATCGATGTCCTAAATATAAAAAGACCCAACTTTAATATCAGCAGCCCTATTAAAATGTCTTAACTCTTCTAGGAAAGGACAAGTCTGCCATATCTCTTCAGTCCTTGGCATCCTGCCAAAGATGATGCCAGTCAAGACAGCGAGCTTGCTTGAATGACACTTATTTCATAGTGGTTGGTGAGGGTGGGAGGTTCAAAGGAAACTCTGACCCAAAAGGAAGTTTTGTTACAACATTCTGCCTAGGCCTAGGCTTGCTCTTCAGTTGAGCTCATTCTGTAGTTGTTTACAGTGCAGAGAAAATCATTTCTAAAGGGTCAGTCTTTTCTTTATAAAATCCCTGAAGTAAAACTTCTCTTGCATTGAATCATGCTTTGTTGTTGTTCAGTTATTTTCAACTCTTTGTAACCCCATTTGGAGTTTTCTTCAAACAGGGTTAAGTGACTTACCCAGGGTCACACAGCTAGTAAGCATCCAAGACCAGATTGGGCTTGGCATTCTATCCACTCTACTACCTAGCTGCTATTCTCCTAAAAACAGAATTCAAATATGTAGCAGTCAGTATATCAAGTGTATATACTATATATGTACATATGTGTGTATGTATCTAGAGATAGAGATAGAGACAGAGACAAAGACAGAGATAGAGATAGAGACAGACACAGAGACAGAGAGAGAGAGAGAGAAAGGGAGAGAGAGAGAGAGAGAGAGAGAGAGAGAGAGAGAGAGAGAGATACATGCACATACATGAAGCACATACAGGAATTTTGGAATTTCATCCATATAGGTAACTCTCAGTATGGTAACTCCTTCCATCAGTCCAGATGGCAAAATCTTATAATTTCATGTCAATTTTGAAGAGTTACATGAAACATATGGAAGTTAGTTTGCTTGGGATCACATAGCTAATAAATATCAGGGACAGGTTCTGAATCCAGGTCTCCAGCCACCAGGACTCTACTTACTAGAGTATATTGGCCCATCCATATGTGTTTGTGTGTATACAGACACATATATACACATGCATATACACATATATATACATATACATACAGACAGACACACACAGATCTATACTATCATCATTATAGGGACCTCTCATTATTGAAATTCCCTCTACTGATATAGATAAGCTAATCGTCTCTAACTATAGTCTTGGGTAGTTTCCTGGGGGTAATGAGACCAACTAAGTGACTTGTCCATTGTCACACAGTTGGCATATGTCAGAGACAGAACATAAACCCCAGTCTACCTTCCTGCTAGACATGGTTCCGTATCTACCAGGACATGCTGCTTTCATTTATGCAGGCATACATAGGCATATACATACAAACAGATTACATGCATGTACATAATAGCATCAGACGTCTGATTAGCATTTCTAAGAGTACAGGGGTGCTATTGATAAATAGAGATTTGGGTCAAGGTAAGATAAGGATATCATCCATTCTTGCCATTTCCTTCCCTGATATTAGCTGTCCCATTCCTTCTGGAAGCTGCTGCTTTCACCTTCAATGTGTCATTTTTATTATGCCAACAAATGAAAAGGTAAAAACCCATCATCACAAACTGGCCAGTGAAAACCCAACTAATAATATGAAGGGGTTTTTTTAAGTAGAAGAAAATCTTGCGTTTCCTTTCACTTGGAAGGGGGAAAAATGATGAAGCTTGAAGCAAGCGCCCATCATCATTCACCAGTCCATCTTCTTTTAAAATATACTGCATGCGGGCTAAACCAAAAGATTTCTGCTATGCAAGGCAATTGTTCCATTTTCTGTATTTCATAACCTGCAATTTTGAAGCCATGCTTGGTACACACGCTTGTAAAATAGTCATATCAGATAAAAGCAGAGGGATGCTAAACTATTTGAAAATAAATCAAATTCTCAGCAAGCAGTTATATCCATCATGTTACAGCAAGCACACGTATAGTTTAAGCTCTGCGCACACGGTCTATCCATTGTAATGATTTGGGGTCAGGCTCCTGCCAGATGCATTTAGCATTCACTAAGAAGTGAAGCTCAGAATGTAGCAGACGAGAGTGTGGAATTCTGGGGGGGAGGAGGGGAAGGTTTGGGTTTGGGATTTGGGGGTTTGATTTTGGTTTTTTATCCTGGAAGTCTATTCCAGAGTTTGTTTCCTTGCGAGTTCGTACTTTTTTTTTCCTTAAATAGCAAAAGAAAGAAGAAAAGATTCAAATGACACAAGTACAAAAGGAGGTGGGGGAGGGGGAGATATAGAGAATGTTGTCAAACAAACAGGAGAAGTTTGAAAACCTACTATGAGACTCTCCCACCTAACACACCATAAAAAACACATACATAAAGGAAAATTTTTCATCAGCGTATTGTTCTAAGTCAACACATTCACATTGACCCATAGCCTATGTTCCATTCCACTGGCTTCTTCTGATAAAATTACATTTTGTTCACCATGTTCAAATGATCATATTTGTCAAACAAATCCAAAGTCCTTTGATACAGAGTAACCCAAAGGAGAATAAAAATAAGAGTGATCCCCAAATTTAGCATTGGAAAAATAAAGGACTATATTATGAATTGCCTGTTTCATGCCTGTTTGAAGCACCAAATGTGGAAACAATTAAGGAGATAGCCATTGCAAACAATTTTGGCAATCACCATATAGCCAAGAGTCCAAGAATTCTGTAGAGATTAATATAAGTATATTTGGTGAATATAGCAATGGGAGGGGGGACATTGGAAAGCCTAGCTTGGGCATAAAAAGAGATACATGTGACCCCAGAGCTCCAGCATGAATGTCACTAGATTAAAGATGTGGCACTGTCCTAGACACTGGAAAAAAACAAAACAAAAAATGAAATAGTCCCTGTATTCAAGGAGCTTACATTCTGCTGCAATAAAATAACACATGCATAGGCAAGTCAATATAACAAATACACAAAGTAAATTCAGATAGAGGCACGAGTAACTAAGGAGATCAAAAAAGACCTCATGTAGGAGATGGCCCTTAAGTTGAGCTCAGGATTTTAAGAGGTACTTTAAGAAGATTTACTTTAAGAGTTAAGGAAGGAGTGCATTCTGGATATAAGGGATAATCTGTATAGACTCATGGGGGAGAAAATGGAACATCATGTACAGGGAACATGAAATAATCTTGGCTGATTAAAATGAAACATGAATAATGTGAAGTCAGTATTTGGCAGCTGTGTCTAGGATGGTGTGGAGAGGCAAGAGACTGGAGGTAGGAAGACTCAGAAGACTATTTCAATAGTACAGGCAAGAGGAGAAAAGGTCAGGGTGGTAAAGTTGTGTGAAGGAAGAGCAGGGACAAGCACAAGACATGGTGTGTTAATAAGAATTGACAACTGATTGGATATGGAGAAGGGAGAGTGAAGAATCAATAACTTCAAGGTTGCGAACCTAGAGTGTTTGTAGCATGATGTTCCCCTCAATAGAAAAAAAGGAAGGAGAGCGTTAGGTTAGATGGGGGTGGGGTGTAAATGAGTTTCATTTTTTAACACATTGAGTTTGAAATACCTATGAGACATCCAGTTGTAGATGCTCAATAGGTACAGGTGATTTCAGGGGATAATTAAGCCAGATATATAGATATAGGAAGCACATTCACAGAGAGAATAATTTATGAAATTACCAAGAAAGGGAGATGCTAAGGGATGGGAAACAGATGTTAATCCAGAAAGGTGACTAGGGAGGAACAAAGGTAGGAGAACTGAGAGATATCATATTTCCAATTCTATTTATAAAAATCAACAAGGTTAATAGTAATATCTACAATAAAGGAACTTCTTGAGTAGTGATCACAATGGTTTGTTTGAAATCTGCCTTCCTTTCCCATATACTATCTCATGTCCTCATTATTTTTGGTCAACAATCAAAGGACCAGAGTAGAGAATTATTATATCCAACATATCTACATCTTGTCCTCCTGGAAGTTAAAGAGAAATAGATTAATGTTTGATGTCAAGGAAAAATGTTTTAAATGATAGCACATGTATAACCTATATCAAATTGCCTGCCATTTTAGGAAGAAGGGAGGGAAGGGAGGTGAAAAAAAATTGGAACTCAAAATCTCATAAAAATAAATACTAAAAATTTTCTTGACATGTAATTGGGGAAACATTAAATACTATTTTTAAAAATCTTGCCACGTGAACAAAAATATTTATGGCACCTCTTATTGTAGTGGCAAAGAATTGGAAATTAAGGGAATATCTACTAATTGTGGAATGGCTAAATAAGTTGTAGTATACGAATGGAATACTATTGTGCTATAAGAAATCACACGCAGGTGAATTTCAGAAAAACTTGGAAAGATTTACATGAACTGAGGCTGAGTGAAGTGAGCAGAACCAGGGGAACATTGCACACAGTAACAGCAATACTGTATGATGATCAACTTTGATAGACTTGACTCTTTGCACAAATATAATGATCTAAGATCATTCCAAAATACTCATAATGGAAATGCATTCCATATCCAGAGAAAGACTATGAAGTCTGAATGTAGATCAAAGCATACTATCTTCACCTATTTTTTTCCTCTCATGGTTTTCTTCTTTTGTTCTGATTCTTCTTTCACAGCATGACTAATGTGGAAAAATGTTGAATATGTTCATAAATTTATAGCCTATATAAGACAGACTGCTTGCTGTCTTGGAGAAGGGGGAGGGGAAAGGAAAAAAATGGTACTCAAAATCTCATAAAAATGAATGTTGAAAACAAAAATATTAGTTAATCTAAAAAATATTAAGAAGAATGATAAACAAACAAAAAATACATAAGATTACAAAAGAAATCAATTCTCTGTTTTGGTTTTGGGGCATCTAGGTGGTTCAGTGAATAGAGGATTGACCCTGGAACCAGGAGCACCTGAGTTCAAATTTGGCCTCAAACGCTTGATGCTTATTAGCCGTGTGACCTTGGGTAATTCACTTAACCCCAATTGCCAAAAAAAAAAAAGAACGAAGAAACAAACTCTATTGAAATAGTTGTCAAGATATTTTAAAAGGAAGAAAAAGGGTCATAGTCCCCAGGTTAAGAGCTTCTGCTCTAAGATATGTTAAGAACTTGAATGATGTGAGCAAGGTTGTGGGAGGTGGCTATGGAATGTGGAAAGGAATGGCATCAGAGCATGCAAATTATTAGGACCCTGATTTCTTCAAATTTCTTTCATTTTAGTGTCAGAGACAGTAAAAATTGATGGTATTCCTAAAAGTTCCACAGGACTGCCTATGAGCAAAACTTGAAAAGAAAATGGTTCCAGGAGGCCTTCAAGGAAGATCAATCCTATTCTAGTGAGTTTCAAATTTAGCAGCAACCTTATGGACCAGCATAGTTGAGGAGACTTCCTAGGAGTTTTTTCTATTCTAGGTTGCCAAGAAGAAGAAGATAGAGAGAAGACTGTCCCAATATGACTTGGGTTGCCTAAGACTGTAGTGAACAATGGAACTCCTGGAGCAAGTGTTCCTAACCTAGGGACTCTGAACTTGGTTTGCTTCTTTTTAATTTTGATAACTTTTTTTCAATTTAATTAGTATTTAAATATAACTGGTTTTCTTTATAACGCTATATGTTTTATTTCATACATTTAAAACCATCATTTCAAGAAGAGGTCCATGGGCTTAACTAGACTACAAGGGAGGTCCACAACACACAAAAAGTTAAGAATTTCTGTTTTAGGGATCTTACACTATAGTAGAAGCCAGATACTGAGCAGCAAAAAGTGAATGACTGATGTCCGCCATCATTCTTCATGTTGGCAAGGTTTGCTTGCCTCTAGCATCTCTCAAACATCCAGCCAATTGGCAAAAGAGAGAACAGGCCAGAGGCAGGAGCCTGGCAGCCCACAGCTGAGCCTCTTCAGCATACTAATGATATTTTACCCCCTGGCTCTAAATAATCTTGCCCAAAGGCTTCATGTATACATCAAACAAGGTGGCAGAACTAAGGATGAAACAAATTGTACCTGAAAGCCTAAGTCACAGAGAAGACAGGAGACAGAACTGTCAGGCCTTAAAACTGATCCATGGGACCACTCCTTCTCCCCTGCCTTAACCAGCTATACTCCCACCCTCTTAGAGAAAAAGAAATGAAATTCATTATCACAGTAGATGAAGGATGCTGTCCCCATCTCCAGCCAATGTTACAAACAAAAGTCAGCACTGATGCTGTTGATGCTGCTTCGACTGTTGCTGCTACTGCGATCCTGCTGGTGCTGATGCTAATGCTGCTACTAATGCTGCCAATGCTCCTGGGGCTGCTGGAGTTGATGACGATGCTGCTGGTGCTAATGCTGCTGCTGGTGTTAATGCTGCTGCTGGTGTTGTAATGTTGTAATGATGATATTGATGCTAATGCTGCTTCTCATTGTTTGGCCTCTTGCCTTGGGTGCTGCTACTGATTGTGGTGCCGCTGGTTTACTGATGTTGGTGCTGCTGCTGCTGCTGATGATGATGATGAGGAGGAGGAGGAGGAGGAGGAGGAGGAGGAGGATGCCACAGTGATTCAGAGACATTCTGCCAAAGAATTTCAGGCTACTTCCTAGAGCTCCTCATTGGTTGGCCTCTTGCCTTGGGGGATGAAATCAACTGTAATTTTCTTTGGAAAGCACAAATAGGGATAAGGATGTAACCTTGTTTGGTTTTGTTTTTTCTCCATTGTATCAGGAACTCCCATATGAGGAAGCACTCCTCTCCAATGCACTTTCTCTGCTACTTAGATTTTTAGAAACTCACCTAGAGCACTGAGAGGTTAAATAATTTATCCAGGATCACACAGCCAGTATGTGTCAGAGGCAAAATTTGAACAATGTATTTTTGGCTCCAAGAAACCAAGTTTGGCTCTTTGCTTCCTATCCATCATACCATGCATTCTCTCACAGTAAATTAAGGTTAGGCTTTTTAAAAGGAGGTTGTCACCATAGCAAACCTGAGTACTTGAAGGCTTGCAAAACACTTTACAAATATTATCTCATTTGATTCTCACAACAACTTGGAAGGTAGATGCTATTTTTATCTCTATTTTACAGATGAGGAAACTGAGGCAGATAGCAAGTAAGTGAGTCACACAGCTTATCAGTGTTAGAGGCTGGTAGGTCTTGCTAATTCTAGGTTCAGCACTCTGCCACCTGACTACCTCTCAGAATTACAGAATCTTAAGACTTTGAAGGGACCTAAGTGGACATCTACCTAATCTAACTTGTGCCTGGAAAGGAAAGCTAACTACTTCACACCCAACAAGTGGTCATCCGATCTCTGCCTGTAGATCTCCAATAAAATGGAACTCACTAAACACTTGGGCAGCCAATTCCTTTGATAACCACCTCCAATTAAAGTGTTCTTGTGACACCAAGTCAAAATTTGTCTCTTTGAACTGGTCACTCATTAAATAATCGTCTCTAAATGCATATATACATGTAGAAGTATACATATATATACACGCACACAAATATACATTCATACACACTACATATATGTATATGTGTGTATATAGGTGTGTGTGGATGGATGGATGGATGGATATATATGAGCATCTAGGTGACCCAATAGATAGAGGTCTGGGCCTGCAGTCAGGAAGATTCATCTTCCTGAGTTCAAATCTTGCCTCAAAGTAGCTGTGTGACCCTGGGCAAGTCACTTAATCCTGTTTGCCTCAGTTCACTCATCTATAAAATAAGCTAAAGAAGGAAACAGTAAATCACTCCAATATCTTTACTAAGAAAATTTGAAATGAGGTCACAAAGAGTTGGACATAACTGATATGCCTCCATATTATGTGTTTATCTTAATAGATAAATAGATGGATGGATGGATACATAGGCAGAGAGAGAAAGAGAAATGGACAAGTAGATATATGAATGGATGGATAGATAGACAAAGGGGTAGATAGATGGATGGATGGATGGATGGATGGATAGATGGATGGATGGGCAGATAGATGGATAAACAAATTAATATAGATGACATATACATATATACATACGTAGGTAAATAGACAAACATACCTTTAAAGAATAGGACATGGGGGGAGGAGCTAGGTGGCACAGTGAATAGAGCACCAGCCATGAAGTCAAGGGGACCTGAGTTCAAATCCAGCCTCAGACACTTAACACTTACTAGCCATGTGACCTTGGGTAAGTCACTTAACCCCAACTGCCCTCCAAAAAGAAAAAAAAAAGAATAGGACAGGTCCACAGTGTAGTGGGAAAATTTTTAGACTGTAAGCCCTTAGTTGGAGGCAATGTGGGGCAGTAGAAAGGGAACTGTCTTTAGTTCCAGGAAGTCTGAATTCAAACCCCAGCTCTGCCATGTTGTGCCCTTGAACAAGTCACTTTCCCTCTTAGGCATCAGTTTCCTATCTAGTCAGATGAAGAGCCTGGGTCTGGGTAATCTCTAAGGCCTCCTTCTGTTCTAATGTTCTGTGATTCCTTCCCTCCCTACACCTGCTTTTCAGTTTTCTGATGAAATCCTACCAGATGATATGCAAAACCACACCAAGCTCCTCTCCTCCGACTCTCACTTATTAGTCACGCAGTGAGGGAGCTGCCTCAGTTTGCTAATCCATGCAAGTGCCTAATTTGTTGTGTGTAATTTGTTCTCTTTCAAGTTAATATCCCTGTATTATAAAAATCAATAAACACACATTGGAAATAATTACAAAGATAGAAACCTCTTACGCTGCAAAACTCTGTGGTAATGCATAAATTTTTCAACTCAGCAACATTTCCTGTGTGTTAAAATGATGCTCTGTTTAATCTGAGGCAGGAGAAAATGTTTCCTAGGGAGAAATCTGAACATCTAACAAAAGGAAAAAAAGAGAATAAACATAATCAACAGAACAATCTTGAGTCTGGAATCAAGCAGAAATAAAAATCACCTCTGTTCATCCCTTGGAGAGACAGGCTGGTTAACGATAAAAGAAAACAAAAGCAGTCAGCAGGGTAGGGGGTGGGGGGCTTGGTTAGCCAGAGAGAGGGAATGCTGATAGACAAGTTTGTTTTCAGTCTTGATACTAAACCACTGGGTAACCTTCAAATTATTTCATTTCTTTATGCCTTAGATTCCTCATCTTTTAAGTGAAAAGTATATTTAATTCTGTGAAGGGTTAAGGAACCTACAACTATTTTACAAAGCATAGTTTATAGAACTCTTTGGAAAGAGAAGGAAACTCCTTACATGGAAATAGTATTATTGTTGCAGAGAAATGATTTCACAAAACACCTATGAAACGGATGAATTGGAAATTCTCTGGGTATCTCCCAAGGAATTCTGCTTCAGAAACTGAAACTCAGAGGTGAACTCAGCTATGCCCATGATCCTGAGATGCTCTACAAAACAGATACTGGTCTTAGATTCTCATTGCTGCTCATCCCCTAGAGACAGATGCTATGATGCCAGCTTTCAGGCCCTAAGACAGATCTCAGAACTACAAACCCATACAAAGACAGAAGCCCACTGCCAACCCTGAGCCTTCACATCTTCCAGCCTCACTCTGCTCTCATCCCATTCTCTCTCTCCTCTGCCATTAAACCACAGACAATTAGCCTTAACACTTCCCACAGTTCCTTGTCCCTTACTGAACTCACTCATGAAACACCCACGGTCACTGCCTCTTCTTATGTTCCTTCTTTCTCATGCCAAAAGACGCACCCCCAAATCCTCACACTCACTGCAACCACTAATTCGTGTTCCACTCACAGGACGTAGACCCACCCTAGACCTATTTGTTGATGACCTTAAATAACTCCTATAAAATGCCACTCAACCATCTCTCTTCACATCCATCCTCATAACTGATAGTGCTGGGAAGAGAATGTTCCTTTCCATGGGCCAAAACAAGCATTCATATTACCCTCTCAGTACCAAAAGATCTGTATCTTTCCACTGGAGACCAGTCTTCCTGAACAGTTAGTGGCAGCAACAAGAGTCCTAGGGCTGAGAATAGAAAGGGCAGAGCAGAGGCACCAGCCTAAGAGAGATGGATGGATCCAGCAAGAAAATAGATGTGGCCAAAGAAGAGAGGACCAATCAGGAGAGCTGGCTAGAGTCTGTAAATTCCTGTGGAAAATGGAAACACAAGTCAGATCTATATTCTTTGGTTATTTGCCATTTTATCTCATCAGCTTGCCTTAAAGTAGGGACCATTTGAGGCTTACGGTTTGTTCGTTGTTGTTTTCGTTTTTGTGACATTTAATTTTAAATAAATTTTATAGGATTATGCAGGAAACTTTATACTCTCCAAAACCCTCATTCTATGGATGAGGAAATTGAGGCCTAGAGAGACCCAGCAGTTAGAACAATGCTTGATATGTAGCAGGAACTTGATAAATGCTGATTGACTTGACTTGCCAGAATTATAAAGTATTAAAGCCTAGATTTGAATTTAAGGTACAAAACGGTCAGAAGACTTGTCCAAAATCACAAGTTAAACATTTTTAGAAGATTTGGTTCTAAAACTCCTAATCTTTTGACCCCAAAACCATGAAATTAAGCAATGCAGAAGAGTTTCTGGCTGCGGGTCATTACTCATGCGTACCCATTCTCAACAATCTCTGGAACTATCAAAATTAAGTGAGACCAGGCTGACCTCTGCCTCCTGCCATGAATGGTGTGAGAATAAATATAAAAATGTGTGTGAAGTTCTCTGAGCTTCTTTAAAGAATGAAGATATAAACAATGACCTTTTTTTGAGAAACTATGTGGAAGGCATCTCATTAGGGGCTAAGGCATAAGACATAGCCCTTGCTTCCAGAATCTTACAACCCATTTGGGGAGACAGCATGTATATTTTGAAAAAGAAATAGTACTTCAAGGCAGCATGCTAAATAAGATCCTTCATCTCTGGGAGCTCCCGTTTCTTTTTTTTTTTTCCTTTTTGGAGGAAGGGCAATTGGGGTTAACTGACTTGCCCAAGGTCACATAGCTAGTTTTTGTGTTAAGTGTCTCAGGCGAATTTGAATTCAGGTCCTTCTGACTCCAGGACAGGTGCTCTATTCACTGCACCACCTAGCTTCCCCAAGCTCCCATTTCTTAACCTTTAAAATTAAGCATTTAAACTAGTGGTTCTCAACCTTCCTAATGCCGCGATCCTTTAATACAGTTCTTCATGTTGTGGTGACCCCCAACCATAAAATTATTTTTGTTACTACTTCATAACTGTAATTTTGCTACTATAATGAATCAAAATGTAAATATCTGATATGCAAGATGTATTTTCATTGTTACTAATTGAACATAACCCACAGGTTGAGAATTGCTGATTTAGACTGTCATCACTAAGGTCCCTTCTAGGTCTAAAATTCCACCATATGGAAGAAACATGGATGGGTGATAATGCATTTGGGGAGATTCACAGCTAGTTTAATAAAAACCAAAAGAGTATTGACTGACAATTGAAGAAAATCTCCAATGGAGAGCCACAGGACTCTGTCCTTAGTCTAATTTTATCCAATGCTTTTATACACAGTTCAGCAGACACAGAGGGCATGCTAGTCAAGCAGGGCAGTTAGGCTAGAATTAAGTAAAACTTTCTATTGGGCAGAGGAAGAGAAAAACCCTATCTGTGGTTTGCAAAATAGGGTCCAGATAAGGAGATGGGCAGCTAAGTGGCACAGTAGACAGAATGTTGTACCTGGAATTAGGAAGACCTGAGTTAAAATTCAACCTCAGATGTTTATTAGCTTGTGTCCTTGGGCAAGTAATTTAACTTCTGTCTGTCTCATTTTCTTCATCTATAAAATTGGGATAATAATAACACCTATCTCCAAGGGTAGCAGAGAGGGTAAAACAAAATAATATTTGTAAAGCATTTTGCAAACCTTAAATCTCTACATAAATGCTATATTACTATTATTATCTAGTGTAAACTGAAAAGCCCTTATGGTTTAGTACCATAGAGTCTTTGGTGCTTTGGAACAATGAAATCCAAGTGGGACTGAGATGAACAGGAAAATCAGATGCAGGAGAAAAGCTTCAGGCCATGAAGTTATTTATTAGATCAGGAGGCAAGATGCATGCCAGGAAATAGATTATCTAGTTTATCTGGCCTCTCGAAACCTTTAGTGGACACTTGTACTCTTTTAACCCAACCTTCACTGATGTTTTGGCATGGCCATGGACAATGTTACTCATCGCTCCTCCCTCCTGAGTTACCCATTCTATTCGGCATGTGGGATGATGTATTATCAAGGAGGAAGTTCAATTCAACAAACATTCAGCCAAGCTAAATAGGCACCAGCGATAGAAAGACCAAAAAAACACAGGCCTGCCCTTGAGGAGCTTATATTCTATGGGAAAAGTCTCCAGGCATGGACCTGTGTAAAGACACAGGATTTGTGGGAGGGCAGACCATCTTACCAACAATGTCAATTGTAAGGTCAAATGTAAGGAAACTGATCTGTTCTGCCCTAATTATGCCAATTGCTGGGTAGCATACCCTCTGAGAAAAATACTGAGATAACAAAGAGCAGCCCATGCCAACTTGGTTATTAATAGGTTTTAGTAGGGTTTGTTGTTTAAGGAAGTTTACTTACAAGACACAGACCTAGGCAGCAGGAAGACAAAATGGTGTAATGGATCCTCACGCCAACCTTAAGCCAGATTAGATATTATATAGAAAAAGAACAAAGAAGGCATAGTACCAGACATGGCCCAAGGTAACGTGCAAGTTTTTCTGTGGGATAGTTGGAGCTTCTTTTGCTGTTTACATTTACTCAAGGTAGTTTATATTTTTTTGTGAAGTTATTGGTCATATTCTCACTCTGACTACCATCATACAGCCTAGTGATAGAATAGAAAGATAGAATATCTTTCAAAACCCAGCCAGAGAGGGCTGAAGTTTGGCCATTAGGTGAACTTTTTGGTCACATCAACCCATGAATCAAATAAAAACTCAAGCAGTCCTCAGTCCTAGCCAGTCCCCTTCTACTTGTGTAATAGTAATGGTAGAATGGCAGAAAAAGGGAAAATAATTATACAGTTCTTGAACTATTTCCCAATGAGAGTTTAGCTGTTGAGAGTCAATTATCTTTAACAAGAAACCAATAAGATGATACACAACTAGGTAAAATGAATAATGGGCATAAAATGAATAAACTAGATAAAATGAATCATGGGCATATTAGTAGAAATATGATTATTAGGATAAATATAATTTCATTAGCTTAGGGAATTTCCAGTGTGGGAAGTCCCACCACTAATACAGATCACAAACCATCTCTTATTTAATAGACAGGTCCTTAGCAGTTACCAGAGAGTCAATGAGATTAAACAGAGGACAGTAAAAAGCTGCAACCAGATAGCTAACGAGTTCTCCTGCAAGAGCTAAGTAAAGGATATGGTGAAGTTAGTTTCCTCAAAAAGACAAGAGACATCATTTCATTGAATGCTTAATCATCTCACCATGCAGTGCTCAAGATGAGCATAAGAAAATCATTAACCACAAAAACAATTGAAGATTATGTGCCAATATTTCTTGCAGAGGATGGAGAAGTAGAGAAATCCTATGAAGAGTTTGACAGGATTTTCCAAGAGAGTGAATACCAAGTGACTTCAATACAAAATTGGCACAGGGAAGGACAGAGGAAACCATGTTGGAAAACACTGGTCAGAATCAAGAAATTAAAGAAGTCAAAGTCTTATAAGCTAATCAGAAGTTTTCTGCCTGGAGAAAAAGAAAATATTCTTCAAGAAGATGGTCAGAGGGTGCTGGATATGATGAACACCAAACAACAATAAAAATTAAATCCACTCATAGATATATAAATTAAAAATGAAATGACTGGTTATTAACAAAGCAATTACTTTCACAATCAGTTGTTTTGTGTAACCCATACCATCAATTGGAAATAATAAGGATCAAAATCAATATTCAATCAAAAGAAAGGATTAAGATCAGAAAAAATATATATTGGCTTACTTGCTGTTTATAACACAGGACTTCATCTCCCATTTCCATGACCGAGCACTGGGTATCTCCATGACCAAAATGTTCTCCCTCCTCATCTCCGTCTCCTGATTTTCTGTTGTGATTGTTGTTCATCCTTCATTTTTTGAAGAGAATCAATGATATTATGGGATAACATCTTCACTTGCCTACAAATTGGATTAAGTGAAGCAGAGTTGTACAAAGTCATCAGCCTCAATCTCTCTTCTAGAATCACTGACATCCAGTGGCAAGACAAAAAGTCAAGATGACTGGTGATGCCCCAGGAAGCAGTGAATGACCTTGGCATCTTTGATGTCTGGCCAAGCTCTAAGTGATCCTGAAGCTCCAGCTTCAGGCAACTTCATGGCCATTGGAAAAAATCGTTCTCATCCTCCTCCCATTTCCCTGAGGGAAGTCTTCACATGCTTGAGTTAGTTATCCCCTAACCCCAACTCACTGACAGGTGAGTCAGTAACCTTTTGGTTTTTGCCATCTGCCATGTTGCTTTACTGGGGTGTGGCCTGTGCACGTGCTACAGCTTCTTGGAGCCACAAATGAGAGCTGGGCAAGACGTAGACACCAACAGGGGAGGGCTTCTTCAATTCAAATCCCACCTTCTGCAGGAGGCCTTTTCTGCTTTTCCCCTTTACTCCCCAACTACTCATGATATGTCTTGAATATACCAAATAACTTGCATATTATCTCCCTCATTAGAATTGTGAGTCCCTTAAGAGGACGGACAGCTGTGCCTTTCTTTGTATCCCCAGTGCTTAACGCTTCATCTTACACAGATCAAGGGCTTAATAAATTATTGTTGATTTGACTTGCCCTGGATGACTTTCAAACCAGATCTGTTTAAATAATCAGGTAAATTTAAAAAATATTGGGGAGTGAAGGGAAAGTGGACAAACATAAAGATATTGGCACTGACTATCACCATTTCTTAATGGTGAACAAAGGCAAAACAGTTGCCAAAATAAAAATGCTGAAAAGGCTGATAAATCATCTCAGCCAAACATCTGACCTAACTACAAAGTAGAGAGACACAGCAGCAACTGTTTGGGAATATTTTTCTCTTATCTTGCTAAAATCTTTATGAGGATGATCTGTGTTGATGTCAATAATACCCTTGATGAAAATGTGACAAGGGAGCAGTCAAGCTTTCACAGGTGATCTTTCCAGATAAGACTATCACGCCTTAATAGTAGAATAATTGACTAAGAGGAAGGCATCATTAGAATGCAGCATATTACTCCCTAGCTTCAAATGCCTCTTCTCCTTTCAGATTGCTTTCAACTACTCAGTATAGAACTTGTATGTATCTAGATATTTACAAGTTATCTTCCCCACTGGAATGTATGCCCCTTGAGAGCAGGGATTAAGTTTTTTGTTATCAGGTTGTTGTTTTTTGGTTTGGTTTGGTTTTTTGTTGATGTTTGGGGCTTTTTTTAAGTACACAGTGAAATCAAACACAGTGTCTGGTCCATTGTAAACTCTTAACTTAAACTTATTGATTGACATACTACCAACCATGACATATCCAGAAACTCGTGAAGGTCTTTATCAAGGATTTGAAAAGGATTTCTAGCTTCCTTCAAAGCACAGTTCTAGTACCCCCTCCTGCATGCTCTTCTAGTTTTAAGTGCTTTCTCTCCCCCTTGAAATTACTGTCTGTTGCTTTCCATTACTTATCTATGCACATGTTGCATCTCCCCCAGTAGAATATAATTCCCATGAGAAAAGAACACACTAACTATAAGGATTGTTTTGTTTTTGTCTTTGCATGCCCAGTGCCTGAAATAATTTCTTGCAATTAGTAAGCACTTAATAAATGTTTGTGGATTTGATTTGATTTGAGTAAAGTATAACAAATGAACAGCCCAAATCCTGCATGGGCTTTTATGAGATACTAAGGGAGAAAGGGGGATGCCTCCAGCACCTTGGACAGATGCTCTATGTGGGATTTAACAAAGAGATGGGAATAAGAATCTAACCAGACAACAAGATTGGTGGAGTTACCCCCCTGCACTGGAGAAGTAAGCAGCCACAACTACTACATTATGAATCCATGGAAGTTATGTCATGTTCCATGATCATAATTCTGCTTTGGGCTTGAAAACCTCTAAAATCAGAATCTGCTGCAAAAAGTAAAACTCTGAAAGGGCAATATGTTGTGATGATTATACCAATCACTTATAGTGTTACCTTAAGCAAATTACTTCCTCTTTCTGTTCTCCAGCATTCTCTTCCACAGCCATGAGGAAGTTGGAATCAGTTGGTTCTAAAGTTCCTTCCTGCTCTTACATTCCATCACTCTAAGAAATCGATTTCCCTCCAAGTCTTAGCTATTGCACTAAAAATGCCAGTAGGACTGACAACATTTTTAGAAAATGCTTTTAGGACTCTTAATGATTTCCACTTGATTGCTGTTTTTCTTTATTTTAGTCAATCTTTTTTAAACTAATTGGAGCTTTGTAAGAGTGGCAATTTTTTTTAATGAAGCTTTTGCTTAAAGATGTTTTTTAGTCCACTGGGGTCATGTTATAAAGCCCTACCACCTATAGTCAGATTACTAAGAAGGCAATCCTTTGAGGATAGATGGAAATATAATACACAACATACAACAACTTCACATGTGGCAGAACTCTCCCACATAGTTATACTCCTGCCAGGGAAGGTTTCCTGCTAACTATATCAGAACGCATCATCCATCACTGAATCAATCCAGTTTTAACTCTGCAAGAAGCCTAGATGAACTTCTCTTCTTTCATATAGCTAACCTTTCATGGTCAGTAACAGTGCTGAAGCATCTGGATTCATTGACTGCAACAGACCTTAATCGTGTCTAACTCGCTAGGGGAAAATTGTGCGTATCCTATTGTCATTTTGCATCTGTTACTCTGATTAGGCTCATTGTAATACATTCAGATTCATTAATGGTGGCTAGTTTGGCTCCCTAAATAATTAATGGAATCATAGGTGGCTCCCTAAGCAGCAGCCTGCGAGAACTGTATATCAGCCTTGGCTTTGTGCCGTGAATCAACGTGAATCAACAGAAAGAACTAAGTTCTATTGGTACTTTTAAATCTTGTCCTCTTATGGGTGAAAGAATTACTTAGAATGGTAATCAACTTCTCCCCATCAAGAGATCTAAATGGTAACTGAGAGAATTAAATTAATATCTTTTACTTTTTTTGAAATGGCACTGACCCTAGCTGGCCTTGGGATCTAAAATTCTGACACAATCTAAACCTAACCTATCCTTCCAACTTCATTAAGCATTATTATGATTCTTGCACTCTCTGATGGTGTTCTTTTTCCATCCATCACATAAAACATTTCCATGTCTTCGTATTAGCCATACCATCTCTGTAGAAGGCAGCCCCTACTTACCTCCATCCCATGGAGTCTATCTCTTCCTTTAATACACAGCTCCAGAACTAGCTTCTGCAACAAACCTCCCAAAATCTAGGCTCCTCACTCCAAAACTACCATGTATTTAGCTGCTTTGTATGTATACCTATGTACTCTGTTGATATGTATAATTGCAAATATTTATGCATGCTCTGGTTGTCTCTTCCTTTAGAATGTGAGCTTATTTTAGGTGGGAATCATTTTCTTCTTTGCATTCATGCACGGTGCTTGGCACAAGGTCCTAAATACTTAGTTGTTGATTAACTGATTGGTCGGTTGATTGATCTGACCATCATCATGCCAAATAAAAAAGTCTTTGTTGAACAATTTCTCCTGTTTTTAAAATATTAAAAATTCTACCCTTGTGATACAAGAGTGCTGGATTTGGAATCAGAGTCCTGAATTCAGATCTCACCTCTGACCAGTGGTCAAGTAGTCTAGAGGGAAGATCCTTTTTTCAAGTACGGATATGACAAAATTGACATTGAAATTCCTTCCAACAACTATGCCCAAAAGGTTATAAATAATTGCATACCCTTTGACCCAGTAATACCACTTTTGGGGTTGTATCCCAAAGAGATCATAGAAGTGGGAAAGGGTCCCATATGTACAAAAGTATTTATTGCAGCTCTCTTTGTGGTGGCAAAAAAC